>VTFQ01000010.1:9642908-9687478 GCA_036281575.1 Ancherythroculter nigrocauda | reverse complement strand
CATTGACTCCTTCTAATGATATTCAGTATTATTTCCTTTGACATATTTCTTGTCAAAGAGTAATTGATTAGATTGACTTTCTATACATTACAATTGAGTCCTTCTGATGTTACTTCACCCATACTGAAGTCCATATTAGAATTACTGAACATATTTCTTGTCAAAGAGTAATTGATTTGAACTTTCTATGCATTACAGTTGAGTCCTTCTGATGTTAATTCTCCCATACAGAAGTCCATATTAGACTTACTGAACACATTTCTGGCAAATTAGACCTCGATCCTGAACTTGTATACAGACTCGTTGACTCCTTATTTTTACATCAGACAGACAGTAGTCCATATGACAAAATGAACATATTCCTTGCCAATGAGTACTCAGTCTGGAACTATCTTTACATCCTCATTGACTCCTTCTGATATTATTTCTGCCATTCAGAAGTCCATATTAGACCTACTGAACATTTCTGGCAAATTAGTCCACGGTCTTGAACTTTCTATATATACTCATTGACACCTTTCGATGTCAAATCAGCCATATAGAAGTCCAAATTTCACTTATACTGAACATATTTCTGACCCAAGAGTACTCGATCATGAACTTTCTTATACATACTCACTCCCTCACTCTGATGTGATTTCAGCCATATATGAACCCAGTTTGATCTACTGAACAATGTTTTATGGCAAATTAGACCTTGATGAGCTTTTTATATAAACTCATGGACTCATTCTGATGTTAATTCAACCATATATGAGCACATATTTGACCTGCTGAAGATATTTCTGGCAAATTAGTCCTTGATCATGAATTTTTTAGATACTCATAGCCTCAGCTGATGATTCTTCAGCCGTATATATCGATAATGAACTATATATATTAATATTGACTTACTCTGATGTCACATCAGCATCTGTTGTCCATTTTTGACCTGATGAACATATTTCTGGCCCAAGAGTACTCGATCATGAACTTTCAATACATATTCTTTGATTTACTCTGATGTTACTCCAGCCATATATGAACCTATTTTGACCTACTGAAATTTCTGACAAATTAGACCTCGATCATGAACATTTTATATAAACTCATTGATTGCTTCTGGTGATACATCAGCCATAGTGAATTGCATATTTGACCTAATGGACATATTTCTGGCCAAAGAGCACTCAATCTTGAAATTTTTATTTATACTTACTGACACCTTCTGATGTCACATCAGACATAAAGTAATCCATATTTCAGCTTATGATCATATTTTTTGCAAATTAGTACTCGATCTTGAACATTCAGTACATACTCATTGACTCCTCCTGGTAATAAGTCAGCCATAGATTATTGAATATTTGACCTTATGGACATATTTCTGGCCAAAGAGTATTCGAATTTGAACTTTACAAACAGTAGTATTGACTCTTTCTTATGTTACTTTACCCATACAGAAGTCCATATTAGACCTACTGAACAAATTTCTGGCAAATTAGTCCAAGGTCTTGATCTTTCTATATATATACTCATTGACACCTTTCGATGTCAAATCAGCCATATAGAAGTCCATTTCTGGCCCAAGAGTACACGATTTTGAACTTTCTTTCTAAATTCATTGACACCTTCTGATTTTATTTCTGCCATTCAGAAGAAAAGATTAACCATACTGAACATATTTCTGACCCAAGAGTACTCGATCATGAACTTTCTATACATACTCACTGCCTCACTCTGATGTTACTTCAGCCATATATATCGATAATGAACAATATAAACACATATTGCCTTACTCTAATGTCACATCAGCCATACTGTTGTCCATTTTTGACCTGGTGAACATATTTCTGGCCCAAGAGTCCTTGATCATGAACTTTCAATACATATTCTTTGATTTACTCTGATGTTACTTCAGCCATATATGAACCTATTTTGACCTACTGGAACAAATTTCTGACAAATTAGACCTCGATCATGAACATTTTATATAACTCATTGATTGCTTCTGGTGATACATCAGCCATAGTGAATTGCATATTTGATCTAATGGACATATTTCTGGCCAAAGAGCACTCAATCTTTAAATTTTTATTTACTTACTGATGCCTTCTGATGTCACATCAGACATAAAGTAATCCATATTTCAGCTTATGATCATATTTTTTGCAAATTAGTACTCAATCTTGAACATTCAGTACATACACATTGACTCCTGATAATAAGTCAGCCATAGATTACTGAATATTTGACCTTATGGACATATTTCTGCCCAAAGAGTATTCGATTTTGAACTTTACAAACAATAGTATTGACTCTTTCTTATGTTACTTTACCCATACAGAATATCTGGCAAATTAGTCCACAGTCTATCTATATATACTCATTGACACTTTCTGATGTCAAATCAGCCATACAGAAGTCCATATTTGACTTACTGAACATATTTCTGGCCCAAGAGTACACGATTTTGAACTTTCTAAATTCATTGACTCCTTCTGATTTTATTTCTGCCATTCAGAAGAACAGATTAACCCTACTGAACATATTTCTGACCCAAGAGTAGATTCTATATTCATTTATTTCAGCCATACAGGTCCGTATAACCCTAATTAATTTGTTTGTCCCGAGAGTCCTCGATCATGAACTTTCTAAATATACTCATGCCTCACTCTGATGTTAAATCAGCCATACATGAGCCCATGTTTCACCTGCTAAACCTATTACTGCAAATTAGTCCTCAATCACTAACTTTTAATACATACTCATTGACTCCTTCTAATGATATATCAGCTATATAGTATTCCATATTTGACCTAATTGACATATTTCTTGTCAAAGAGTAATTGATTAGATTTGACTTTCTATACATAACAATTGAGTCCTTCTGATGTTACTTCAGCCATACAGAAGTCCATATTAGAATTACTGAACATATTTCTTGTCAAAGAGTAATTGATTTGAACTTTCTATGCATTACAGTTGAGTCCTTCTGATGTTACTTCTCCCATACAGAAGTCCATATTAGACTTACTGAACACATTTCTGGCAAATTAGTCCTCGATCCTGAACTTTGTATACAGACTCGTCGACTCCTTATGTTTACATCAGACAGTCAGTAGTCCATATATGACAAAATGAACATATTCCTTGCCAATGAGTACTCAGTCTGGAACTATCTTTACATCCTCATTGACTCCTGATTTTATTTCCACCATTCTGAAGTCGATAATAACCCTACTAAACATTTTTCTGACCCAAGAGTACCCCTCGATTATGACCTTTCTATGCATACTCACTGCCTCACTCTGATATTGCTTCCTCCAGATATGAATCCATTTTGACCTACTGAACAAATTTCTGTCAAATTAGACCTCGATGATGAGCTTTTTACCTAAACTCCTTCTGATGATACATCAGCTATAGATTAGGCTTCCTAGACCTAGAGTTATATAAAAAGTTCAGTATTGAGTACTCTTAGGCCAGGAATTTGTTAATTATATCAAATATGGACTACTATCTGTGTGTTGTAACATCAGGACTCAATGAGTCTGTATAGAAAGATCATGATCAAGGACTCTTGGGTCAGAAATATGCTCATTATGTCAAATATGGACTACAAGCTATCTGTTGTAACATCAGGACTCAATGAGTCTATATAGAAAAAATCATGATCGAGGACTCGGGTCAGAAATATGTTCAGTTTGTCAAATATGAACTTTCTGTATGGCTGATGTCACATTATAATGAGCATGTAAAAAAAAATTAAATATGCAATTACTCTTTGACCAGAACTACTCAAATATGGACTACTGTATTGCTGATATGACATCAGAATGCGTCAAGGAGTATATTTAAAAAGTTCAATGTAGAATACTCTTTGGACCGAAATATGTTAGGTAAGTCAGATATGGACTACTGTCTGGCTGATCAATGACTACTGCTGGCTGAGTCAGTGAGTAAATATAGAAAGTTCATGATCGTGGACTAATTTGTTATGTTCAGTAGGTCTAATATAGTATGTCTAATATATATAATATAGTAGTCTTCTGGCTGAAGTAACATCAGAGTGAGGTTATGAGTATATATAGAAAAATCATGATCAACGACTCTTGGGACAGAAAAAAATTAAGTAGGTTTCATATGGATATCTGAATGGCGGAAATAAAATCAGAAGGAGGCAATGAGTATGTATAGAAAGATTAAGATATATTGAATATTCTTTGGGCCGAAATATGTTCAGTAAATCAAATGTGGACTATTGTCTGGCTGATCTAACATCAAAAGGAGTCAATGAGTATGTTTAAAAAGTTCATGATCAAGGACTAATCTGCCAGAAATATGTTCAGTCGGACACACATGGGCTCATGTATGGCTGAAGTAAAATCACAGTGAGTCAATGAGTCTGTACAGAAAAAAATATGGACTTCTGAATTGATGACGTGACATCAGTAGGCAGCATTGATTATATATACAAACTTGAATCTTTGGCCAGTAATATGTTCAGTCGATCATATGGACTTCTTTATACTCGATTCTGTATAGAAAGTTTATGATCGAGGCCTCTTGGGTCAGAAATATGTTCAGTTGTTCAAATATGGACTACATAGCTGATGTCACATTACAATGAATAAATGAGTATACAAAAAATGTTAAATATCCAATACTCTTTGGCCAGAGATATGTTCCGTCTATCAAATATGGACTACTCTATGGCTCATGTGACATCAGAAGGCGTCAAGGATTATATATAAAATGTTCATGATCGAGGACTAATTTGCCAGAAATTTGTTCAGTCGGTCACACATGGGCTCATGTATACCCAGCCAACATGTCCATGTGGGCCCCACATGGGTTTTATCTGGGCTATATGGGCATCATCTGGGCATGGGTTCAGAGTGGGCACGTTGATGGGCTGAATGTGGGCCCCATTTTGAATACATTTCAAAATGTACATTTCAGTTAGGTTGCCCACATTGCTAATTTGAGCTTCCCATATGGGCCACATTTGGGCTTTATTTAGAATTGTAAAATTGATTTTTACAGTTGTTTTTGTACAATTATGGGTAACAGCTTAACCCTAACAACTGGTTACATTTATTCAATTTTTAGTATTTCATGTTTTATAGCATATATATATATATATATATATATATATATGGGTTCTGTATGTGGCCCATATATGACCCATGTGGGCCCTTATAATGAAAACACAAATGAGCCCCACTTAGAGCCCACTATGGACCCATCATGTGCCCCTATGTGCTAACACACATAGGGCCTGTGTGGAGCCGATGGACAAAATTCTATGGGCCCCACTTGGGTTGCCCATGCAGGGCCCAAGTGACAGCCCATCAAAAACCCACATGGGGCCCACATGGACATGTTGGCTGGGTAGCTTGAAGTAACATCAGAGTGAGTTAATGAGTATGTATAGAAAGTTCAAGATCGAGAAATATGTTCAAAAGGTCAAATATGTGCTACTGTAACAGAACAAGTTAAAGAGTAAGTTTAGAAAGTTTAAGATCGTGGCCAGAAGGTCAAATTAGGACTACTTGTCTGGCTGATGCATCATCTGAAACCTGAGAGGTTATATTGGTGCAACGCATATTTAAATATAATTGCATATGAGCCAATGAGTGATCCTCTGCAGCCACCTAGAGGCTTTACGTTTGCTTGCACATTGATTTAAGTTCTGTTAATTTTGCTTGCTAGAGAAGAACAAATGAATGAAACTGAATTCTAAAGATACGGCTTAAATGTTGTAATGTTATGTGCAACAAATATTCTTTTTTATTTGCAACATACAATAGTTTATGCATCGTATGTTCTTATTCGTTGCACTGTACATAAATTACACGGTAACTCAATGCAAACACCTGACTAATTCCGTTATGCAATGAAGAATTACAAATAAGATAAGTACTTGTTTCTTTTTATTGTATACAAGAACTTAACGTATTCCTTTGTGCATTGAAGAGATACATATCTGTTTCATTGCATTGCTTACCAGAACTAACTTAATCCGCTCTGCATAACATATGTGCTGTTGCATTGAACTTCATATGTTCTGCATTGAAGTGCTTGCACATAACACAGGAGTTGTTGCACTGCATTGCATATGCAAGATTAGCATAATCGTTGTGTTGAAAAGATGACACTAAAGTGTTGTTGCATTGCAGTTCATACAAGAACTAACTTAATTCGTTATTGCTATGAAGAATTACATAGATGTTAACTTGTTTCTTTGCATTGTATTACAAGACTTTTACTTAATCCGTTATGCAATGATGAATTACATATAAACTGTGCACTTGTCTGTTTGCATTGTATACAAGATCTTATTCTGTTTGCATTGTAGAGAAATCACACGACCTGTGTTGTTGCATTTCATTGCATGCTTAAGTTATTCCGTTATGCATTAAAGAGATAACGCGTAACTGCTGTGCAAAGAATAATAATACATGTAAAATGCACTAATTCATTGCATTGCATACAATAAATGAGTTATTCCGTTGCGCATTGAAGAGATAACATGACAGGTGCTTGTTGCACTGCGTTGCATACAAGAACTAACTCTTTCAATTATGCATTGAAGAATAACACGTAAAGACATGTTGAATTTACTTGCACTGATAAGACCTAACATGTTCCGTTGTGCATGGAATAGAAATAACATTGCATATGTATTTTTGCATTGCAATGCATTAAAGATCTAATCTAATCCGTTGTGCATTGAAGAGATGACACATTCGTGCTGTTGTATTGCAAACGAGACCTGACTTATTCCGTTATGCAATGAAGAATTACATATAAGCCATGCACTTGTTTGTTTGCATTGAATACAAGAACTTAACGTATTCCGTTGTGAATTGAAGAGATATCGCCATGACATGTGTTGTTGCATTGCATTGTATGCTTAACTTATTCCGTTAACTTAATCATGTATTAGAGATAACGCGTAGCCGTTGTGCATTGAAGAATAACACGTAAAATGCACTTATTAATTGCGTTGCAATATCTGAGTTATTCCGTTGTGCATTGAAGAGATACATATGTTATGTGTGCTGTTATTCCATTGCACGACAAAAACCTGACATATTATCTTCTGCATTGAAGTAAATCCCGAGATATGCTCTGTTTATTTGCATTGCTTACCAGAACTAACTTAATCCGCTCTGCATAACATATATGCTGTTGCATTGCCCATATTTTATAACTTCATATGTTCTGCATTGAAGTGCTTGCACATAACACAGGTGTTGTTGCACTGCATTGCATGCAAGATTAACAGTATCGTTATGTATTGAAAAGATGACTCTTAAGTGTTGTTGCATTGCAATTCATATAAGAACTAACTTAATTCGTTATTGCAATGAAGAATTACATAGAAGCTGTGCACTTGTTTCTTTGCATTTTATTACAAGAATTTAACTTAATCCATTATGCAATGATGAATTACATATAAACTGTGCATTTGTTTGTTTGCATTGTTTACAAGATCTTATTCTGTTGTGCATTGTTTCTTGAACTTTCACGGTCTTGAACTTTCTATATATACTCATTGACTCCTTCTGATGTCAATATATCACACGACATGTGTTGTTTGCATTTCAGTGCATGCTTAAGTTATGCATTAAAGAGATAACGCGTAACTGCTGTGCAATGAATAATAATACATGTAAAATGCACTAATTCATTGCATTGCATACAATAACTGAGATATTCCTTTGCGCATTGAAAAGATAACATGACAGGTGCTTGTAGCATTGCATTGCATGAAAGAGCTAATTTAATCCGTTGTGCACTGAAGTTGAAGGGATGACACATATGTGCTGTGCAATGTATTGCAAACGAGACCTGACTTATTCCGTTGCCCATTTTAGAGAGTATATATATGCAATGCATACAAGAACTACTTAATCCGTTATGCAATAAACAATTACATATAAACTGTGCACTTGTTTCTTTGTATTGTATAGAAGAACTAAATCCATTGTGCACTGAAGACAATTCACATGCATACATAACTTGTTCTGTTATGCACTGATTTGTATGCATACAAGAAACTAACTCTTTCAATTGTGCGTTGAAGAATAACACATAAGTAATATTGTATTTCATTGCACTGCATAAGACCTAACTTGTTCTGTTGTGCATGAAAGAGAAATAACATTGCATATGTATTGTTGCATTGCATTTCATGAAAGATCTAACCTAATCTGTTGACATGTGTCATTGCATTGCATTGTATGCTTAAAATGTAAAATGCACTGATTCATTGCATTGGATAAAATATCTAAGTTATTCCGTTGTGCACTGAAGAGATAACATATCGTATTTGCTGTTATTTCATTGCCTACATGACAAAGTCCTAACATATTAATATGCTCTTAAACAATGCAATTAAACAATTGCATTGCTTGCTAGAACTATCTTATTCTGCTCCGCATAAACATATGCGCTGTTGCATTGCCCACTGCATTGCATAAAAGAACTAATTGTTCTCTTGGGCATGGGTAGAGATATAACATTGAATATGAATTGTTGCATTGCATTACATGCAATATTAACATAAACTTGTGTATTGAAGAGATGACACTTAAGTGTTGTTGCATTGCATATATTGATGAATTTACAAGCTGTGCACTTGTTTCTTTGCATTGTATAAAAAGAATTTAACTTAATCTGTTATGCAATGAAGAATTACATAATAAACACACACACACACATATATATATATATATATATATATATATGTATATATATATATATATATGTGCACTTGTTTGTTTGCATTGTATACAAGATCTAACTGTGAATCAGTGCATTGAATACAATATCTGAGTTATTCCGTTGTGCATTGAAGAGATAACACATAACTTATGTGCTATAATTTCATTGCATACACGACAAAGATCTGACATAAAAACTTCTGCACTGAAGAATAACAGGAGATTGTTTCATTGCATTGCTTGCCAGAACTAACATATGTGCTGTTGCACTGCCAACACTTTATAACTTCATCTGTTCCCTTGCGCGTGAAATAACATTGCATATAACATTGCGTGAAATAGTTGCATTGCAATGCATGAAAGGCTAATCTGTTGTATTGTAATGTATTAAGAACTAACTGTTCATTGTATTACATACAGTAGTTAACTTATTACGCTGTGCGATGTGAGATAACACATGACAAATGCTTGTTGCACTGCATTGCATACAAGAACGAACTTTTTCATTTGTAAATTGAAAAGAAAACAAATCACTTATACTGTTGCATTGTAAACACAAGAACACATGTGGTGTAGCGATGAATAAACTAACTAATCCGTTATGCATTTAGAGATAACACATAACATGTACATTGCAGTGAAGATAAAACACGTTATGTGCTGTTTGTGATAAAGAGTTTAATGTTAAGTAACATGTCCCTTATCCATTAGGCAGCGAACAAGTGCTTGAAAACAGTTGAGTTACAATGTTAAAGGAATTGAAGCAAGCCAGTGTGACAGTGTTTGATGAGTCCCATTTAGCTCGTGTGTTCAGTCAAAAGCGTTCATGTTAATAAAGCACATTAATGCGTTATTGAAACTGAACAAATTTCTGGCAAATTAGACCTCGATCATGAAGATTTTATACAAACTCATTGATCGCTTCTGGTGATACATCAGCCATAGTGAATTGCATATTTGACCTAATGGACATATTTCTGGCCAATGAGCACTCAATCTTTAAATTTTTATTTATACTTACTGATGCTTTCTGATGTCACATCAGACATAAAGTAATCCATATTTCAGCTTATGATCATATTTTTGGCAAATTAGTACTCGAACTTGAACATTCAGTACATACTCATTGACTCCTCCTGGTAATAAGTCAGCCATAGATTATTGAATATTTGACCTTATGGACATATTTCTGGCCAAAGAGTATTCGAATTTGAACTTTACAAACATTACTATTGACTCTTTCTTATGTTACTTTACCCATACAGAAGTCCATATTAGACCTACTGAACATATTTCTGGCAAATTAGTCCATGATCTATCTATATATATTCATTGACACCTGATGTCAAATCAGCCATATAGAAGTCCATATTTGACTTACTGAACATATTTCTGGCCATTTCATTCTGTATTTCAGCCATACATGTCCATATAACCCTAATTAATTTTTTCTGTCCCGAGAGTCCTCGATCATGAACTTTCTAAATATACTCATGCCTCACTCTGATGTTAAATCAGCCATACATGAGCCCATGTTTCACCTGCTAAACCTATTACTGCAAATTAGTCCTCAATCACTAACTTTTAATACATACTCATTGACTCCTTCTAATGATATGTCAGCTATATAGTATTTCATATTTGACCTAATTGACATATTTCTTGTCAAAGAGTAATTGATTAGATTTGACTTTCTATACATTACATTTGAGTCCTTCTGATTTTGTTTCAGACATGCAGAAGTCTATATTAGACCTGATTAATTTTTTTTCCTCTCCCAAATATCCTCGATCATGAACTTTATACATGACTCATTTCAGCTCTACATGAGTTTGACCGAATGAACATATTTCTGGCAACTTAGTCCTCGAACATGAACTTTCTATAAATATTCACAGACTCCATCTGATTTTATATCATACAGTAGTCATTGAATATTATGTATAGAAAGTTCATGATCACAGATTGTTTGGTCAGATAAAAATTAAGTAGGTCTGAAATATAAAATGTTCCGTAGGTCAAATGTGGACAGTGTCTGGCTGCTGTAACATCAAAAGGGGTCATGACTCTGTGTAGAAAGTTCAAGTTCAAGAACCCTTCGGCCAGAAATATGTAGGTACAGTATTCAGTGTAGGTACTCTATGGCTTAATTGTTTCATTGTTCTTAAGTTGTGTACATTGCGATGAAACAGCGCATTCCCCATGTGTTGTTCTTCACTGCAAAATAATTCAGATTTTGAATGCAATATCACAAAATATGTTGTGTTATCTCTTCAATGCATACATGAAATTAGTTATTTATTGTATTTATTGCAATGCAACTAGCATATATGGTATGTGTTATCTGTTCAATGCACAACGTGATAAGTTGGTTCTTGTATACAATGTAGAGAAACAGCGCATACCTTATATGTACTCTTTTATGCATTGCAATGCAATGGCACATATATGCTACCTCTTTATTGCACAACGGAATAAGTTAGATCATATATGCAATGCAATAGCACTATCTATTGCATTATCTCCTCAATGCACAGACGAATTAGTTAGTTATTTTATTTATTGCTATGCAACAGTACATAAATATTATAGGAATAAGTTAATTCTTGTATACAATGCAAGGTTTATATGTTACTTGTATGCATTGCAATGCAATAAACTCATGTTATTCATCATTGCACAACGGATTAATTTAGATCATGTATGAAATGCAATGCACAAATTGAATGGACAAATGAAATGATTTTGAATGCACAAATAAAATGTATGTATGGTATGCTTTCCTTCACATCGGGTTAAATAAGATGTGTTATCACTTCAGTGCATAACGGAGTTATGTTTTGTATACAGTGCAAGGAAATAGAACATATACTGTTAGGTCTTATATTCATGGCAATGCAACCACGCAATTCACAACGGACGAGTTAGTTCATTCACCACATATGTTATGTGTTTTCTCTTCAATGCATAAGGAACAAGTTCTTGTATACAATGCAAAGAAACGATTACAAGTTATATGTAATTCTTCATTGCATAACGGAATAAGTCAGGTGTTTGCAATACATTGCAACAGCACATATGTGTCATCTCTTCAATGCACAACGCATTAGGTTAGATCTTTCATGCAATGCAACAATACATATGCAAATGTTATTTATCTTCAATGCACAACGGAACTAGTTAAGTGCAATAAAATACAACATTACTAATGTGTTATTCTTCAACGCACAATGTACGTATTATACATTACATTTTATACAGTTCTTGTATGCAACGCAAGGCAACAAGCACCTGTCATGTTATTTCTTCGCTGCACAACGGAAAAACTCCGTTATTGTATGCAACGCAATAAATTAGTGCATTTTACATACGGTTACACGTTATCTCTTTAGTGCATAACGGAATAGGTTAAGTATGCAATACAGTGCAACAACATGTCATGAGATATGTCTTCAATCCACAACGGATTTAGTTCTTGCAGTTTACATGTAAATCGTCATTGCATAACGGATTAAGTTAGCTCTTGAATTCGCTGCAATGCAACAACATGTCATCTCTTCAATTGCACAACGATTAGGTTAGATTTTACATGCAATACACAGTTATTGTATGCAACTCAGTTATTTTATGCAATTCAATGAATCTGCATTTTAACATCTGTTATTCTTCAGAGCAAAACGGTTACGTGTTATCTCTTTAATGCATAACGCAAATAAACATTTGCAATGCAATTCAACAACACATGCAATGTGATAGCTCTTCAGTGCAATAACGGATTAAGTTAGTTCTTGTATGCATTGCAATGCAACAAACACTTAAGTGTCATCTCTTCAATACTCAGCAATCGTTGTGATTAGATATTGCATGCAATGCAATGCAACAGTAGCAATAATGTAATTTCTCTTCCATGCGAAAGGGAACAATTAGTTCTTTCATGCAATGCAGTGCAACAACACCTGCGTTATGTGCTAGCACTTCAATGCAGAATAGAGGAAGTTATAAAGTGTGGGCAATGCAACAACACGTGCCATGTGATGTCTTAAATGCACAACGGATTTAGTTAGTTCTTGTATGCATTGCAATGCTACAAATGTGTCATCTCTTCAGTGCACAACGATTGGGGTAGATCTTGCATGCAAGGCAATGCAACAATACCTAACAATACCAATACCTAACCAAGTTAGTTCTTGTATGCAATGCAGTTCAACAGCACCAATAAAACAACGTATTATTTTATGCATTGCAATGCAACAACACGTGCCCTTTGATGCACAACAGAATATGTTATAAGTTGGGATAGTTAAGATACTGAATGCAATTCAATGTAACAGCATAATATGTCATGTGTTATCTCTTAACCGCATAACGGATTAAGTTAGATCGTGTATGTAATGCAATGCACATATGTTATCTCGGTAACACTTTACAATAAGGTTCATTAGTTAACATTAGTTAACTACATTAGTAAACATGAACTAACAATGAACTGCACTTCTACAGCATTTATTAATCATTGTTAATGTCAATTTCAACATTTATTAAAACATTATTAAAATCTTGTTAACATTAGTTATTCATCACTGCACAACGGATTAATTTAGATCATGTATGAAATGCAATGCACAAACTGAATGGACAAATGAAATGATTTTGAATGCACAAATAAAATGTATGTATGGTATGCTTTCCTTCACATCGGGTTAAATAAGATGTGTTATCACTTCAGTGCATAACAGAGTTATGTTTTGTATACAGTGCAAGGAAATAGAACATATACTGTTAGGTCTTATATTCATGGCAATTTCAACATTTATTAAAACATTATTAAAATCTTGTTAACATTAGTTAATGCACTTGTGAACTAACATGAACAAACAATGAACAATTTTCATTAACTAACGTTAGCGAAGAAATCGTTGTATTGAAGATAACATATATATATATTCAGGTCTATGCAATGCAGTGTAATGCAATGCAAAAGTACCCTGTATTATCTGTTATCTGTTTAGCTCTTCAATGCTCAATGGATTGCATGCATTGCAATCCAACAGCACGCGTTTAATGCACTAAGGAATACAAGTGCATAGCTTATGTTATTCTTCAGTGCACAAGGAATTCATGTTGTGTTAGATCGTGCATTCATGCAATGCAACAGCACACGTGTGATGTGTTATCTCTTCAGTTGTACAAAAGAATAAGTCAGATCTGTGTGCAATGCAATGCAACAACACATTTGTTATCACTTTAATGCACAACATTGAATTAGGTCTTGTATACAATACAATGAAAAAAGTGCATAGTGTATATGTTGTTCTTCACTGCACAATGGATTAATTCAGATCGTGCATGCAATAGAACGCAATGTTATGTGATATGTGATGTGTTATCTCTTCAAAGCACAAAGGAATAGTGCATTGCATTCTTGCATTCACATCTATGTTATTATTCAATGCACAACATGTATTGCATATTTATCTTGCAGTTTAGATAAGCATGCAATACATGTTTTGTGTTATCTCTTCAACGCACAACGGAATATTTTTTTTTTATACAATGCAATGAAACAAGTGCATAGCTTGTTATTCTTCAGTGCACAAGTTGCATTGTGGAATGCAATGCAGTTCAAAAGCAAATGTGTTATCTGAAGAGTGCACAACGGAATTAGGTTAGTTCTTGTATGCATTGCAGTGCAACAGCACGTTATCTCTTCAATGCAAAACGGAATAAGTCAGTTCTTGTACGCAATGCACATATGTCACATCTCTTCACTGCGCGACGGAACAAATTACTTCTTTGTATACAATGCAGTGAAACAAGTGCATAGTTTATGTTATTCTTCAGTAAACAACGGATTACTTAATATCATGCATGCAATGTAACAGCATCTCTTCAATACACAATGTATGCAGTCTTGTATGCAAACAGACCATATTGTATGTGTTATTCTTAAAAGCAGAACGGAATAAGTTAGTTCTTGCATCGCAATGCCACCACATGCTTGTTCATACAAAAACACAGTTTCTTAGTCACGATACTGCAACTTGCTGTCAGTTGATAGACAGAAATCCGAAGGTCTCACATGATGTGCAACATGCTCCTTTCATTGAACCTCCAGTTTGCAGATTTGCGGAAATATGGACTCCAATAATCTACTGATCATAATGATTTCAGAAGAATCCAGAGTAAATCAAATATAACATTTTATTTGTCAAGTAAAAATGTTTCATGTATTAGAAAATGTAATTGTAAAATGTATTAGAAACACTTCTAATTGTACATAGTTGGACAAGCCAATTCAGAAATACAAAAACCAGAACAAAAGGATTGTAAATGTTTACTACACCAACACCTGTTTTGGAGGAGAGGAGTGGGTTTTCAGATATCTTGAAGAGACACCACCCAAAAGGAGGACAGAATTCTTCTTAGTGCGACTGGTAAAATGGTCTCAATTTCACAGCAGTCACTGGTATTATTAGGAAGATTGGAAACTGAGATATTTAAAATGATACCATACATGAAAGGAAAAAACAATAGATACACAAGATACATTATACATAGAATATGCATTCTTGGAGAACTTTCAGTGACTTGAGTCCCCCTGACTGAAGGAAGGAGGTGTGCGTGTGTGTGTGTGTGTGTGTGTGTATGTGTAAGGAGAGTTTTGGGCAAGGCGTTGTCCTGTGCTATTTCTTTGAGTTCTTCTCTCCAGATGAGTTTTATTGCTTTATTGCAGGGCGCTTGATCTCATTTTTTGTCTTTGCATACAAAATCTAACTTATTTTGTGCTTAGCAGGAAAATCAAGTCTTAAATATTCAATGCAATGTAGCAGCACATATGTTTTATCTCTTTAATGCACAATATGTTAGTTCTTGTAATGCAGTGAAACAAGTTCACATCGTATATTATT
Source organism: Ancherythroculter nigrocauda (assembly GCA_036281575.1). Lineage (NCBI taxonomy): Eukaryota > Metazoa > Chordata > Actinopteri > Cypriniformes > Xenocyprididae > Ancherythroculter > Ancherythroculter nigrocauda. The sequence continues at coordinate 9,671,853 of VTFQ01000010.1, read as the reverse complement.
CTTCATTGCACAGCGAGTTAAGTTAGATCATGCATGCAATGCAACTGTATATATGTGATGTTATATCTCTTCAATGAACAAAAGAATAAATCAGTTCCTGTATACAATGCAATGCAACAGTGCACAATGCTTTTTTTTAGTGCACAACAGATTAAGTTAGTTTCTGTGTGCAATGTAACAACACATATGTTTCTCTTCAACAGACAACGGAATTAGTTATCTTGTCACAATGGATTAAGTTAGTTCTATCTCTTCAATGCATAGCATAATTATTATACATATTTTATCAAACAATTACATATTTTGTTGGCTACAATGCAGAACACACACAAAAATGAAGGGGTGAAACCATAACTCATCCACAATGGAGAACAAATACAAACATACACACATATAACACAAATGTTCACGTTTGACTGCAATATTGTGACATAATTGCAAAAAAAAGATACTTCAGTACAAAAATGCTTAACTAAAAAAATTTTAATTTTCTAACAAATGTAAATTAAAACTTGTAAAGAGATGAATATGTGGCAATAGCAAATGAGCCAAGTGAGTGATGCTCTGCTGCCATCTAGTGGCTGTCGTTGAAATTTAATGTTATTTTAATTTAAAATATGTTTGTTTTCCAGTAGATGGCAGCAATCTTCCACTAAACCATGGCACAATGTCCCCTTAATTTCAATGAAGGATTTTTAAGAAAAATCAATAATTTTTAAGAAATCAAATTAGATATAAATTATTACAAATGCAAATACATTTTAAAAACACCATAAGTGAGTATATAATATATATACATGTAAAACAAACAAACAATCAAACAAACAAAAAAACATAATTATACATCCATTCCCATGAGTTATTCAGATTGCAGAAACAATGTTGCACTTATATTCGATTATGGAGAGCACACACACACACACACACACACACACATGTTTGTTTTTGTGAATTGTGGGGACTTTCCATAGACTTCAATGCATTTTACACTGAACAAACTGTACATTCTATCCCCCTACCCTGCCCCTACCCCTAAACCTAACCCTCACAGGAAACTGTGCAAACTTTTACTTTTTCACAAAAACTCATTCTATATGATTTATAAACCCATTTACATTGTGGGGACCGCTGGCTGGTCCCCACGATGTAGGTGAACTCAGGTTTATATTACATCATGGGGACATTTGGTCCCCACAATGTAATATAAACAAAAGCACACACACACACACACACACACACACACACACACACACACACACACACACAAACAAAATATAAAAAAAATAGCTAGAGAGACGAAACTATCTTCATTGCATTTATTAATGGGACACGACCTACTTCCAAAATCAATGCTATTAAAAAAGCTGTTAAATATAGAAATAATAAATAATAAACCAAACTCCGTGGGACCGGGGAATTGGTCCGTGTAACGCTTTGCAGTTCTTTGTTCAATTCGCACCATCAAAATGAACCAAATGAAAAGTTGGCTTCTAACTTTCATTTTCAATTTCTTTGGAGTAATTTACAAACGGATAATTGTCTCTCATTTTAATTTTCAATTTTACGAGTTTGTGTTGTTGCGTCCGAATCTGATTTTTGAACTAACATAAAAATGATTCATTATTTTGATTTTCCATTTCTCTGTTTTGCGCTCCCGGTTGGACCGTACCAGTGGGGGGAGCGGGGGGTTGGGATGTGGCTGTATTTACCCAGAGCGCTGTATGTATATGCCTATGAATTGACACGTCTGACCATGCAATAATTTATCGCCTGCCATACAGTCAGAGAGTGGCAACGCGCTGACTATCTCTACGTGTACTATCTCTAGAATGATCTGATCTCATGTATTTCCTGTATTTAATGTTGTTAGAAGTTATAGACCAATATGACATCCCGCTTAAATAGTAAATGCTAAATACTGATGGGGGGTTGGGGGGCGGGGTGCCAATGATGTCAGATATAGACAATAATGACTATACCTATAAGCCATATAAGCCATCTCAATTCCATTTCTGGTTAATGGGTAATGTAAAATCTAATGTTCTTTTGCAGCTATATGGACTGTTGGTCGGTTCCAGGCTGGATTTTGGGAGCATAGCACTGCTAGAAAATAATATTTGCAAATGCTAGATACTGTTCACCATCAAGGATTGAGACTTGCCTGAGCTTTTAAGACCTCTCCAGTAAAAAAATTCTATACACAGAAGCAAATGAACTATCTCTTCAATATAGATGCTTGAAACGATTTCTTCAATGTGCAATTAAGACAAAGACAACTCAAAATAATCCAGCATATAAGTCAATCTTCTACCCACAATGTTTACATCTGTACAAGTTGTTATCAGGCACTTTGAAATATAAGACATCATATAGCAAACTTGAACATAAATCTTGACAATCTAAGCCAGATTCACTTCTGTCAGTTCGTCCATGGATTTGAAAAAGTTATGCATCAATTTTGAATTGTCCAGTAATAAGGAGGCTGAAACAGATCCACATATTTATCATTAGCATGTCTTTGACATAAGAAGCCTTTTTCCACATCATATATCTATACTGATGGGTCAATCACCCATTGACAAAAGATTGACAATCATGTATCTGCAGCAGCAGTAATTGGCAACCAACAGTATGGTATTCGTATTTCCATTTTTACAGCAGAAGTTCGTGCTCTACTTGCTCTGGAACATAATGAAAATGCAAGAGGACAGACCTTCATGGTGTTTACTGATTCAAAACCTGTCTACAAGTTCTGAAGTCTTTGGAGACAAACCATCCAAATAATCATTGATATTAATCAAAGCAAATCAGTTACGGACACTCAAGTACAACAATGTTTTCTGCAAGCAGACATGGATGCAAAGAAGTTCTTGCAGAAAGTCAATGCCAAATCCTACCCTTAAACATAAATCCCTTAATCAACAAATATATTAGAGAAATGGCAAGCACAATGGATAGAATATCAAAATAACATATTATTTGAAATAAATTCTGTGGATGGGAAAAGATGTGTACCCTTTTAAATCAGGACACAACCAAGTTGTATAGGGTGTTGGATAGGTCATACTAGACTCATGGACATTTACTGAAAGGTGAAGAAGCACCAAAATGTCAGTACTGTACCAACCTTTCTTTGAAACATATACTTTTGGACTGCCCAATTTTTAATGTTTTGAGACTGCAATTTTTTATCAGGATAAACTTTTATGGACTTATTTATGGATCTAGAAAAACCTAAACAATTTTTAGCACAAGTACATTTAAAGAAACTTTTATAAAAATGTATTTGTTTTGTATATGTACTTATTTTTGTTTGTTTGTTGTCTAAGTTGAATTAATTTTTTTTTATTACATTGTATTTATGATCTTATTGTTAAATGTTCGATATGTATGTAATAGGCTGTGATGCTGATATGGCAATAAACTCAAATGCTACTATTTGCAGTGACCCACCAGGAGCAGGACTGGGCACCTCTGCTCTATTATAAATATAAATATTAATATTTCACCCTGCTTATGGGTGAAATATTATTATTTATATATTAATAATATTCAAAATAAAATAAAGAATGAAAAGAATACATCTATGATAATGAAAGATTTATGAAAGAAATGGGGAGATAAAGAGCTAGAAATATAAGTTTAAACTACACAGGCAGTCCAGATGGTAAAATGAGACACGTCAGAAGATGAAGATGTGCATTCGGAACAGTAGGTGGCGGTGTGTGCTCTTGACAGAAGCAGCTACGCAATCAGTGCGTCATGGTGGGCGCACTTCATGCAAGTAAAGATGGACGACCTGTACCAGCCGCAGTTCAGCCTACACCACGGCACAAAAAGGCTGATAATGTCTGCCCGAGATCTGTCAAGGGACCGATTGGAGTATATTTTTAAGGTGAGTAACTGGTTGTTTTTAAGACTTTCGTGCATTCTTTTGTCTTTAATTACTTTCGTTAATGTTAGCTTAGTTAAGCTAGCATTAGCCACTAGCCAGCATAAGTGATCGCGCCGACGCCTCCCATAGGGTTAAATTTGAACGTAAAGTCCAGTGGTTAAGTAATAACTTTTATATAGTTTAATGTGTTTACACGACAACGATGTACTAAAGCAGACAACAATCTTACATTATTACATGTCAGCAGAAATAACAACGGACATATTTTGATCGAGTTCAAATGAGCAACATCACAAAAACATCACTTCTGAAGTAGGCCTACTTGGCAGGCGTCCAATATCTACAAACGTGTCAACATGACCTGTCACATTGGAACACTTGAAGAACAATTGAATATAGCAAGCATACATACTCTTAAAGATAATATAGAGAATAACCAGAAGGGTACAATAAAAATAAATACTTGAAAATATGATGAGAATTAATATATAGAGTAGGAGTACATGAATATATGAAATCAAAAGTAATATTGATAAATCATAAGCCATAAATAATTAACATAAAATATGAATAAAATGCATGAATATGAATATTGACCATTTTGGATCCACCAAAACCCCACTGCAAACAAGTGAAATGTAAAATTTAATTAAGGGAAATTTAATTAATCTTTGATGTTTACAATTCTTATGCACCCCATTCACTTACTATATACATTCATACACAATATATTCAATTCTAAAACAAAACATGATTATACACACACATTGATTTTTGCACTGATTTAGTACATTGGATCTATAAATTTCTAATAAACTGCATGTCAAGCATTTTGTCTGTCCTTTCCTACATGTTCTTGTTGTCTCCGCTATGGTTTGCAGTGTTGCATGAGGATGATCCAGTCACTCAGAGAAAGCAGTATGAATGCATGTTTTACTGACACGGAAAGGAGAAAATATGTTCTAGTCAGCAGGAGCAATCTAAATAGAACTAAAGATTGTGTGCTAAATTGTGTTAATCATATATAGGTGTATCTGCCCTTTTTCACAAAAAACAACACTGGGAACTTTTATGTTTATTAAAGTTTTATTAAAAATAAGGTGCAAGGAAAAGCTTGCTAAATCCAAGGAGCAGAGACTGGTGGTGAGGGTACAGCGTCATTGCATAGAGACTTCAGGATCTGAATCCCCTTTGTGCTTGTATTGAAAGCAAGATATAAGGAGACAAAGGCGGGAGAAATTAAATACAGTATTAGTATATAAGTATATAAGTATATTAGTATATAATATGATTATTGATTTCCCATTTAGCCTAGTATGATTTGTTTTGTTTTTTTTAAACTGCTTGCTGCTTTTAATCATTGTTTTTTTTTAAATCTCACTTATAAGCTTCCCTCTCCCTTTACCATCAATCCAAAAATCAGCTGAGCTGACAGATAATATACAGTCAACAGAATCACAATGCCCCCCAAAAGAATCACCCATACGGGTTTGCTTACTCAAATATACATTCCAACATAAGGACTTTTTTCTTTATAGTAAATTTAATAAGGAATAAGGATATTCTCATTTTACCACTTCCACCCACCACTACAAGCCTCAAAGTTATATTTAACCTTGTTTACAAGCCTTTTTTCTTTAATTACACAATGATGGATAAAACTGCATTAATAGTTTTTGCAATTAATAAGCTGTTTTAATCTATTATCTACTATCTGAACATCACCTGAAACTATTTATTTAGTGAGTAATATCAGCTAGTATGCTTTAATACACAAGTTAATTTGATTCAGATGTACTGATAATATAAAATCTTGTACTTTTAAAAGGTAAGCCGTTTAAAGTATATCACAAATGGTCTGTTCTGCTGTAACTCTATGCCGCGGCTGCTACTTCCGGGAACTATTGAGAGGCTCCACGAGCCGCCATTGATGTAAAAAACCGTTCCAATGGAGTCTATGGAGTTGTCGCAACTCTCTCTCTATATGGCTCTGCGGTTGACCGGTTCCCATTGAAACCTGAGATTTGTGATTGGTTGCTTAAACATGTCAGTAGGATGGTCTCTTGAGTGGTCCTTATTAGCCAATAAAAGCTGCAATAGGGTCTGCTGTGAGTCTGAACAAAGAATATGGTCTGAAGGCTACATAAGACTGCTATAGGCATTTAGCAGTGACATTAATCTAGCATTATTGTTTCCTTCCCTTTAGGTCGAGCCAGACAGTGTTTACTTAGAAGACGACATAACGAGAGAAACATTTTTTCCAGATCAATCTGGACAGTTTCAGACCACCCTGATGAGAGACAGAGGATCATTTGCTGTGTCAGGGACAAGCAAAGAATAAGTTTTGACACCAGTTGCAGGCCCTTCAACACCATTATCCTGTCGCCCAAAAGGAAGCACTGCCTTTACACACCCATCTAATACGTTTCAAAACCCTCTCCGAAGAGCCAAATCAGCAAGAAAACAGATTTATGTAGCAGACATTGAGGACAGCGGGAAAATATCTCCATACAGTATGTATTTGTATCCTTTCAACTGGATCAGTTGTTCCCAACCATGGTCCTGGAGTACCATCATCACTGCACATTATAGATGTCTCCTTAATCAAATGCACCTTATTCAACTCATCAGCTCATTACTGAAACTCCAAGACCTCAGATTGGTTTGTCAGAGAGACAGTATTGGGGGTACTCCCGGACTAGAGTTGGGAACATCATAACTGAATTATGAACTTTTTCTCTACCACAGCTACAGTGCATGTCACAATATCTGAAGGCCAGGGTGTGCAGGCAGTGGGACAGACGGTGCAGGAATATTTAAATTCCGCTGACAGCTACAGTATCTGCGATGCAAAAGGGCTGGCAATTGCGGATACATCAGAGACCAAAGGTATTTCACTGCAAATGTCCACATGTTTATTCCCCTAAACTACCATACATGTTTATCAACTACCCAAAGAGTCCTGTCTTTGAGGATAATGGCAGTGTGTAAACCTAGTTGAATCTGAGAAGTTTTTTAACTGCTTACACACAAAAGGTATGTGTTGGTTAAATATATTTCAGTTTGTTTCCAGTACATTTATAAGCAAACAATTTCATTGTGGTACACAAGCAAACTAGAAAATTGAAAAATAAAAAAAAATAAAACTGGTATATTGGAATTTTGTATTCATAGTGGTAGGCTAGGGCTGCACGATTAATCGCATGAGATTGTCATGCGTGTCTCGTCAGTAAAGCCGGTTCTGTGATTAGCGGTAAATGTCCATCACCTGCTTTCAAATGGAGCGGCACTTAATATACAGAGCCGTAGTTCGCGGACAAGCTACGCAATATCGCGTTCATAATCGAAGGCGATTCATATCGATATTGAACGCGATATTGCGTAGCTTGTCCGCGAACTACGGCTCTGTATATTAAGTGCCGCTCCATTTGAAAGCAGGTGATGGACATTTACCGCTAATCACAGAACCGGCTTTACTGACGAGACACGCATGACAATCTCATGCGATTAATCGTGCAGCCCTATGGTAGGCTATTGTAAATGGGTTTTTACAGGACTCTTTGAAGCAACACCATGACTGAAAAAGGCCAACAAACAAGTGCAAGAAATAAGGTTTTCCTTGCATATTGTTTGTGCAGTTTTGTGAATTGTGTATAGTTTTGAAAATGTAAGCAGAAACTGTGAAATGTTATGTGGGCATAATTTAGTAATGTTGCATTTTAGATTTGGAATTTTGGAAAGCATTAAGCCGGAAAGTATATGCCATCAGAACCGTAGACCTGTCCAAGCTCAAGACAGGAAGACTTGAAAGTGCCTCCAAAAAGAAAAGGCAAGTTTGTTTTCAAGAATCAAAATGATCTTTTAAGTTTAAGAAGGTTTTAAGAAATCCAGCCCAAGTCTCTTCAAAATCAATGATAAAAGGAAAGCTTCTCAAATGCTGCGTCCCAATTCGCGTACTATCCGTCCTAAATAGTATGACCCAAATCGTAGTATGTTGAAATGAGTATTCCAAAGATACCCAGATGGTCTACTTTTTCTGGTTAGAATCCGAAGTGCAGATCCGTGCACACTTCTAACGGCTAATATTGCCCATAACACATTGCGCTGTGGATGAGGATTTGATTAGAACTACAAATACGAATAAAAAGTGTTTAAAAACTACAAACATGGCGGATGTGCGAGACAGACGGTTAAGCAGAGCGGTTAAGATAAAGAGGCTTGAATGATTAATAATCAGTATAACCTGATGAAAAGATATTTATTATATGTTATCCACATTATATTTCATCTGCAACAGCATTGTGAACTTTTATAACGATGCTTTTGGTCATTAACTTTTAAATGCATCATTATACAAAGATGAGGAGAGTTCATGAAAGACCCTGGCAGATAAACGTGCGACTACATTTCTCTCCGAAGTAGTGATGGGAAGTTTGGTTCTTTTCCGCGAACCGGTTCTTTCGGACAGTTCGATTCAATAAACCGGTTGAAAAAAACAGGTTCACCGGTTCTTTTACGCTCCGAAGTAATGACGTCATCCGTGATGACATTGTCTATCGTGGGCCGGGATGAAAAAACTTAACACATTCAAATATATAAAGTCAGTAATCATAACATCAGTCAACTAAAACATTATAATCGGAAGTGCGTCTTACAATTTAGTTTTGCATCTAAAGCATCCAAACACATGACATAAACAGGCAGTGATGTGCAAACAAAGTTTTACAGTTATAAAGTGAATAAATTAGTCTTCATCAGAGCAGAAACCATGATCCTCTTACATTACGATTTATTTGTAATTAAATAAACTTGCGTTTCACCAGATTGGCCTCTCATTCGAGTCCTCTCATAGCATCAGTTGTCCTAGTTAGCCGGTGCTGTGATGTTACTGTTCGGTAGCTTCAGATCACATGCTGAATCACGCATCCGCAGTATCATCAGCTCACCGGTTCTCAAATCGGACACGTCCGAAAGAAGCGGTTCTCGGTTGTGTACTGATGATCTGAAAACCGTTGCAACCGATTCTACCCGAGAACGAGATTGAGTTTCGAGAACCGCGAGAGCGATTCAAAAGGAGTCGCCTGTTTGCTCTTGCTGTAGTTTGATTACGTCATTTTTTATGTTTATATCACCTTGTTTTGAATTTAAATAAGCTGTCCATGGATTATTTATGAAACAAATAAATGTTTCCAATCTTTAAAAAAAAATTAACTTGAAAGCACAACTGCTCAACTTTCACTGTATTACTTTTTAAATAACATTAATATAGAAAAATAAATTTGTAAAACTATTTCTGAACATTAGTTTGATCTGCGTACAAAATATTATGTTCATGCTGGCATGTAGTTTATGTACAGTATTTTATGCTATTAATTATGGGGGTAAATTGATGCCAAAACCATTGAAAATGGACAGACTAAAATTCACAAATAGATATTACAACTTGTAAACACAAAACACAATCTACAAATAGATAAAAAATCCGCAAACAAAGTCCTCATGATCCGCAAATGTAAAACAAGATCTACAAATAGATACAAAGTCCTCAAACAAACTCTTTGTGATCCACAAATATAAAGCATGATCTACAAAAAGATTAAAAATCCACAAATAAACACATCCTGATTCACAAATAGAAATCAGTTACTTGTACTTGAAAACCAGAATTTGAATGAATGTAAAGTGATTTGTCTGCGCATGAGGGTAATTTTTTATTTGTAGATTGTGTTGCATTTGTTTTCATAATTCTGACACTATTGTTTCGCTGTTGTGACAAAATAATGCCATAATCATTGAAAATGAAGAGACTATGAGTCAAAAATGCATATTACAATTTGTAAACACAAAACAAGATCTACAAATAAATTTAAAATCTGCAAATGTAAAACAAAATCTACAAATAGATAAAAAATCCACAAACAAACTCCTCATGATCCGCAAATGTAAAACAAAATCTACAAATAGATAAAAAATCCACAAACAGACTCTTCATGATTCACAAATAGAAATCAGTGACTTGTACTTGAAAACCAGAATTTGAATGAATGCAAAGTGATTTGTCTGCGCATGAGGGTCATTTTTTATTTGTAGATTGTGTTGCATTTGTTTTCAGAATTTTGGCACAGCTGTTTCACTGTTTTTTCCATTAAAAAATCTACAAATGCCCTCCTCACAATTTGCAAACAAACATGGTCTAACTTGTATTTTCAAACCACTGTAAAAAGACATTCGTACACATTCTGTGCAAAGCTCAGCATGCAAGTGTTGAATCTGTGTTTGCAGATCACAGGGCATTCACAGATCCCTCTGCACACCTCTACAGATCTTTTTGGCACTATCTTTTCGCAGAGTGTGTGACCACGATCCACACGTGTAGTCAGCCAATCAGGGGTATTGCTTCAATGTGATGTCACGCCCCCTCAATAAGCCCTTTTCAAAATAAGAGCTGACACTTCTCTGATGTGTGGGCTGGGCTCACTGCCATTTACCGTTGCCGGTGTCACAGCGCTGACAGGCGGACAGAGCCTGGGCAGCGCTGCAGTAGGAGTAAAATCTTTAATACGTGGAAGGGGGAGCTGCCACGGGACCTGCCACCGTTATATGCGCCTGCCTCGGGACCTGCCACGGTTATGTGCGCCTGCCTCGGGACCTGCCACGGTTATGCGCGCCTGGCTCGGGACCTGCCACGGTTATGCGCGCCTGGCTCGGGACCTGCCACGGTTATATGCGCCTGCCTCGGGACCTGCCACGGTTATGCGCGCCTGCCTCGGGACCTGCCACGGTTATATGCGCCTGCCTCGGGACCTGCCACGGTTATGCGCGCCTGCCTCGGGACCTGCCACGGTTATGCGCGCCTGCCTCGGGACCTGCCACGGTTATGCGCGCCTGCCTCGGGACCTGCCACGGATATATGATGCATATATGATATATGCCGATTGATGAATGCGTGCAAACAGTGCAATCCTGCTCTTATGTACCTATTTATCATCTTAACTTAATATTTTATTCGCTCTTATTGCCCATAATAGAGCGCGTCTCGTGGCTCCTACTCGCGTCGCGCCTGCCTCAAGATCTCTCACTGTTTACAGGTACCAGACACTCTGATTGACACATGAGAGCAAACGGATACATAAATAAGAGCAGGATTGCACAATTTGTCATCTTATATTTTATTCGCTCTTATTGCCCATAATGGAGCGCGTCTCTTAGCTCCTACTAGCGTCGCGTCTGCCTCAAGATCTCTCACTGTTTACAGCTACCAGACACCCAGGACTGATGCAGGAGAGCACAGAACAAAACATGTCACAGCCAAGGTGAGTAAATTGAACAGGTAAAATCACATTGTGGTCTGTGAAACATTGTTTAAGGATCTTTTTAAGTACTAGTTTAGTAAGTTAATAAGATTTTTACAGTCTTTATAAAACATTTCTTTAAATGTTTGTGTCATTCAACAACACTGAAACAGCATTAGTTTTTATTATTTATTTATTTATTGTAATATGGGCTCATACGGAAGCCCTGAACCGCATGGTGAAAAAAAAAAACGAAAAGTTATCTCGTTATTTCAACATAATAAGTCGTTATAACGACATAATATCTCGTTATTTCAAGGTATTAAGTCGTTATAACAACATAATATCTCGCTATTTCAAGATATTAAGTCGTTATAACGACATAATATCTCGTTATAACGACATAATATGTCGTTATTTCAATATAATAAGTCGTTATAACGACATAATAAGTCGTTATGTCAACATAATAACTCTTCATTATCTATCAAGTATGATAAAGGACGTACACTTAACAACATCCCTAACAACGCTAAAGTATTGGACCGCCAGTCTAGCTTTTACTGCGATCGCCGCGGTTTCGAATCCGCCTTTTGCCGAGTTCGTTCTTCTCTAGTTTCACATCACATATCAAAAAAGGCATTTATTTTCAATAGGAATTAAAACAATGTTATAAAAGTCCAAATAACCTGCCTAACGAGTGTTTAATAACATTAAGTATTTATTGGGCAGGGTTAGCAGCATGTTCTATATTACCCACTAGAGGGCAGAATAAGACAGGGAATCAATTAAAGAACGCAATAGTTATGTTGAACTACTGTTACAATTTGGTGCTCCAAAATCCCAGAGGTTTATCATGGGAATTTGCGTTCATCCCAGGCTAACCTTTATTGAGGTTAAATTTATTAGACCATAGTAAATAAAACAATTTACAGTGCAAATGTCAGGGGTGTCCAATCTGATTTGAACTATAATAAAACATAGAGATGCACTAGTCCAGGGGCCAAAAACGTTTTTAAGCGGGGTTTTTTTTATTATTATTATTCTGGGCTTGCAAACAAACTGCTTTGTAATATTTTCCCAAAATTTCATCTGTGTATTTACGAAGTATGTAAGCAGGACTTTAACACGCTGAATACGGACACAAAGAGAACAGACCCGCCAGCAGAGGAACTACTGTACCATGCACAAGCTCACTGTTCGCGAAAAATAGGGAGAATAATATAAATATTACAGTGGGATTGATATGAATATATCTCCGAAGGCAACTGTTTTAAGAAAAGTTTTGATGGCTTTTCCTCTTATCTCCATATAAAGTAGTAATATTCATTCAGTCCGTCTGCTGATTTTGTTTTGTTATGTAGCATAATTTCACAAAGCTAAAGTCAGACCAGACCTAGTTTTTGCTGTTAATCTTGAAATTATTCAGTAATTTAAATTAAAAACAACTGCTCATACTCATGTGCATAACATCTTTGACTATGATAAAAATGCCTCTAATATCCAAATGCCAGTGTTTGCCTCTAATATCAAAGATATATTTGTTTAAGGCCAGTTTGGCCTGTGAAAAAATAAACAACAAATAAATTTGCTTAAAAAAAATCTGCAACCAGTATCAGAATCAGACGTTTTGCTTCTTATAAAAATTGAAATTGGCCATGATAAATCAAAATAGATGCTAATAAAAAATATTAAATAAAAAATAATTTTGAAAATCGAATAGTCTTTTCACTGTAAAAAAACAAAAAAACAATGCAGTTTTCTTGCAAATTAATCTGTTGTTCGTATGTTTAATATTAATGCATCTATCAGCACACTAAGGTTATTATAAGAAGAAGGTAATTCGGCCCACATATGGTTCATTTCTTTCCAGTCCGGCCCTCAAACTAAAATGAGTTTGACACCCCTACTGTAGATGCTATTTACACTAAGTGAAAATACCGATACATCCTATTTATACTAAATGACAATAGCAGCATTTTCACGATATGCTATTTATACTAGGTGAAAATAGCGATATATTATATTGACACCATGTAAAAGTAGCCTATCAGTTCTTTGCAAGAAGTGTAAATAGTATTTAGATGCTGTAGGCTAGTATTGGCAGATACTATTTGTACCTCAGTATTTTTGTACAGGATGCAATAATATCATATAGAGTGATTATATTTATTAAAATTATTAAACGGATGCTGCATTATTGGGAGAATAAAACCCCTCCACTTTCCACCAACCCTACTCAATGAACACTTTTAATATTATTAAACACTTGTTCACATTTTATTTCCACTTTTTGAACATTATTTTCATTTTATTGAAAATGTATATGATGAGAAAATAGGAGTGAGCTCTATTATTGGGTGAGCTCGGCAAAATGCTGATTCGACCCTGCAGCGATCGCTGTAAAAGCCAAAATCTGAAACCCTACATGCTAGTGTTACGCCACTGAATACATCAAATTACAACTGTCCCTTTTTAAACTTGAGTGGCCCAACCAGACATTAGAGCTATACTGTAAAGAGTGTTTGTCAACAAGGGACGCTATTTGCACTTACTGTAAATAGACACTCCGTGTCCTATTATTTCAATATATTAGCACCTATTTTGATTTTTATATCTTTAGAAAATATTACAAAGCAGTTTGTTTGCAAGCCCAGAATAATAATTAAAAAAAAACCCCGCTTAAAAACGTTTTTGGCCCCTGGACTAGTGCATCTCTATGTTTTATTATAGTTCAAATCAGATTGGACACCCCTGACATTTGCACTGTAAATTGTTTTATTTACTATGGTCTAATAAATTTAACCTCAATAAAGGTTAGCCTGGGATGAACGCAAATTCCCATGATAAACCTCTGGGATTTTGGAGCACCAAATTGTAACAGTAGTTCAACATAACTATTGCGTTCTTTAATTGATTCCCTGTCTTATTCTGCCCTCTAGTGGGTAATATAGAACATGCTGCTAACCCTGCCCAATAAATACTTAATGTTATTAAACACTCGTTAGGCAGGTTATTTGGACTTTTATAACATTGTTTTAATTCCTATTGAAAATAAATGCCTTTTTTGATATGTGATGTGAAACTAGAGAAGAACGAACTCGGCAAAAGGCGGATTCGAAACCGCGGCGATCGCAGTAAAAGCTAGACTGGCGGTCCAATACTTTAGCGTTGTTAGGGATGTTGTTAAGTGTACGTCCTTTATCATACTTGATAGATAATGAAGAGTTATTATGTTGACATAACGACTTATTATGTCGTTATAACGACTTATTATATTGAAATAACGACATATTATGTCGTTATAACGAGATATTATGTCGTTATAACGACTTAATATCTTGAAATAGCGAGATATTATGTCGTTATAACGACTTAATACCTTGAAATAACGAGATATTATGTCGTTATAACGACTTATTATGTTGAAATAACGAGATAACTTTTCGGTTTTTTTTTTCACCATGCGGTTCAGGGCTTCCGTATGAGCCCATATTACAATAAATAAATAAATAATAAAAACTAATGCTGTTTCAGTGTTGTTGAATGACACAAACATTTAAAGAAATGTTTTATAAAGACTGTAAAAATCTTATTAACTTACTAAACTAGTACTTAAAAAGATCCTTAAACAATGTTTCACAGACCACAATGTGATTTTACCTGTTCAATTTACTCACCTTGGCTGTGACATGTTTTGTTCTGTGCTCTCCTGCATCAGTCCTGGGTGTCTGGTAGCTGTAAACAGTGAGAGATCTTGAGGCAGACGCGACGCTAGTAGGAGCTAAGAGACGCGCTCCATTATGGGCAATAAGAGCGAATAAAATATAAGATTGTGCAATCCTGCTCTTATTTATGTATCCGTTTGCTCTCATGTGTCAATCAGAGTGTCTGGTACCTGTAAACAGTGAGAGATATGGGCAATAAGAGCGAATAAAATATTAAGTTAAGATGATAAATAGGTACATAAGAGCAGGATTGCACTGTTTGCACGCATTCATCAATCGGCATATATCATATATGCATCATATATCCGTGGCAGGTCCCGAGGCAGGCGCGCATAACCGTGGCAGGTCCCGAGGCAGGCGCGCATAACCGTGGCAGGTCCCGAGGCAGGCGCATATAACCGTGGCAGGTCCCGAGGCAGGCGCGCATAACCGTGGCAGGTCCCGAGGCAGGCGCATATAACCGTGGCAGGTCCCGAGGCAGGCGCGCATAACCGTGGCAGGTCCCGAGGCAGGCGCGCATAACCGTGGCAGGTCCCGAGGCAGGCGCATATAACGGTGGCAGGTCCCGTGGCAGCTCCCCCTTCCACGTATTAAAGATTTTACTCCTACTGCAGCGCTGCCCAGGCTCTGTCCGCCTGTCAGCGCTGTGACACCGGCAACGGTAAATGGCAGTGAGCCCAGCCCACACATCAGAGAAGTGTCAGCTCTTATTTTGAAAAGGGCTTATTGAGGGGGCGTGACATCACATTGAAGCAATACCCCTGATTGGCTGACTACACGTGTGGATCGTGGTCACACACTCTGCGGAAAGATAGTGCCAAAAAGATCTGTAGAGGTGTGCAGAGGGATCTGTGAATGCCCTGTGATCTGCAAACACAGATTCAACACTTGCATGCTGAGCTTTGCACAGAATGTGTACGAATGTCTTTTTACAGTGGTTTGAAAATACAAGTTAGACCATGTTTGTTTGCAAATTGTTAGGAGGGCATTTGTAGATTTTTTAATGGAAAAAACAGTGAAACAGCTGTGCCAAAATTCTGAAAACAAATGCAACACAATCTACAAATAAAAAATGACCCTCATGCGCAGACAAATCACTTTGCATTCATTCAAATTCTGGTTTTCAAGTACAAGTCACTGATTTCTATTTGTGAATCATGAAGAGTCTGTTTGTGGATTTTTTATCTATTTGTAGATTTTGTTTTACATTTGCGGATCATGAGGAGTTTGTTTGTGGATTTTTTATCTATTTGTAGATTTTGTTTTACATTTGCAGATTTTAAATTTATTTGTAGATCTTGTTTTGTGTTTACAAATTGTAATATGCATTTTTGACTCATAGTCTCTTCATTTTCAATGATTATGGCATTATTTTGTCACAACAGCGAAACAATAGTGTCAGAATTATGAAAACAAATGCAACACAATCTACAAATAAAAAATTACCCTCATGCGCAGACAAATCACTTTACATTCATTCAAATTCTGGTTTTCAAGTACAAGTCACTGATTTCTATTTGTGAATCAGGATGTGTTTATTTGTGGATTTTTAATCTTTTTGTAGATCATGCTTTATATTTGTGGATCACAAAGAGTTTGTTTGAGCACTTTGTATCTATTTGTAGATCTTGTTTTACATTTGCGGATCATGAGGACTTTGTTTGCGGATTTTTTATCTATTTGTAGATTGTGTTTTGTGTTTACAAGTTGTAATATCTATTTGTGAATTTTAGTCTGTCCATTTTCAATGGTTTTGGCATCAATTTACCCCCATAATTAATCTGCTATGGTGTATTTGGAAAAGCACAATAAACGATTTGTATTTTGAATTAAGTCATAAACATATTTCCAGTATGTTTTATATTATCACACTGTCCGACAGGGCTTGACATTAACACCCGCAAACCCGCCAAATGCGGGTAGATTTCAGCTGTGGCGGGTAAGACAGCCACTCCCACTAGCCACTAGCCACTTTGGCGGGTTGAATATAATTTCAGCCTACAGTCAAATGAAAGGTAGCTAATCACAGTTCGTTATCGATTAACTTGCAGTTAGTGAAGGCGGGATAGGCGGAATCGCGCTGAATGACACACAACAGAAGCGCTCTCTCGCGTGCGCAATCTCTCCCTGTCGTGCGCGCGATCAGTTCTCCTTGCGCCTGAATAGTCAAATACACGCACACACAGATGTGTGTAGTATCTCGCGTGAATACAGTCGGTTATGGCTTAAGTGTACGTAAACAGGTGGGTAAAACTGGATATGTGTCAGTATATTGCATGCATTCAGCAGCCCAATTAAATATCTCATTAATGTTAATCAAACAACAGAAGATGTTAAATAAATGTTAAATAAACCTACTGTATCTGAAAAAAGAGTTTAGGCTATTTAATTTACTATTGTATTTGTAATTTGCTAATTTGCTTCTTTGTTCTTTTTATATAGCCTAACAAAAATAAAATTTTAAAAATTATAACATTTATCATATTATGGTCATATTACCCACTCCTTGCCCACCCATACATACCAGCTGATATACCATGTAGGCCTAGTCTTGATTTAGGTGGTCAATCTGCATTTTAAAGTTTGAAAGGGTTTTAAATCTAGCTAATCAAGTAAAATGACTCAAAAACAAATAATTTTAGCATGCCAAAGTCAACTTTAATCATATAAAATGTAATTTCCCAACAGCAAAATTGTGGCCAGTGAAAATGCTGAGTGGCTAGTAACTTTGGAAAACCACTATCCACAGTGGCTGGTGAGCAAAAAAGTTAATGTCAAGCCCTGCTGTCCGATGTTCAACAAAACGTGCTTTTCGTTCTCTTGAAAAGTTAAACGCATGTGCAGTATCATCATCACACCGGTTCTCAAATCGGACATGTCCGAAAGAAGTGGTTCTCGGTTGTGTACCGATGATCCGAAAACACGAGAACGAGAACGGTGACAGGCCGTGTAAGTTTGTTCGTGTACGCCGTGCATGTGCACTCATATCAGCTGCTTGTGTTGATCATCATCAGCTCTTTCACAGCAGGTTAAGTCAGTGTACTATTGGATTAACTGAATAACTCCGGGATATTGGTTTATTTCGAGAGGTAGTGTCAGGCACGTCAAAAAGTGAGTAACTTTAGTAATTTGTGGATTCGTGTTTGCTAACTGGAGATGCGAACTGTTTGGAACGATTCAGACCGATTTGGTGAACTGGTTCGACCGGTTCACTGAAAAGAACCGGTTAAAAAGAACGATTCGTTCGCGAACCAGACATCACTACTCCGAAACGGTAGGAAATTAAATTTAATTCAATGTGGAGGATTTTAACTGTGACAAGATGATTTGATAGGGCAGTTTAAACAGTTACAGGTTGCGTAACTAACTAAGCGACAGAACGTCCGTTTAAGACGCAGTTATGACGAGGTAGTATGTCCCAAAACTTGCATACTCTTCTGCTACACACTCAAAAGTATGTACTTTTTCTTTACAAAAACAGTACATACTTTCAGGATGTAGTACAAGTAGGCAAATTGGGACGCAGCAAAAGCCTTTAAAGCAGGCTTAATAAAATTAAGTTATATGCTTATATACAGTTATGCAACAATATACTGTATAGTAAAAACCAGTATCTAACGGTTACCTGAACATCTATAACTACAGGTAACTGATCAGTCTGTAATGCACTGCTTTGATCTCACTGATCAACAGTTACCACATTTCATATGAAACTTAAGCAACCTAAGCAAAGAAAAGTTAAATGTTTAGAATTCAAACACCAAAATAGTGTTGTGCCAATAGACAATAGTATCATGTATTTATGATATTATTATTATTTAGCTAGTGTTATCAAATTGGCCTGCCATAGTTTTACTCAAGCATCACAGCATATAGCTGCCACAACATGTGCATTAAATCTCGCATTAAAATACTCCTTGTTGAAAATGTTTTAAAAACAGACTACAAAATTATAGCCCACATCAAACTGCAAGGTGTTAAACTTATATTCACAAATAGTGCTTTGAGAATGAGAGAATTTACCAATTTCTTGAACAGTTGTGAAAACAGCATCATCATTGGTCAATATTTTGTTTCCTTTGCATAGCACCTTAACATAAAATGTTTATGACAGGCCTAATAATATAATACAAATGACAACACTAACAAATTATTCTTTTATTATATAATAAAAATGTATAGCTAGTAACAGTCTATAATAGGTCCACACAATCAGTCAACAATGGAAATTTTTAAAGCAACTTGTTTAACACCAAAAAACAACTGAAAGAAAACAAAGATCGTAAACCTGAAGAATAGTGAAATAGCTTGCAGTGGCCACATACAATAACATTAAGAATCTATGGTGGTATAATTTTAAAGTAACATTTAAAATTTGTAATAAAATGAATAATGACAACTTATTACACTAACTCTTGATATTGTTGATGTTACAGATATACTGCAGTGAATTGAAATGCTGATGTTGTCTGTGAAGTAATGGACATATCTTTTTCACTTTTTTTCAGGGTGGAGTCTGAAGAAAATGAAGTTCTAGATAGCCTGCTCGATATTGAGCTTGAGATAAAAAACTCTGCATCAAGGCTAGCTGAAAACATAGATGAAAAATTTAGCGAGCTAACCATTTCAGTCAACCACATTAAGGCTAATGTCCTACAGGTAGTGCAACAGATTGAAGTGTTAGCGGAGATGAAGGAGAAAGTTTCTGAAGTGTCAAAGTCACTATCCACTGCTTCTCTGCGAGATGCGTTAGCATGCAAGATGTGCACAAACATGCCCAATTCTGTGCTTGTTATAACTGCATGTTGTGGGCAGGTGGCAGGGTGTGGCCCCTGCATCCAGACGTATCTAAACGATAACGACAGCTGCCTTTTGTGTAAAGCAAATATGTTTGCAGGCAAACTGGTGTTTTTAAGAGGCCTGAGTGAGGTGTTAGCAAAACTGACAAATGTAGCAACTTAAATGGGTCTGGGTGACAGTGTGTGGCTCAAAAGTTCAGAAATGATGTTTTTTGACACATTTTTGTTTTTATATTTGTATTTGTTGTATATACTGCTTTGTATTTTGTTAGGAATCTTGGGCATGGGTTCAGGGGTCAGTATGACATCTGTCAGAGTAATTTTTGTTTTTTTGTATCACATCTTTTGTATGTGTAGGGGTGTAAATTCATAAAAGTCAGCTGAGTTTATTTGTGTAGTCCAGTGCCATGTTCAGTATCTTAATGGGTATTACTTTACTGTACTTACAGCAGTTTCTGTTCCTGTTCCTGAATTGGTCATTTAAAGAGAGACACCCTCCATTTTCTTCTATGTACACTGTTGTTATATGAACCACAGCACATTTTGGCTCTCCTAGCAGAATATGCTTGCCTAGGGTCATTTCACTGTTCAACACTGTTAAAAAAAATTGCACTGATAATGATACAAGGTTTGTTGTGTATCTTGTGGGGTGTTATAAGAATCTAATTTTTGACAAACAATGTTATAAATGTTTTTATCATGGTAATTAGCAAATGTTAAAATAAACCAGTTAAGCTTGCAAATTGACTTATGTCATTAATACCAGTTACGTGTGACATTGACCCCACACCAAGTTCACGATAGTCATAGCTGATAAATATGAGTGATATGAGTTACTGTACCAAACATAAATCATGTTAATTAATGCAAATAATGTGGTATGTCCTTCTACTGTAGCATGAAACCAGTCCATGCTGCAGTTCAGGAGTCAGAAAAGACTGACAAAACAGACAATAAATACACAAAACCCAAAGATTTTGATAATGACAAAGGTGAGTTCAGTCAAATAGTGCTGGTTCCAATTTCCAATTGGTAACTTAAATGATCACCATTAAAACTATTCATTCTGCAAAAACTGTTGTCAGCATTTTACTTTCGTTTTTAGGTGAATAATTATTCTATATTAATGTATATGCTGTATTTTATTACTTTTAATACCATTTTTATTTAAATACTGTTACCTTTAGACACAGATATACAGCAATGCATCTTATAATCTCATGTTTGTAGCTTTACTGTCCTGCAACCACTTATCTAAAAAATGACAACTTTTTATGACACTTTTTAAATGAGACTTTAATAAGAAAATGTAATTTGCACAGTAACCAGTAAAGATGTCAGACAAATAGATTGGAGTAAAAATTATGTTTGCCTCTTATATTGTGCAGTAGAAATCTAAATGCTCTCAAGTTATTTGATGGCTGCTACTGTTTAATCTGAACAACAAAAACAACACCATCACACTAGCTATTGCTCCAGTCTACGTGTAATGTTCATATATGTCTCCAAACCCTCCCAGAATAGGCCACTGTGACCTAAAAGACAATCGTAAAACATTTCATCATAACTACAGGTTGACAACAGCAATGTTTCCCTCTGCACCTGAAGGTCGGGGTGGCCATCAAGGGGGTCGCGTCCAAAGGGCGCAGGATAAGTCAGAGTTCCTCCGTTCCTAATGTAGTCAGCTGCAAGTTCCTCAGCAGGTGGAAAGAACTGAGGTGGGATCCGAGCGGTTCTGAGATGGGCTGCAAAAAGAGCATCGGGTATGCCCTTGGATGGGATTGTATGTGCATTCCAGGCAGGGATGAAATTCTGCAGCCCAGCCATGCAGCATTTTGAAGCAATGGCCGAGACACAATGCTTCCCAAAGGGGTCATCAATGTCCAGAAAACCATTGCTGACCAAGGCACACAGTGTGTACTTAACTGGGTAGTTTATTCGCGAGTTGACTTCTACCCACTTTCTTTCAGCAGCATGGTTCTGTCTTGACTGACTTTGAATGAAAGGGTGCCTGTTGACATTAGTGCGAAAGGCACTAAGATTGTCTTGTTGATACAGACATAAATAAAATTCACGTCCGTGATCAACTCTTAGCTGATCAAAAAGGCCATGACTCAAGCAGATTTCTCTGTACACTTCGTCATAAATGATAAGATTATTCTTGATCGGCATTACAGAAAATCCTAAAATTTTCCCACTGAAACCATCAGAAGCAACAACTTCAGTAACCCCTAAATCCACAAGCTTTTCGTTTTGGTCCATATGTAGTTTGTGACCAGCATACTCAGCGTAATAGACATGGGGATTCGTTTGGCGAGCAGTACTATGGGGGTAAATTGATGCCAAAACCATTGAAAATGGACAGACTAAAATTCACAAATAGATATTACAACTTGTAAACACAAAACACAATCTACAAATAGATAAAAAATCCGCAAACAAAGTCCTCATGATCCGCAAATGTAAAACAAGATCTACAAATAGATACAAAGTGCTCAAACAAACTCTTTGTGATCCACAAATATAAAGCATGATCTACAAAAAGATTAAAAATCCACAAATAAACACATCCTGATTCACAAATAGAAATCAGTGACTTGTACTTGAAAACCAGAATTTGAATGAATGTAAAGTGATTTGTCTGCGCATGAGGGTAATTTTTTATTTGTAGATTGTGTTGCATTTGTTTTCATAATTCTGACACTATTGTTTCGCTGTTGTGACAAAATAATGCCATAATCATTGAAAATGAAGAGACTATGAGTCAAAAATGCATATTACAATTTGTAAACACAAAACAAGATCTACAAATAAATTTAAAATCTGCAAATGTAAAACAAAATCTACAAATAGATAAAAAATCCACAAACAAACTCCTCATGATCCGCAAATGTAAAACAAAATCTACAAATAGATAAAAAATCCACAAACAGACTCTTCATGATTCACAAATAGAAATCAGTGACTTGTACTTGAAAACCAGAATTGAATGAATGCAAAGTGATTTGTCTGCGCATGAGGGTCATTTTTTATTTGTAGATTGTGTTGCATTTGTTTTCAGAATTTTGGCACAGCTGTTTCACTGTTTTTTCCATTAAAAAATCTACAAATGCCCTCCTAACAATTTGCAAACAACATGGTCTAACTTGTATTTTCAAACCACTGTAAAAAGACATTCGTACACATTCTGTGCAAAGCTCAGCATGCAAGTGTTGAATCTGTGTTTGCAGATCACAGGGCATTCACAGATCCCTCTGCACACCTCTACAGATCTTTTTGGCACTATCTTTCCGCAGAGTGTGTGACCACGATCCACACGTGTAGTCAGCCAATCAGGGGTATTGCTTCAATGTGATGTCACGCCCCCTCAATAAGCCCTTTTCAAAATAAGAGCTGACACTTCTCTGATGTGTGGGCTGGGCTCACTGCCATTTACCGTTGCCGGTGTCACAGCGCTGACAGGCGGACAGAGCCTGGGCAGCGCTGCAGTAGGAGTAAAATCTTTAATACGTGGAAGGGGGAGCTGCCACGGGACCTGCCACCGTTATATGCGCCTGCCTCGGGACCTGCCACGGTTATGCGCGCCTGCCTCGGGACCTGCCACGGTTATGCGCGCCTGCCTCGGGACCTGCCACGGTTATATGCGCCTGCCTCGGGACCTGCCACGGTTATGCGCGCCTGCCTCGGGACCTGCCACGGTTATATGCGCCTGCCTCGGGACCTGCCACGGTTATGCGCGCCTGCCTCGGGACCTGCCACGGTTATGCGCGCCTGCCTCGGGACCTGCCACGGATATATGATGCATATATGATATATGCCGATTGATGAATGCGTGCAAACAGTGCAATCCTGCTCTTATGTACCTATTTATCATCTTAACTTAATATTTTATTCGCTCTTATTGCCCATATCTCTCACTGTTTACAGGTACCAGACACTCTGATTGACACATGAGAGCAAACGGATACATAAATAAGAGCAGGATTGCACAATCTTATATTTTATTCGCTCTTATTGCCCATAATGGAGCGCGTCTCTTAGCTCCTACTAGCGTCGCGTCTGCCTCAAGATCTCTCACTGTTTACAGCTACCAGACACCCAGGACTGATGCAGGAGAGCACAGAACAAAACATGTCACAGCCAAGGTGAGTAAATTGAACAGGTAAAATCACATTGTGGTCTGTGAAACATTGTTTAAGGATCTTTTAAGTACTAGTTTAGTAAGTTAATAAGATTTTTACAGTCTTTATAAAACATTTCTTTAAATGTTTGTGTCATTCAACAACACTGAAACAGCATTAGTTTTTATTATTTATTTATTTATTGTAATATGGGCTCATACGGAAGCCCTGAACCGCATGGTGAAAAAAAAAAACCGAAAAGTTATCTCGTTATTTCAACATAATAAGTCGTTATAACGACATAATATCTCGTTATTTCAAGGTATTAAGTCGTTATAACGACATAATATCTCGCTATTTCAAGATATTAAGTCGTTATAACGACATAATATCTCGTTATAACGACATAATATGTCGTTATTTCAATATAATAAGTCGTTATAACGACATAATAAGTCGTTATGTCAACATAATAACTCTTCATTATCTATCAAGTATGATAAAGGACGTACACTTAACAACATCCCTAACAACGCTAAAGTATTGGACCGCCAGTCTAGCTTTTACTGCGATCGCCGCGGTTTCGAATCCGCCTTTTGCCGAGTTCGTTCTTCTCTAGTTTCACATCACATATCAAAAAAGGCATTTATTTTCAATAGGAATTAAAACAATGTTATAAAAGTCCAAATAACCTGCCTAACGAGTGTTTAATAACATTAAGTATTTATTGGGCAGGGTTAGCAGCATGTTCTATATTACCCACTAGAGGGCAGAATAAGACAGGGAATCAATTAAAGAACGCAATAGTTATGTTGAACTACTGTTACAATTTGGTGCTCCAAAATCCCAGAGGTTTATCATGGGAATTTGCGTTCATCCCAGGCTAACCTTTATTGAGGTTAAATTTATTAGACCATAGTAAATAAAACAATTTACAGTGCAAATGTCAGGGGTGTCCAATCTGATTTGAACTATAATAAAACATAGAGATGCACTAGTCCAGGGGCCAAAAACGTTTTTAAGCGGGGTTTTTTTTTAATTATTCTGGGCTTGCAAACAAACTGCTTTGTAATATTTTCTAAAGATATAAAAATCAAAATAGGTGCTATATTGAAATAATAGGACACGGAGTGTCTATTTACAGTAAGTGCAAATAGCGTCCCTTGTTGACAAACACTCTTTACAGTATAGCTCTAATGTCTGGTTGGGCCACTCAAGTTTAAAAAGGGACAGTTGTAATTTGATGTATTCAGTGGCGTAACACTAGCATGTAGGGTTTCAGATTTTGGCTTTTACAGCGATCGCTGCAGGGTCGAATCAGCATTTTGCCGAGCTCACCCAATAATAGAGCTCACTCCTATTTTCTCATCATACATTTTCAATAAAATGAAAATAATGTTCAAAAAGTGGAAATAAAATGTGAACAAGTGTTTAATAATATTAAAAGTGTTCATTGAGTAGGGTTGGTGGAAAGTGGAGGGGTTTTATTCTCCCAATAATGCAGCATCCGTTTAATAATTTAATAAATATAATCACTCTATATGATATTATTGCATCCTGTACAAAAATACTGAGGTACAAATAGTATCTGCCAATACTAGCCTACAGCATCTAAATACTATTTACACTTCTTGCAAAGAACTGATAGGCTACTTTTACATGGTGTCAATATAATATCGCTATTTTCACCTAGTATAAATAGCATATCGTGAAAATGCTGCTATTGTCATTTAGTATAAATAGGATGTATCGGTATTTTCACTTAGTGTAAATAGCATCTACAGTAGGGGTGTCAAACTCATTTTAGTTTGAGGGCCGGACTGGAAAGAAATGAACCATATGTGGGCCGAATTACCTTCTTCTTATAATAACCTTAGTGTGCTGATAGATGCATTAATATTAAACATACGAACAACAGATTAATTTGCAAGAAAACTGCATTGTTTTTTTGTTTTTTTACAGTGAAAAGACTATTCGATTTTCAAAATTATTTTTTATTTAATATTTTTTATTAGCATCTATTTTGATTTATCATGGCCAATTTCAATTTTTATAAGAAGCAAAACGTCTGATTCTGATACTGGTTGCAGATTTTTTTTAAGCAAATTTATTTGTTGTTTTTATTTTTCACAGGCCAAACTGCCTTAAACAAATATATCTTTGATATTAGAGGCAAACACTGGCATTTGGATATTAGAGGCATTTTTATCATAGTCAAAGATGTTATGCACATGAGTATGAGCAGTTGTTTTTAATTTAAATTACTGAATAATTTCAAGATTAACAGCAAAAACTAGGTCTGGTCTGACTTTAGCTTTGTGAAATTATGCTACATAACAAAACAAAATCAGCAGACGGACTGAATGAATATTACTACTTTATATGGAGATAAGAGGAAAAGCCATCAAAACTTTTCTTAAAACAGTTGCCTTCGGAGATATATTCATATCAATCCCACTGTAATATTTATATTATTCTCCCTATTTTTCGCGAACAGTGAGCTTGTGCATGGTACAGTAGTTCCTCTGCTGGCGGGTCTGTTCTCTTTGTGTCCGTATTCAGCGTGTTAAAGTCCTGCTTACATACTTCGTAAATACACAGATGAAATTTTGGGAAAATATTACAAAGCAGTTTGTTTGCAAGCCCAGAATAATAATAAAAAAAAACCCCGCTTAAAAACGTTTTTGGCCCCTGGACTAGTGCATCTCTATGTTTTTATAGTTCAAATCAGATTGGACACCCCTGACATTTGCACTGTAAATTGTTTTATTTACTATGGTCTAATAAATTTAACCTCAATAAAGGTTAGCCTGGGATGAACGCAAATTCCCATGATAAACCTCTGGGATTTTGGAGCACCAAATTGTAACAGTAGTTCAACATAACTATTGCGTTCTTTAATTGATTCCCTGTCTTATTCTGCCCTCTAGTGGGTAATATAGAACATGCTGCTAACCCTGCCCAATAAATACTTAATGTTATTAAACACTCGTTAGGCAGGTTATTTGGACTTTTATAACATTGTTTTAATTCCTATTGAAAATAAATGCCTTTTTTGATATGTGATGTGAAACTAGAGAAGAACGAACTCGGCAAAAGGCGGATTCGAAACCGCGGCGATCGCAGTAAAAGCTAGACTGGCGGTCCAATACTTTAGCGTTGTTAGGGATGTTGTTAAGTGTACGTCCTTTATCATACTTGATAGATAATGAAGAGTTATTATGTTGACATAACGACTTATTATGTCGTTATAACGACTTATTATATTGAAATAACGACATATTATGTCGTTATAACGAGATATTATGTCGTTATAACGACTTAATATCTTGAAATAGCGAGATATTATGTTGTTATAACGACTTAATACCTTGAAATAACGAGATATTATGTCGTTATAACGACTTATTATGTTGAAATAACGAGATAACTTTTCGTTTTTTTTTTTTCACCATGCGGTTCAGGGCTTCCGTATGAGCCCATATTACAATAAATAAATAAATAATAAAAACTAATGCTGTTTCAGTGTTGTTGAATGACACAAACATTTAAAGAAATGTTTTATAAAGACTGTAAAAATCTTATTAACTTACTAAACTAGTACTTAAAAAGATCCTTAAACAATGTTTCACAGACCACAATGTGATTTTACCTGTTCAATTTACTCACCTTGGCTGTGACATGTTTTGTTCTGTGCTCTCCTGCATCAGTCCTGGGTGTCTGGTAGCTGTAAACAGTGAGAGATCTTGAGGCAGACGCGACGCTAGTAGGAGCTAAGAGACGCGCTCCATTATGGGCAATAAGAGCGAATAAAATATAAGATGACAAATTGTGCAATCCTGCTCTTATTTATGTATCCGTTTGCTCTCATGTGTCAATCAGAGTGTCTGGTACCTGTAAACAGTGAGAGATCTTGAGGCAGGCGCGACGCGAGTAGGAGCCACGAGACGCGCTCTATTATGGGCAATAAGAGCGAATAAAATATTAAGTTAAGATGATAAATAGGTACATAAGAGCAGGATTGCACTGTTTGCACGCATTCATCAATCGGCATATATCATATATGCATCATATATCCGTGGCAGGTCCCGAGGCAGGCGCGCATAACCGTGGCAGGTCCCGAGGCAGGCGCGCATAACCGTGGCAGGTCCCGAGGCAGGCGCATAACCGTGGCAGGTCCCGAGGCAGGCCGCATAACCGTGGCAGGTCCCGCAGGCGCATATAACCGTGGCAGGTCCCGAGCAGGCGCGCATAACCGTGGCAGGTCCCGAGCCAGGCGCGCATAACCGTGGCAGGTCCCGAGGCAGGCGCACATAACCGTGGCAGGTCCCGAGGCCGCATATAACGGTGGCAGGTCCCGTGGCAGCTCCCCCTTCCACGTATTAAAGATTTTACTCCTACTGCAGCGCTGCCCAGGCTCTGTCCGCCTGTCAGCGCTGTGACACCGGCAACGGTAAATGGCAGTGAGCCCAGCCACACATCAGAGAAGTGTCAGCTCTTATTTTGAAAAGGGCTTATTGAGGGGGCGTGACATCACATTGAAGCAATACCCCTGATTGGCTGACTACACGTGTGGATCGTGGTCACACACTCTGCGAAAGATAGTGCCAAAAGATCTGTAGAGGTGTGCAGAGGGATCTGTGAATGCCCTGTGATCTGCAAACACAGATTCAACACTTGCATGCTGAGCTTTGCACAGAATGTGTACGAATGTCTTTTTACAGTGGTTTGAAAATACAAGTTAGACCATGTTTGTTTGCAAATTGTGAGGAGGGCATTTGTAGATTTTTTAATGGAAAAAACAGTGAAACAGCTGTGCCAAAATTCTGAAAACAAATGCAACACAATCTACAAATAAAAAATGACCCTCATGCGCAGACAAATCACTTTGCATTCATTCAAATTCTGGTTTTCAAGTACAATCACTGATTTCTATTTGTGAATCATGAAGAGTCTGTTTGTGGATTTTTTATCTATTTGTAGATTTTGTTTTACATTTGCGGATCATGAGGAGTTTGTTGTGGATTTTTTATCTATTTGTAGATTTTGTTTTACATTTGCAGATTTTAAATTATTGTAGATCTTGTTTTGTGTTTACAAATTGTAATAG
>VTFQ01000010.1:9522763-9642408 GCA_036281575.1 Ancherythroculter nigrocauda | reverse complement strand
AGCATAATGTCGCGATGTATAATTTAATTATTTAAAAACACTGAAAGCGCAATACTTCGCTTAATCTTGGGGATTCTGACCAGTTCAATCAAGTGATATCGCAGACTGACCTTGATGGCGACGACAACCGGCTATGAATATAATGGCCTACCTACGCGATCCTGAAAGAACAGGAGAAAAGTGCTGCTATCTGAAGGTAAGTTGTAGTCTACCAGTTAACAAACTTTATTTCATTTTCTTTAACAAACGGAGGGCGATATTTCGGCTTGATATGTCCTTTTTGAGTTTTTGTGTGGTGGTTTATGGCACATGTTTGTATGCAGCACCAAAACATTCATATGATTGGTCAAATCGGCCCTTATTCTGTACGATATTAATTCATAAAGTGTTGTATGCTTGACTATGTACCGAACACAATATTAACATGCCATACTGATACAGTTCCCTGCTGCTAATCCTCATTTACTGTTCAGAAACAGTATTGGTTCAATGTAGCCCTAGTGAAAAAAGAGTATACTTTATTGTATTTTAAATATATTCCCTTTTTCTATAGTACACTGCAAATATACTAACAAAAAATGTACTATCATTAAATATATAAAAAGTATATAGTACATATTTTCACAATGCAACTTTTAACACACTTTAAAATAATTGTACTTTAGTATATTTTCTAAAAAAATATATTTTAGAAAATATACTTGAAGTGTAAGTTCAGTTTATTTTTTAAAAGTGTATTTATTTGCACTTTATAAAATATATTTGAGGTATTTTAACAGTGTCCTGAAAATGATCATTGTAACAATACACTGAAAGTATATTTAAAAAAAATACATTATTTAATATCCTTAAGTTGTAGTGTATCTAATGTTAAATTTGAGTATATTTTTTTAAGTTTACTTCTTCATCCTTGGAATTCATTATATTACTTGTGCTATTTATTTCAGTAGCCTATGACTAATGCATTAAAAGCCCATTTAATGCAGTGTAGCCTATACACCCTAGTGAAAAAAAAGTATACTAAGTATACTTGCAGCAAGACTAATTATTAGTATATTTCAAGTGTGTTAATGATTAGTTCATTTAAAGTGTGCTATTTTGAAACAACTAATTTTGTACTAAGTATATTTAAGTTGAAATTAAGTAGTATTAAAATACAACTTTAAGTATATTTAGTATACTTATGTGTGCTAAATTGGAACAACTTCAAGTCTACTTAGTACACTTTAAGTATATGTCTGTGTGGGGACTAATTACATGCTTGATTAGTGATATTAAAGTGTACTTAATTTGTGTTATAAGATACTTTATTTGTGTTAAAAGTATTTTTTGTTATAATATACGTGTATTATAAGTATACTTTATTTCTGTTATGAGTACACTGTGTTATAAGTACACTTTATTTGTGATTTAAGTGCATTACAAAATAATTATGAGTGTCTTCAGAAAACACAAGCAATATACACTAAATATATTATTTTACAGGTAATAGTATATACTGTACACTCTAAAAAATGCTGGGTTAAAAACAACCCAAGTTGGGTTGAAAATGGACAAACCCAGCAATTGGGTTGTTTTAACCCAGCGGTAGGGTTAAATGTTTGCCCAACCTGCTGGGTAGTTTTATTGAACTCAACTATTGTTTAAAAATTACTGTATTGCTTAATTAAAATGAACCCAAAGTATGTTGGAAATTAACATTTATTAATGTTCAATGAATATTTATTAAACAATAAACATTTATTAAATTGCTTATTAATAAATTATATTAATAATCTATTAAATTATATTAATAAAATATTAAAGCTTATTAATAAACATTCACCTTTTGTCTATTATTGTTGCCTCTAATTGCATCTTGTTTTTAATTTCCCATTTTGGGTTCATTTTAAGCTAGCCATATGGCAATTTTTAAACAATAGTTGATTTAAATAAAACTACCCAACAGGTTGGGCAAACATTTAACCCAACCGCTGGGTTAAAACAACCCAATCGCTGGGTTTGTCCATTTTCAACCCAACTTGGGTTGTTTTTAACCCAGCATTTTTTAGAGTGTGCTCAGTACCTTTGGCTTATTCCAAATATTAAACATTACACACTTTGCAGTCAATAACAATACACTTTGTTATTATTTATACTTTGTATAATAACTTTTAACTCTAACTTTTTTGATCCACTTCAAATGTTGACTACTGTACTTTGAATTACATAATCTCACACAATACAGTTGTGCTACTATTTAAATACAGTTTAACACATTTTCCCAAAGTTGAATGCATTTGTTTTCAAGGCCATTAAAACAAATAAAATGTAACAACATCACTAATGAAGAGACATATTTCATTGACAAATCCAATAGTTTTTATTTAAACTTAGATTCAGCAAAACTTACCATGTTTTTCATTAAAGAAAAAAAAATATTGGAGCAGTGGTGACCCTCTATACACAAATACAAATTACACATTATATTCCATGTTCTGATGAGCTTCTCATTGTGTCTGATGGCACAATGATGACCGCAGAGACTCGTGAAGAACAGCATCTGTTGACAGAATATACCAAAGATATAAGACAGCATGTTCAACTCTTTATTCACGTTTACAATAGTCTGTCTAAATCCTACATTGAACCAATTCTATTTTTGAACAGTAAATGAGGATTAGCAGCAGGGAACTGTATCAGAATGGCATGTCGATATTGTTTTCGGTACATAGTCAAGCATAAAACACTTTATGAATTAATGTCGTACAGAATACGGGCCGATTTGACCAATCATATGAATGTTTTGGTGCTGCATACAAACATGTGCCATAAACCACCACACAAAAACTCAAAAAGGAGATTTCAAGCCGAAATATCGCTCTCCGTTTGTTAAAGAAAATAAAATAAAGTTTGTTAACTGGTAGACTACAACTCACCTCCCAATAGCAGCACTTTTCTCCGGTTCTTTCAGGATCGCGTAGGCCATTAGATTAGCCGGTTGTCGTCGCCATCACGGTCAGGCTGCGATGTCACTTGATTGAACTGGTCAGAATCCCCAAGATCGAGCGATGTATTGCGCTTTCAGTGTTTTATTAAATAAATTATACATTGCGACATTATACTTCACCTGAGTGACTGAGCGAGGGGATTCAGACGACGACTGTGACGTCAGCAGCTCTGATTGGCTGAAGGCAGTGAGCAACAAAATCTGATTGGTCACAGACCAAGTTGAAGAGACATTTGAATTCCGATAAGTTTAACCACTCGACATATTTTTTCGCATTACTTGTGCTGCTGCTGGTGTGTTGTTTAATATAGATTTGTGTGTACGATTGTAAAATGATTCCGACAGTGTAAACTTAATAAACATTTACACATAACGTTATTTGGAAATTGTATAGACTACACTGCATATACTAAATGGGCTTGTAATGCATTCATACTGAAATAAATAGCACAAGTAATATAAAGAATTCCAAGGATGAAGAAGTAAACTTAAAAAATATACTCAAATTTAACATTAGATACACTACAACTTCAGGATATTAAATAAAGTATTTTTTAAATATACTTTCAGTGCATTGTTACAATGATCATTTTCAGCACATTGTTAAAATATACCTCAAATATATTTTTATAAAGTGCAAATAAATACACTTTTAAAAAATAAACTGAACTTACACTTCAAGTATATTTTTCTAAAATAAATTTTTTAGAAAATATACTAAAGTACAATTATTTTAAAGTGTGTTAAAAGTTGCATTGTGAAAATATGATACTAATATACTTTTTATATATTTAATGATAGTACATTTTTTGTTAGTATATTTGCAGTGTACTATAGAAAAAGGGAATATATTTAAAATACAATAAAGTATACTTTTTTTTCACTAGGGCAATTTCCAAATATGTGTAAATGCTTATTAAGTTTACACTGGCAGAATTTTACAATCGTACACACAAATCTATATTAAACAACGCACCAGCAGCACAAGTAATGTTACATGAGAAAACATATATTGAGTGGTTAAACTTGAGACTTCAAACGAATTCAAATGTCTCTTCAACTTGGTCTGTGACCAATCAAATTTTGTTCCTCACAGCCTTCAGCCAATCAGAACGGCTGACGTCACGGTCGTCGTCAGAATCCCCTCGCTCAGTCACTCGGGTGAAGTATAATGTCGCAATGTATAATTTATTTAATAAAACACTGAAAGCGCAATACATCGCTCAATCTTGGGGATTCTGACCAGTTCAATCAAGTGACATCGCAGCCTGACCGTGATGGCGACGACAACCGGCTAATCTAATGGCCTACGCGATCCTGAAAGAACTGGAGAAAAGTGCTGCTATTTGGAACCGATATAAAGTTGGTTTGACGTTGGACGTTGGACGTTAGACAGATATTCATCCGCTAAAATGTTCAATAGATTCTTATTGGATGACTATACTGTATAAAATTTGTTTTTACCTGGAAGGTATTAGTACGTAGAACTGAACACAGATGACAGTTCATTTGTTTTAATCCTCCTCAATGTTTTCAACAGAGAAATGCTCCGGAAGTGACCCGCTGGTGCTTAGGCCAGGTAGGGACCGTCTACAAAGTACGTAGACGTAGAAGAAAAACACAATGGTTCACAATCTAATTATTATTATTATTAATATTATTATTATTATTATAAGAGCAACTTGGAAACGTACTAACACATAACGCTCACAGGCAGAGTAAATAGAATATAATAATTATTGTTATTATTGACTATAGGCCTATGTTATTACTATATTACTATAGTAACTAGAAATAAAATAATGAAATAAAAGCATTTGCATTTTATAAATAGCATTTCATTTATTGGCAGTTTATTGGTCATCAGTTCATCTACTTGTCAGTGTTAGCTGTTTATTGATATCAGCACACCCGGGACATCCCTAAAAAAATTCAGGAATTAAATCTAAATAACAATAAACACTATAAAACTATAAAAACAAATATGCAGTCTTTTTATCATCCTCATCTGAAGTTTTCAAAACATGTTCACCTACTGGCCCATACCATTTCCAGTTGTCAAGGATTAAGGATAAGGATTTTTAAAAACCCTGAAATTATTTTAAAAAATTATGTAAAATAATAAAAATATACAACTACATCAAATTTACAGAAATGGTAGGGGGAGCCTATATTCAAAGAGAAAAACAGTTGATTCGTGAATTAAAATAATATATTTAAAAAAAAAAAAATCATGATTGTATTGTTTTCTCTTTATTTTCTCTTTTTTAGCTTATTTTAATGCTTGTTTTTAGGCCCCTGGTTGAGAACGACTGATCTAACACACTGCTTTCCATTTTCATTATTGTTTTTTTCTACTTATGATTAAATGTTATTGTTGTTAAAATTTTGTTTTACAAACATTCAGCAAAAGACATGCAATTTAAACAATTTACATGCATTAATCAATTTAAAAGGGTCATACAAGGCTCTTAAAAGTGTATTATTATAAAGACATTTTGATGCTGGTTGTCACAGAACTATACCAAAATATTATACTGAAATGAGTAACAATGAATAAAAGCTTATAGCATTTTGCACTTGTTTTAAATAAAGATGCTAATCTGAATAAAATTCACATGGTATAAGCTGATTTTGATATTCGTCTTTTCACACTGAGCAAAATTGAGGGACTCAAACTCAACTATTAAAAAAGGTTCAAACATTCACTGATGCTCCAGAAGGAAAAACAATGCATTAAGATTTTTGGGGGGTGAAAACTTTTGAATTTGAATATCAAGGTAAATTGTACTTATTTTTTTCTTCTGGGACAGTCTTGTGGACTATATATAAACATCTTTTATGTAACATATCTTACTCAGGACAGTACTAAACAAAAAATAACATGCATTATGTATGATCTCTCTTATTTTCTTAAAATTATTCACATTTTCACAGATTCTGCAAGTGGTTCACAAACTTTTTCATGCAACTGTATAGCTTATACATTAAATTCAAAATGCATTAAATCCACAAAAACAACTCCTCTTTTAAAAAAAACAAAACATTGAGGAACATTGTAA
This sequence comes from Ancherythroculter nigrocauda, assembly GCA_036281575.1. Classification (NCBI taxonomy): domain Eukaryota; kingdom Metazoa; phylum Chordata; class Actinopteri; order Cypriniformes; family Xenocyprididae; genus Ancherythroculter; species Ancherythroculter nigrocauda. The sequence continues at coordinate 9,636,357 of VTFQ01000010.1, read as the reverse complement.
GAAAATGGCTGAGGAAATCCTGATGACATTGTGTTTCTGTCACCCCGTGTTGGTATTTTGATATAAACACTTTAAGTGTTCAGAAAGGGCCACTGTTGTGCTCTTTGTGCTTTCACAAAGCGCTTTGGAGGTGGTTTGACAACTGACTGGATAAGTATATTCAGCATATTTTCCTGAGACAAGAGTTGAACACAAATTACCATTTTATTCCAACAGCATTTGGCTACTATTTTAAGGGCCATGTACATCCAGTGAAGACTGGAAATAATTTGGAGTGTCATTCTTGCATTTAATAAAGACAACATCTCTCTGCATTTCAAAAAGAGACCACAATTAATTCCATTGTAAAGGCAGTTTGCTAGGCTTTTTTTTTTTTTTTTTTTATTTTTCTTAAAGACTGAAATCAACACTTTATAGGGTTATGCAACTTTGCCTTGTTAAACAGCACACATCTTGGTCATGCAATGTGGTGAGTGCTGCCAGAAGTACTCTGGATTTGAAAAATCACCACAACCAATACCAGAGGCCATTTAAATATCAGAAACTGTAACAACAATACAGCTCTGGAAAAAATTAAGAGAGTGGTCTCTTAATTTTTTCCATAGCTGTATATGAAAGATCAACATCCACTGCCATTTTAAACATGGCCACCAGTGTGGCAAGGCAGGGTAAAAAACATATTTTTCTGTCCATAGCTTAATGATGTCATGATGGACATACATGGGCATTTTCCAACTCTGGAACAGAGTGCTTCTTGAAGAGCTAAGATGGTTTTCTGAAGTCAGCACAAAAGGAAGATTTCAACATGGTACCACATCATGAATCAGTCTGTTTCTGTTACCTTAATTCTTGCCCCAACAAAAGTCATCATAAATCAGGCAAAGGAATGGGGGAAAAATCATCAAGAGGCAAAGACAAATAGATAATATTTGGATCCACCTCATACACTACCACTGCGATCGCAGACATACCAGTGGACATGTCACCAAGGTCAATCTCAAAAGTGGATCTGGAACAAAAACAAACATCTCTGGACACAGCAGATCAGGTATTTCTTCATATAATCATATGCTTTAAACCAATTGCTAAGCATTTTCAATCTGTCAATAAATATAATTTGCAGATCAAATACCATTAGTCCAAAAGTCTTTCTTCATATCAAAGCTAAGCTGTAATCTGAAATGATGAAAGTTAAAAAATACACATATAAAAGAAGATACACAGTGAGTAAGGTCACTACATTTCTAAAATGAATTTTTTTGTAGTTCATGGGTCAAAATAAGATTCAATTTTAATTAATCATTAATTAAATAGGTGTATGTATACACTAATATTTACTTATACATATTCAATATTTGTTCAAATAAATTTGACAAGCGTAATTGTGTAGGTGATAAATTTATGCTTAAGTAATGAGTAATGAGAAAAAAAATTACCTGCACTCAGGTCAGATTTGCATATCTGCTCCACCTCGCATCCACTCCATCCTTAAACCAGTCAAGACTAACTGATTCATAATTTATTACACATTTATTATCGAATGACGAATTTGGAAATAACCGTTTTAGTATCATGTACTAATATAATAATAATAAACAGCCAGTCTGTACCTAGATGAGGGTCTATTAACTTCAGGGGCGCTATTTCATGCTCTGCCTTATGAGAATAATATTATTCATATTATAATTATTAATATTAAAATTGTTATTATTATTATTACTATTATTATTGTTGTTGTTGTGTAGTTCATTTAAAAACATAATATTTCAAATTTTCTCAATCATGTTTAATTGTGAGGTGACTGAAGGCTCAACATATTCAGTGATGATATTGTGGTTAATTCAATCATTCATTCATTGACTTTTTTTTATTTTTATTGGTAGGACGATTTATTCTGCTCATTGTGAAAATAAAATGTAATAACTAACCACAAATACACAGGAGCCTACACCAACCAATGATGTTGCACAACAAGCTCAAATTTTATTGGACAATTTAAAGTGGAGCAGTAATATCCCATCTGTCTTATTCGTAATTCGGTCAAAAATACAGCCACTGTATATTCTGTTTTGATTTTTTAGGGGGAATGGCTGAAAGACTAAACTAGCCAACCTATGGTTATGAAGTCAAATTGAATGACACCCAACATTCCTTTTATTTTGACTGTTGCTCAAGTTGTGTGTATATGCGCATTAGCAATTATACATAAGGGAGTCATAGTATATCATATTAACAATTATAGGTCATACAGACAATAGTAATACATCAACTGAAACTACAGAATGTCTACAGATTGTTTCTAGTGTGCCTAGTAAGACCTTGATTATCTGGTTAAGGTGTGTTTAATTGGGGTTGAAGCTAAAATCTGCAGGACAGTGACCCTCAGGTCCACTGGAGCACCCCTGATGTAATTTCACATTTTCACTTAAAAATTAAAAGCAGTGTTGTCTTCTCCACAAATGTAAAATCAGCATGTGTCCACAAACACGTCATTAACAAAACAGAATCGTCAGTAACAGTGTTCAGTCTTACATTGTTCAAACCGGAGTTGACACTGATGAAGAGACTCAGGAGGAAGTTACAACTTTTAGAATGAAACTGGACGTTTCTGAATGGTTAGTGTATAAATTTATGTAGTTGCTGTGGAGTTGATGCAACTCATCGACTAGCATGTGCCATCATGTTCATCTTTTGTGCAAATCCAGCGTTGAATTGACCCTCGTTTGTGAAGCAGTCCGGTGTAAAATGATGGCATCCCTAACAGAGTTTTGTTATAAGAACATTCTTTAAATATTCAGTGTTGGTTCTGGGAACATAAAGAAGGTTTTCAACGTTAGAGGAACATTTTTTTATAAGGTATGGTGTTCCTCAAATGTTCTTTCAACTTAATTTTGATCTAAAATTGATTTGTAACATTCCAAGAACATGAAAATGTCCAGTTTCCTTAATGTTAGTAGAATGTTATTTGATGGTTAGTATGATGTTCCTGAAACATTCTTTCAATCATTCAAACACCTGCTGTGAACAAACACTGAAAGAAAGAGAAATAAGAACACACTACAACTTTCTTCATCCACAGCCTTAGATGAACTGAAGATAAAATACATTAAATCTCTGAAGATCTGATTCAACAACTCCACAAACAGCATTACCAGCTTCACTTATTACTAACCAGACTGACTTTATTTCTGTCACATGTCTACAGAAGCTCTTACGGACAATTAACTGAGGTTTAGATGTTGATGTATTATTGACAATGTTTCATTTGAGGTCACCATCTTGGAGATGAGCGTTTGCTTTAGTTGAGCTCTTGGCCCTTGACTTCCCTATTAAGGTGCTTCTTAATGAGCAATTGCAGAGATTTATATAAAGTTTATTGTATTGATCAAGTTGATCATCATCCCTCTATTTTAACAGTCAAGTTATATTAAAGTGATTTAAAAAGTTATGCTCTCTGTATTATAGCTTATTTCTGGAATTGAAACATTATGTGAAAATGGAGTAATAAACAAAAATAAACTGTAACACTGAAGTGATTGAAGATTGTCTAAAACTACAAAAAATAAACAAAACACACTTAGACATCAGCACTTATCATACAAACCTCAACAATGGTGACAATCCAAAAAATAATTCAGCTGAATAATTTATTCATGCTGCAATGCATTCTGGGAACCATGAATGCATTTTGTATGCTGTCATGAAGAATGTCACCACTGTTGTGTTTATTATGCTTAATGTTGATATCTTTGAGGGTATAAATGACAAAACACATTTAAATCAAAGTTAACAATGATACTTAATACCCATCTTAGATAACAGGGGTTGCAACAGTAGGCTAGTTACACAAAAAGAATTATTTGTTTCACAATACAATTTTATGGTTTATAAAAGCTTCAATTATTGAAGCTTTTTTAGGTGATCAGTATTTCTTTTATACTGTAACCTGCTTAGACTTAAAACATATATTCCATTTTAAGTTAATAAAGGAATACAGTTTTATCTGTTTCTTAATAATGGTGGTCAAGAGATCAACTAAAGCAAAGGCTAATCTCATTAATGGTTAAATGAAACATTAAATGAAACATTTTCAATAATTCATTTTCGACTTAAAAGGTAAATAAATTTAAGCGTTTTTACATGACAAATGCGTTTTGGTGGGCTGAAACGCAAACGTTTTAAAACAATCTCCAGTTAACAATATAAACGGGTATCTGCGAAAACGATGACGTCAAGCACATGCGCATTACATATTCAGTCTACAGTGTTTCATCGCCATCTAATGGCCTGCCAGCAGAATACAGCTTTTTTATTTTCAGTCATTTTCAAGGATTCGTATAAGTTGGGGTCGTTTTGAAAATGAAAATGTTGTCGTCTGTACGTGGAAAAATGCCGTACGTGGAAAACTCAAAAGAAAAACTTTACGTTTTAAGCAGTAGACGTGTGACAGAAATAAGGTCAGTCTGGTTAGTAGGCTAATAAGTGAAGCTGGTAATGCTGTTTGTGGAGTTGGTGAATCAGATCTTCAGAGATGTAATGTCTTTTATCTTCAGTTCACCTAAGGCTGTGGCTGAAGAAAGTTGTAGTTTGAGTTCTTATTTGTCTTTCTTTTAGTGCTTGATTACAGCAGGTATTTGAATGATTGAAGAATATTTCAGGAACATCATACTAACCTTTAAAAAACATTCTACTAACATTAAGGAAACTGGACAACTTATGTTCTTGGAATGTTACAAAACAATGTTCCTAAAATGTGGAATTTTAGATCAAAATTAAGTTGAAAGCACATTTGAGGAACACCATACCTTTTAAAACACATTCTTTCTAACGTCAAGAAAACTGTTTATTTTTTACATTCCCAGAACCAACACTGAATATGTGGAGAATGTTCTTATAACAAAATTCTGTTTGCTAGATGGAAACAACATTACTAGGCCTACAACTCTTCATCATCTCTAAAGCAGCCCAATATGGCCTCACCCCCTTTGTTGCGTGTTCTCAGGGGCGGAGTTTATGTAAATTTTAGGGTTAGTGATGTCACTAACCCGGAAAGAAATTGTAGTCCAATATAGCAGCACTTTGTTGTAGTCCTTAAAAAGAAGTCTTTAAAATAAAACATCTCTCATTGCATTGAACTTTGAGTGTCGTAACTTTGCAGATGTGGTTTATGCTCAAACAGAAATATTACACACTAACTAAATTTTTTTTAAGTTATAAATTATAATCAACCACCTTAAGAAGAAAGGTCAAGCTGAGTTCGGAGGAATCTTCCCTTCCCTCTGCAGTAGCGCTTTTGCCCTATAGAGGGAGTGCATCTCTTTGAGAGTATGCGTGCTTGGCGCCATCTTGCAAAGACAGCTGCTTTTGGTGAGCTACATGTAGACCCAAACTTTTCGAAATCTAAATAGTGTTTACTTATTGATCACTTGTGAAGAATGAACTGTTTAGATGTCTGTCTATATATATATATATATATATATATATATATATTTTTTTTTTTTTTTTTTTTTTTTTTTTATTGAGACAGCACAGGTAAGATCTGTTTTTCTTCATTACACGAGTACCTGTTAATTAACTTCATTAATAGTGCATTGAATTCATCAGCTGGCCTGTTGGTTTTCGAATTTGGCTTTAAGAGAAAACGGACCACACATCGGTCTAGAATGTCTTTCGAAAATACATTTCAAACCTTAAATATTAACGCGGATCTAATATCAAAGCTTCTTACACTGGACTGTGCTAGCCTTCATCCAGCGATATCACGTCGTTTCACCTAGTGTGGACATAGGCTGCACTGTGTTCCAAATAATTGTGCAAGTGACATATCAGTAGGATTTTTGCCTATACAAATTCGTTCAGTTTAGTTTCTCAAATAAAATAATTGTTTTGATTTCTTATAACGTTTTAGATAACTGGTATCAATCTCAGAGAGGTTTCTTCAGTAGTTTACCAGGTCGTTAAATGGAAAACCTAAAGAGGCCGTTCCACGTTGTTGAGCTAGTAACTTCTCATGAAATATGGGGAGGAAGATTTTTATTTTATTTTATTTTTTTTTTTTGGAAATGAAATGATAATGTCTTGCAAAGGACATGCAAACAGCTAATATTTTGTGAAAACTGGACTAGAGATGTTCATTTCGGTTAATTTTCATGACTGACAACTGACGCTCCTTTACTGACCATTAACTGATTTGAATGTTATAAAATAAAAATAGAATGGACAAGTGTTTGTGAAAAACAATATTTTTATTCTTATTTTATTTGTTGTGAAATATTTGTGTATTTTTACTTGTGCAAACAACAAAACAAAAGAACATGACCATTCGCACATTGTCAAATTATCACGCACCTGCAGGGTGGAAGCTAAATTAGCGCGCTTACTGCATCACATGCAGGCGTCGGTGCGATCATTACCTCCAAAACTTAAAATGGGCTACTCCGTGATTTTTGCTCATACAGGTAAGAGTAATTTAAAATAAAATTGTCAAAAAAAAACTGTAAATGTCAACTATATTTGTGTATAGCCTAGGCCTACCTACAATTACAAAACGTCGTGCTTTTGCCGTCTGTCTTGAATGCTTAACGTGAAAAAGCGTGGCTTGATTTATTAAACATTGTTATTAACAAACCAAACTTATAAAACACTATACTAATAAAGCATAATATGTACAGAAAAAAGATGAATCCAGAATATGAACGCCACACGTTTACATAAGCGTTTTCCTCTCATAAAGCCAGCCTAAAAACTATGCTATTAAACATGCTATAGGCCTAGACAAAAAAATGGTTAGTGCAGAATATCAGTAGGCTAAATTAAGCGATGTTAAGCGCTTTCTTTATAACAGTTTTCCATGGGAGAAAAAATACTTAATGTGTAATAGCAACCCGATCTCACGGCAATTCGTACGTATTTTACGAGGTGTCTAAATCGTATGAATTCATACGACCTCACTCGTACTAATTCAGGGGCGATTCTAGGATTTTGATTTTAGGGGGGCTCAGCCCCCAACAAGGGTATGATTAAAAACATATTATTTGACTATATGATTAATCTGTTCTATATTTATTTCTACTTATTAAAAATAACAACATGAATTATCAATTTGCCACTTCTATAAATCAAGTACAAATCTAGTATAAATAGTATAAATCAAGAAAATCAAAAATCCCTTTACTCTACGCTTACTCTAATTTATGTATCATGACACTCCTCCTGATTCATTATTACTTAATACAAAACTATATTTAATAATACAAAACAAAATAACTCCACATTCTCTCTCTGGGCCATCTAGTGCTTTCAGACAATGATGTGTGTCATTTCTGTGCATGGCTGCATAATGTAATGTCAAAATACATTATAATATGTCTGTAATTGTAAAAAGTAAATTAAAATAAATCATGATCGTTTTCTGAATCTAAAGTATGTTTTCATGGGTGTTAATCACTTCATTTTTGTAGGAATAAAAAACAACTATCACACAAGGGCTGAAGGTGAACGCAGCGAAACATATTGGTATTGGATGAAAAACCGAGCCGTCCCGTGTGCTCCCAATGCTCCAGTAACATTACATTATGTAAACTGCAATGCATTTATGACAAAGAACTGCACCGATGCAGATGTAATATCATAGCATTAGCAATCTATCAATAAATGCACGCACACACGACACACACCTTGTGCTCTCTGATGTTCGCTCTGCTCGGCGCCCCTGCAGATTGAAAAATGCGCTAAATGCAAGCAGACTCAGATAAGGGGAGGAGCCGAAACTTGACGCAGCTTGCCGCCGTTTCAAATGAGTTTTTTTAAAGGGGACTGAAGCGATCAAAAATTTATTAATCAAATATTTTTAGGGGGGGCTGGGCAGAAGTTTAGGGGGGCTAAAGCCCCCCTAAAAAGGGCCTAGTGACGCCCCTGGCTGTAACGTTAGCCTACATACTTTATTAGAAGTAGGTGATGTTTGCTGGTTTTGGTCTGTTAAAAAAAAAAATCATTTTCGTCAACTTTGCAGCCGACACTGACTCAAAAATCATTAGATTATTCATAAGTTATTAAAATGCCTCTTTGCTTTTTTTCTCGACACATGGTTACTTTTATCGGTGTTTTGCTGCAATCTTATGCGTGGGTTCAAGCGCGGATAGACGTCCATTTTAAATGCTCATTTATGGTTTAGTATTTTACTAATTCAGTAGGCTAAGCAAATAATCCATTAATTACTTAAATAAACTACTAGGAAAATATTAAGTCGGGGCAGCCTTAATTATTACCGGGCTCATTCGCTTAAAGTAGTGTGTGTGTGTGTGTGTGTGTGTGTGTGTTTGTGAGAGAGAGAGAATTTACCTCTGCTCCGGATGCTGCCGCCTTCATCAGGCAAAGTTTAAAGATTACCTCATGTTTGCGGTTCCCTATTGCAGTAGGTTCAATGCTAAACTATTGTCAAATAGGCGCCTTTACATTTCGCTGTAAAAAAAAAAAAAAAAAAAATGTTCTGCAGTCGACTCACTCTCCTGTCGTGAACAATGAATCAACTCCCGTTGATCTGTGCTGCGACTTTCATTCGGCTGAATTGAGCAGACGCGTTCACTTTTTAATTAGCCTATAGTGTTGTTTATGGCTCATTTTTCTTTAACTGTGCAGCAAACTTTAAGAAGTATTTGAAAAAAAAAATACTTGAGAAAAATTAAATTTCCTTTTAAACCACTTAACTGATTTTATTTATCAGTCAAAATTCTTACTAACGGTTAAAAGGTCAATATGAGCACCCCTAGAACAGAGATTATTACTGGCAAAAGATTTGTGATTGATTTGGAGCACAGAAGAACTCAGTCATAAATGTCTTGCTAAGGAAAGTTTCCGTCAAACATTAATTGCATTAAAAGGGCAGCTATAAAAAGGCAGTCATTCCTTTTGCAAGACATTGTACTCTTTAATGCTTTTCATCTTCAGGAAAATCTTTCTTCCTTCCCATATTGCCTGAGAAATGTGACTAACAAATAATGACTTTATTTGAAAAAGTAAAATCTGAATTTTTATTTTACTGAAATATTGATATACTTGCATAATAATTTGGAATATATACAGTAGTCAACATTTGAAGTGGATCAAAAAAGTTAATTAAAGTTGTCCTAAGAACTAAGTCCAAGAAGGTTTTTAGGACAACTTTGATGAAAGGTTTTGATCCACTTCAAATGTTCACTACTGTAGATGTCATGGATGTGGATAAAAGATTCAGACACATAAAACTTTCAATCTTTTTTTAGTTGTTACAAGTTGAAAAGAAAGTAACCAAGGAAAAGTGAAAAATGTTGTTAAAAAAAAAAAAAAAAAAAATTAGCAAAAATTGCAAGCCCAGTTAGTATTTTTTGCCTTCTCAAATTCGTGAGGTTTCATGTTTAGGCATTTTACATGAAACCAGTGTTTGCATGCATGACATTCAATCTAAAAAACAAAAACAAAATTATAGCCTATATATATATATATATATATATATATATATATATATATATATATATATATATTTTTTTTTTTTTTTTACATTGATAATACTTACCCAGTCAGTTGTTGGTCCACCTCCAGTGGGTTGTGTTAAACCACATAAACCACAACAGTCAGCCTTTTTGAACTCTAAAAAATGTATATATCAAAATAGTAACAGGGTTACAGAATACAATAACAATTTCATAATGTCATTTTATTCCCATTTATGTCAATCACCTGAGGCTGTCAGGATTTCCTCAGCTGCCATCTTACGCAGTTCCTCCATATTGCGTATAGATGAATTGATGTCCAAGTGGGAGGGAACTTCAGGGAAACAAGTGAGAATCTCCCTTGCCATCTTTGAACAATAGTTGTAGTGAAGTGTAAGAATGAATTGTAATTAGTGTCTTAACTATAGATTTTACTTACCATTTGAGAAAAAAATACCTGCATAACAAATACACCACAGCTGTATGAATCCTTCTGGATTGTGTGTTTAATTGTGGCCCCTCTCCACTCAATCTCCACCCACTCTTTTTTGCCAGACCTCATTTTGAAGTATTCACTTTGATAAATATATGAAACAGTTAGGGGTAAATACAGTTAAAGTAATTGGAAATAATTAGAGTAATTTTAGCATTGTATTTTACCAAAATCTGATAGCAGCTTGCTTAGAGTCCTTTTCCTCATCAGTTCCTTGTGGATCAATAAGAAAAACCTGACTGGAAGATGCATGTAGATACTGGAAAAAAGAGAGAAACCCATTTCAAATTATAGTTAAGCTTTGACCACATCCATGAAAAAGAACTTATTGGTATTTTGAAAGCTTTCACCAAAAACTTCCAGTGGTTATCATTCACATTCAGGAAACTGATAATTGCTTGGTATTTTGTGAAATCCACCTGAAATGTTTGATAATTTCACATTAGTAAACCTTTTTAAAGTGTTGTTTTCATATCTTCAATGTATAACAACACAATGATACCTTCCGTAGGCTCTGTCTGCATACTGCATCTCTGTCTCTGGTCATGATCACTTGAGCAATAAAGTGATTGAGGAGGTAAATGCTACTGTCCTTTCCCATTTTGTTGAGTAAGGTTTGGAAGTAGCATTCAATTACCTTGATTAAAAGAGTAAATGTATGAAACATGGGTATTAGACAGAAAGGGAACTGACAGCGTTTCAGATGTTTACAATATTTATGGTGTACTTTGGCAATTTAAATCATGCCATTTTTTAAATAATAATAGCTCATGAATATTCTTGCCTCTCCTACAAGCCACTCGTGCGGTTGCAGAGTTTTGAACTCTGAGTGACGGACGGTGTACCTGGTCATCTTTTCTGCCGATGACACAACAGCAACCACCAATTCACAGTCTTTTTTGGACCAAAGGTATTTGATCTGCAATTAATTTATTTTAGGAAATATGTTAAATGCATTAAGATTATTTTACAAAATATAATAATATGAAGTAATACCTCATCAGCTATGTCCTCAGATGTTTGTTCTGTTTTACTGGGCTCAGAAATGTATTTTGGCACATATTTTGATGTAGTTGCAAGGTCTATTGGGGTGTCTGGAATCAGTATGGTGGTTTCCATCTGGCTGGTCTTGCTGCTGATGCCTTTGCTTTCTGGACTTGATGGCTGTGATGGCTGTGGCAATACATAAGGTGGGTCAAAGTATTTTGTCTTTCGTTTTTTATGTTTTCGAGATGTTCTTTTTGCCCAATCTTCTTTCTGACTGAAGAAGTTTACTTTTGGTTGTGGATCCCTACAAGGCAGTATCAGACTGTTGTTAATGATGTGTTCTCTGTATCTGCCTTGTAGGGATCCATACATTTTGTGAATGAAGTCTGCAGGACGCAGGAACTTCTTAGTTTGCAGGATACTGTGTTTAACAATCCAAAACCACTCCTCCACGTGGCAGTTAGTTTCTCTGGTTTTGGAGGGTTGGCTGACTGTAGCTGTGGTCACGTCTGGTGATGTTAAAAGCACACACATATCTTTGAATACAGCTGTTGCCTCCTCAAGGTGTGTGCTGTTTAACAGCAAGGCGAAGCAGTAAGTGGCATACTCTTTCAAAGCTTTGTTGTCTGTTTTTCGGGAAAATGCCTGGCTCACCGCCTTAATAATGTGAGAAGCACAAAGATGCAGAACTGTGAATTGATGATCACCACTGTTTTCTGTGTTTGATACAATCCGGTGTGCTCTTTGTAGATACATCAAGATGCTCTCCTTATTAAATGCCAGAAGGACACTCGACATTAGTCCCCAGCTAAAGTCAGTCTCCACATGATGTACCTGGCATGAAGTTATTTGACCAAGGGCCCTTAATGTTTCCATTAGCCAATTTGTCAATGTAGGAATTGAGTGTTGATTTGTTAATAGCTCACTCACAGGAAGTGGTGGCATGTTTTTTCCCATTCCTGGCAACACAAGAGCATAGTAGAGCACTTTTTTGGGCTGACTGGGAATTCGTGAGGTAACACTACCAGTGGCATCCAGGTGAAGTGTTACTGTTGTATTTTTTTTCAGATGCTGGGCCAAAATGTGCAAACCACATTGTGTGTACATGTGTACAGCAAATGGGTCCACCTGTAGATGTTGTAGGTAACCAGCAGTGTCAGCAGAATCAGATGTAGCACATTCTTTTATTATTTTTTGCGTAAGCACCAGCTCCATGATTATGTCGTCATGAAGCCTGGTGCTTTTTTTCAATTCATTAGAAATCACCCTTAACACATCTTTAGTTAAGCATCGTGAGAGATTGCCTGCCACAATCTCTTCTGATGGTGATTTTCTTAGGGCTTGATAATAGAAATTGCTCACACCTTGTCTAAGGGTTTTAGCAATTTTGCCCCTGCGTAAATATTTAGCCTGTCTGAATTTTTTGTCACTTGTTTTGTGTGTTACATGTCCTTTACGTGCTACAAAGACAGTAATTTTTTTTGTGACTTTGTTGGGGGGGTTTTTATTGTAAATGTATAGACTGCTGCACAGCCTTTAAAGGTGCAGGTGGCACGCGCTTTAAAGAATGGCAGGGCTCTTTTCCGACTGTTTTTGCATTTAACATGTTGGTACTTGAAGCAGAGCACACAACAAGGACTGATCTTTGTAAATTCTTTGTACAGGACATCTGTCCATGGTCTCTGGAGTTGGTTTGAACCATGCAGTGGCTTTATTTTTTCCCAGCTCTCCAATTTTATTTCTATAGTGAAATTTTTTTGACCTGGTGTTGTGGCCCTCCACTCTTTATTGTTTGTGTTTTTTTCATGTTCATGTTCATGTTCATCCAAACCATTTGTATTTATTTTGGAGTTATGTTGTTCATCATTTTCATTACACATTTGTTGTTCAAAAACGATGTGTTCTGCCTGGTCATTTATCCTTGTCTCATCCTGGTGATGGACTTCTAGTCCATCTGTCTTTTCTAAAGGTAGTGTGGTCTCATCTTGGTGATGGACTTCTTGTCCATATGTGTTTTCTAAAAATGTAATTATTATTATTATTATTATTATTAGTAGTAGTAGTAGTAGTAGTAGTAGTATTTCAGTATACAGTAATTCTAACAATTGTAATGTTTTAAACCTACATTGGAGTTCAAAACTTTGGTATAAATTTTACTGTTTTGAAAAGAAGTCTCTTCTGCTTCACCAGAGCTGCTTTTATTTACTTAAAGTAATATTGTGAAATTTTACTATTTAAAATATCTGATAAAATGTAATTCCTGTGATCAAAGCTGAATTTCAGCATCATTACTTCAGTCTTCAGGGTCACATGATCCTTCAGAAATCATTCTAATATGATAATTTGCTGCTCAAAAATATTTCCAATTATCAGTGTTTTAAATTTAATATTTCAAAATATTCATGTTTTTCCCTGTTATTTTTAATCAAATAAATGAAATCAACAAATTCAATCTCACCACACCTGTAATACCCCTAGTCATTTTTTAAACACCTGAAATCACTCTTGTTACATTATTTTTGTTTTTACACATACTCATTTGTCTCACATTTCTCAACACAAGACTATTGTAATTTGTCATGACAATTGTATTTAATAACACATGATCATGATTAAATTTTATTTTCTGTGTAGTAAGGTCTTGTATAAGACGATGATCCACATCATAAAATTAAGTATGTTTATTTTTATTTTACATTTGTCTCTAATACAGTAAAACACAAACGTTTAAGCTCAACGCTTTCTTCAGTGCACAGTAGTGTAGTAAATTTAACAATCTTTTTAGTGGCAAACAATGGTTGAAATTTATTTTCAATAATTCTTATTGAATATGGTAATGCATAAAACACAGCTGTCATAGAAAAACACTTAGATAGATGAATTAAGTTTGGAAAATGTAACATTTGATTATGGAAACAGTATCAAAGCAATTTAATACTGTCTCTTACCTTTACAAAGGACTTCAGTACGTATACCTTGCCTGTTGCTGTTCCATACTGTCATTAACCATTTGCATAGTTTTTCATTGGTAATTTTAAAAACATCCATTGCCAGGTTTGACCATGTTTCTTTAGTGACTTTTCCTTTTTCACTAATACCATGAGCAATGAATGCTTTTATAATTGCGTCTCTTCCACCAGCATCTGTCCATACATCTTTCTTTTTGCATTTCTGGCCTTTTTTGTATCTAGCCATCTTTGTTTAGAAACATTAGCTAATTCTTCTAACATTTCAATTTATATGTGCCTTGTTTGCACCATTTTGACATACTGCCTCCTACAGGAGTGGGGAACAATGCAATTGCAATTTGAGAGAGAATATATTATATATCCAATATCTGGATTTTCTTTTAGAATCCAATAACAACACACAGCACTTGGAGTTAGAACAGTTGATTCATTTTTATTGCATTTTAATAAAATTTGATCCAGTAACAGGTATCCCAAAATAAATGACATAATAATGCATGAAGATTTGATTCTTGGAGCCAGTAAACGAGAGAAAATTCAACAGCTTCTTTTCTACTATAACTCTGTGACTAAAAACACTTTGAAATGGTCCTTCTTGGAGCCAGTAGCAACACACACCCTTTAGAGTTGAGAGAGAAAATAAACTGATGGATCCGAAATGGTCAATATTCATATTCATGCATTTTTATTAATATTTATTTTTAATCATTTATGGCTTATGATTTATCAGTTTTACTTTTGCTTTCATATATTCATGTACTCCTACTTTATATATTAATTCTTATCATATTTTCAAGTATTCACTGGTGATTGTACCCTTATGGTTATTTTATCTTTAAGAGACTATGCTTGTTATGTTCAGTTGTTCTTCAAGTGCTCCAGTGTGACAGGTCACGCTGACACGTTTGTGGTTAGACATTGGACGCCTGCAGAATTAACCATTTGAATTTGAATCTGATCAAAATATGTCTGTTATTTTTCCTGATGACATTTAAAAGGGTAAAATTTGCAAAAATTCCCCAAAGGGGGGGTCAAAACAACTTTTTTTCTCTATTTTTGACACTGGACCAGTAGATGACATAATGGGTGAAATTAACCTTTTCTTTTAGAACAAAAACATCAATTTGAGTGGGATGTAAATTTCCCTATATGCTCATGGTATAAAGCTGACCAAGTCATTGATAATTCAGCTTTTTCCCTCCTTTGCTCTCCTTAACTTCTACTTCTTCTCTCTTATCTGCAAATGTCTTAATTATTGCTCTTTTTGATCTTCATCTATTAGATTCAATACTCTGGATTTTACAATACTCTAAATTTTATTATTAACTATTGGCTAATACTTTGTGATGGTTATTTTACCTTTTGGTTTTATTAAGTATTTTCATTATCGATTAAAGTTTGCGTGTGAGGCTAAATTTAATTGTAATGAATAAATCATTTTTCATCAACTTATATCTACTGCCTGGATCTCATTTTCACAAGTTTCTGCATCAGAAACCCTGTATTTGTAATGAATTTATGAAAAGTTTAAGTTTGAAACTCAGTCAAAACAATTGCTGTACCTTCCTCTATGGGCAGTATACTGTACACTTTTCGGAAGGCTTTGCAAGCTTTTTCTTGAATCTAGAATGTCAATAGCATGTCTTCAGCATCACTCTTGACCTAAAAACCTACTTGAAATTGTTTTTCTCAGACCAAGCAACAAAGCACACCCTTTAGAGTTCAGATAGAAAGCTCTGTGTATTTTTATTTAATTTGTTAAACGTTTGAATATAAAACTAGGTCCAAACAATATGCTCCTCTAGGGGGCAGTAATACCGCTCAGTCTGTAGGAGGCTTTGTGAGATTTTTCACAATTGTTGCTTTCAATAACACATGTTATGCTATTGTTTCCTGGATGAAACCAACCTTAAAATGTTCTTCTAGGATCCAGTACCGACACACAGCATTTAAAGTTGAGTTAGAACACTTATTTATTTTCATTGAGCTCATGTCTTTCTTTGAATATCAATAGTTTACCTTGTGCTAAAGTTCTGTGACTAAAAGCAACATAAAAATGTTCATCTAGGAGCCAGCAACAACACACACCCTTTGAAGTTGAGATGGAAAACTGTATTTATTTTAAGTGAATTTATTATCAGATTTGAATTTAATTCAATAGCATTTACCCTGATTTACAAATGAGCAAAAAAACTACATGGAAATGTTCTTTTAGGTCCAGGTAACAGGACACACCCTGTGAAGTTGAGATTGAACACTGTATGAATTTACATTAATTTATTTACATTTTGAATGTCAAACTCAGTCAGAACAACTTCATCATGCTCCTCTAGGGGGCAGTAATAGCGCTCAGTCTTTAGGAGGCTTTGTGAGATTTTTCACAATTGTTGCGTTTCAATAGCATGCCTTCAGCATCACTTTTGACAGTAAAACCAGCATCAAATTATTCTTTTAGGAACCAGAGACAAGCCACGCCCTTTGAAGTTGAAACAGAGCATTGTATTTATTTTTAATTCATTTATGTATTATCTTTATTTTCAATAACATGCTTTCTGCTGCAGTTCCGTGGATAAAACCAAAACCAAAATGTTCTTCTTGGATCCAGTAACAGGACACACCCTGTGAAGTTGAGATTGAACACTGTATGAATTTAAATTAATTTATTTACATTTTGAATGTCAAACTCAGTCAGAACAACTTCATCATGCTCCTCTAGGGGGCAGTAATAGCGCTCAGTCTTTAGGAGGCTTTGTGAGATTTTTCACAATTGTTGCGTTTCAATAGCATGCCTTCAGCATCACTTTTGACAGTAAAACCAGCATTAAATTATTCTTTTAGAAACCAGAGACAAGCCACGCCCTTTGAAGTTGAAACAGAGCATTGTATTTATTTTTAATTCATTTATGTATTATCTTTATTTTCAATAACATGCTTTCTGCTGCAGTTCCGTGGATAAAACCAAAACCAAAATGTTCTTCTTGGATCCAGTAACAGGACACACCCTGTGAAGTTGAGATTGAACACTGTATGAATTTAAATTAATTTATTTACATTTTGAATGTCAAACTCAGTCAGGACAACTGCATCATATTCCTCTAGGGGGCAGTAATACCGCTCAGTCTTTAAGAGGCTTTGCGAGATTTTTCACAATTGCTGCTTCAATAACACGTTATGCTATTGTTTCCTGGATGAAACCAACCTTAAAATGTTCTTCTAGAAACCAGTACAGACACACAGCATTTAAAGTTGAGTTAGAACACTTTATTTATTTTCATTGAGCTCATGTCTTTCTTTGAATATCAATAGTTTACCTTGTGCTAATGTTCTGTGACTAAAAGCAACATAAAAATGTTCATCTAGGAGCCAGCAACAACACACACCCTTTGAAGTTGAGATGGAAAACTGTATGTATTTTAAGTGAATTTATTATCAGATTTGAATTTAATTCAATAGCATTTACCCTGATTTACAAATGAGCAAAAAAACTGCATGGAAATGTTCTTTTAGGTCCAGGTAACAGGACACACCCTGTGAAGTTGAGATTGAACACTGTATGAATTTACATGAATTTATTTACATTTTGAATGTCAAACTCAGCCAGAACAACTTCATCATGCTCCTCTAGGGGGCAGTAATAGCGCTCAGTCTTTAGGAGGCTTTGTGAGATTTTTCACAATTGTTGCGTTTCAATAGCATGCCTTCAGCATCACTTTTGACAGTAAAACCAGCATCAAATTATTCTTTTAGGAACCAGAGACAAGCCACGCCCTTTGAAGTTGAAACAGAGCATTGTATTTATTTTTAATTCATTTGTGTATTATCTTTATTTTCAATAACATGCTTTCTGCTGCAGTTCCGTGGATAAAACCAAAACCAAAATGTTCTTCTTGGATCCAGTAACAGGACACACCCTGTGAAGTTGAGATTGAACACTGTATGAATTTACATGAATTTATTTACATTTTGAATGTCAAACTCAGTCAGAACAACTTCATCATGCTCCTCTAGGGGGCAGTAATACCGCTCAGTCTTTAAGAGGCTTTGCGAGATTTTTCACAATTGTTGCTTTCAATAACACATGTTATGCTATTGTTTCCTGGATGAAACCAACCTTAAAATGTTCTTCTAGGATTCAGCAACAATACACAACATCTATATTTGAAAAATTAGTCTATATGTATTTTATACAAATGTATTATCACATCTGAATCTCAATAGCATTGCTTTTGCATCACTTATGATAGTAAAACCAACTGAAAGCAGTTCTTTTAGGACATAGTAATAGATCACACTATTTGAATTTGGGATTGAATATTATGGTTTTTCCTCAAAATGTAAAACTTCTTTTTCTTAATAACATTGCTATTACCACTACTTTTATTCTTTCCAATATGTAACATTTACAGTCTTTTACCAGCTGTGACTGAGTGTGTGTATGTTTCAAAGTTTTGTGTACACAGTTTGATCGCCTTTTTCCCAAGAGTAAAGTATATGGATGGAAAAATTGAGCGTATTTCCTCTTCGTTTTGTACTTTGTAGACGGTCCCTATCTGCTATTTTACATTACAAAATGAATAGGTTTCTGATACAGCAAAGCAGATTAAACACATAAACTACATTGTGTGTCCTCTTCTACTTTTTCAAACAATTCGAACACAACTTGTTTTTTGTTCTTATACTGAATCGTTATTGATCTATTGAAGTATTTTCGAAGTTGAATCTCTGACGAATGTCAAACGTCCAACGTCAAACCAACTTTATATCGGTCTATTTGGAGGGAAGTTGTAGTCTTATCAGTTAACAAACTTTATGTTATTTCCTTTAACAAACGGAGAGCGAGATTTCGGCTTGATATCTCCTTTTTGAGTTTTTGTGTGGTGGTTTATGGCACATGTTTGTATGCAGCACCAAAACATGACTGGACAAATCGGCCCGTATTCTGTACGATATTAATTCATAAAGTGTTTTATGCTTGACTATGTACCGAAAACAATACATGCATGCCATACTGATACAGTTCCCTGCTGCTAAACCTCATTTACTGTTCAAAAATATTATTGGTTCAATATAGGATTTAGACAGACTATTGAACATGCTGTCTTATATCTTTATATCTTTGGTATATTCTGTCAACAGATGCTGTTCTTCACGCCATCAGACACAAAGCTCATCAGAAAATGTAATATAATGTGTAATGTGTAGGCCTATTTGTGTATAGAGGGTCACCATGGTCCAATTTTTTTTTTTTCTTTAATGAAAAACATGGTAAGTTTTGGTGAATCTATTTTAAGTGTAAATAAAAACTGTTGGATTTGTCAATGAAATATATGTCTCTTCATTAGTGATGTTGTTACATTTTATTTATTTTAATGGCCATGAAAACAAATGCATTCAACTTTGGGAAAATGTGTTAAACTGTATTTAAATAGTAGCACAACTGTATTGTGTGAGATTATGTAATTCAAAGTACAGTAGTCAACATTTGAAGTGGATCAAAAAAGTCAGGACAACTTTGATTAAAGGTTTTGATCCGTTTCAAATGTTGACTATATTATACAAAGTATAAGTAATAACAAAGTGTATTGTTATTGACTGCAAAGTGTGTAATGTTTAAAGTGCATATTGCAGGTTTAACATTTTTTTCGAGATGAGTATATAACCTTGTACAAAAATACCATATAAAAAGGTACTACAGGGTTTAAAAATGTTTTGCGAGACATAAGGGCATTAATTTAGTAGATAAAGTAACGGTCTCTGTAAAAACCGCTTTTTTTTTCAGCGTCGCGTCATTTTACGTCACTACAGGGAGATGTTCGCAGAGCTCTGTGTTGATTCAGTGCACAATATATTGGTATTTAGCAACAGCGGCCGTGAATCAGTGTGTTTTCGGTAGTTTTTGTATTCTATTTATCATCGTAATGGTAAATTATTGTGTTTGTGGAGATTGCACAAACTTCAGCCTGTCAGGACATCGAGTACAGAGGTTTACTAACAAGAAAAACTACGCTGCTATCTTCTGTGCCGGGGTTTGTTTTGTGCAGGTGAAGAGACGGGACTTCACTTCTGCATCTGCGTCTAAAAACGCGTTCATTTTAGACTGGAGGATTATCATCCTGGCGATATGATGGAGTTCAACATTGTAATACTTCTGTAAATGATTATATTAAATGAATAAACTTACACACGCTATGCTTCTTCACCGTTTTTACTTGAATCAATTTCAACACTGATGAATACAAATTATCACTGGTGTCAAAAGTATTCACATTCAATACTCAAGTATAAGTATAGATACTAGGGTTTAAAAATACTTCTGTAGAAGTTGAAGTATCAACTCAAGCTTTTTACTCAAGTAAAAGTGTAAAAGTACTGGTTTCAAAACTACTTAAAGTATAAAAGTAAAAGTAATGTAAGGAAAAAAAATGCCATTAAGGACAAAAGCTTAGGCCGCGCCACAGGGGTTGAGCACTCCACCTCCTCAAAATGTCATCAATAACCTTTATTGGAATGTAAATGTACATCCAAACTTAACTGCAGGAATCTGTGAGGGCAGCGGACAAGAAAAATGCAGGTAGTTTTGGTGTACCCAGGGCAGGCTTAGTAACAATCAGGGCTTGACATTAACACCCGCCAACCTGCCAAATGCGGGTAGTTTTCAGCTGTTTCAGTTCATTGAAGGGTTGTTCCAAACCGAAGTGTTCAAAACTGGCCACTTTTTAAGGGCCCTTCGGAATGAAGGATTTGGGTACAGGAGGCTCGGAGCTCGATTTTACCTATAAATGCATGTATAGTATTTTTCTATACTACTGTAATATTTATACGAGTTAGAATTAGTACATTATTATGGTCAAAACGACATTGTACTTAAAGGGAGCTGTAAAGTATTTTTGTTTATCAGTTCATTCAAATGTTTCAAATACATAGACACAATATACATTATGGTGCGATAAACCAAAAATAAATAAATAAACTAACGCTATACAAAAGTCGCAGCTTGCGCAATCTATCCTCCTTGACTGTCTCGTTAAGATGACGCAGAAGTGCGTTCCAAAAAAGGAGTAATTTGACCCCTACACCCTTCATCCCTTCGAAGCTCTCACTCTGGAGGGTAAACCCTTTGAAGGGATTAGGGCACAGGGATGAGCCGTTGCCATGACAATGAGGCAAGTCCCCTGCAAAGACAGCTGTTTGATCGCGCCCGCGCCTCACGCGCACACAACAAAGCACTGGAAACGTGACATCGCAGCTTGTTCGTTATAAAAAATAAAATACAATTTTAAAAAAACATATATAAGGGAAAATAGTCCGTAGTGCAATCCGTGCCATTCAGCAAGAGCACTGCTCCACTTCACCGAAAGAGAGAGGTATAACACCATGAGAGCAACGCAGGTTTACCTTCAGTTTCGTTTTAAATTAATTCATTTTGGCTTGTTTAGCTACATGGTTGTATAGGCCTATGGGTCACATAAATAAAAAGGGTCGCGCTAAAAAAAGTTTAAAAACCGGTGTATTATGGAACGCGATCGGGTCCAAATGTCTTTAAACGAAACGCGTGACTTTTGACCGTGTCAACACGCACTGTTTGTTCGCGTTAACGCGGCAATTTTTTATGTGTTTCTTTTTGACGTGTCAACACGCACATTCTGGTCGTGTTAAGGCGTCAGTTGTCGTCGCGTTACTTTAGTGTATACGCTAATTTATTCAAACGTCTCTCTACCGAACTACCTAGCTTAATTTGCAGAGGACGAAGAGAAAGCACCCGTTTGATAGCCTAAATGAGCCAGTAGTACAGAAATAATAACTTTTAAGAAATAATCTTTTTTGAATAACGACCCCCAACACTGTTGTCCTTGCTGGAGTGTGACGTGATTTGTGACGTGCAGGTGTGATGGATCGCGTATAAACCAATAGGGTGTCAGAATGGTATATGTTTATACTTCTCATCCAACCACAATCAAATTCACTCTATCCGGATGGCACGATTTTTTTTCTTTTTTCTTTTTCAAGCCGAAATTAAATAGGAGTAATGAGCCTATTTTTAAAATGTAAGGAGTAGAAAGTACAGATAATTGCGTGAAAATGTAAGGAGTAGAAGTAAAAAGTCGTCTGAAAAATAATTACTCCAGTAAAGTATAGATACCCGAAATTTCTACTTAAGTAAGGTAACGAAGTATTTGTACTTCGTTACTTGACACCTCTGCAAATTATGTACACATGCATGTCTCACACTCACACAAAACAGTTTTGAATGATGTGCTGGTAATGTAAATACTCCAATTTCATGCATGCCATGTATGTAAACTTATATATACATTCAAGTTCACACAACTACATAATCACGGCGTCATATACATCCTCACACTATCAGTGAATGGGCACGGAATAAACTCATAACACAGAATTAATGAATAAAGGATAACATGAAACACATACACTATGTTTGGCCGCGGGCGGGAGACATGATCACGGATCCGTCAGAGATGCAGCTCGATGAAGACTTACGGTGCACATTTTAAGTTTTGTGTTTGATTATTACATTTGCTAACTACCAAATCAGTCGTGATGAGAAACGGCTATATCACGTAACATTAGTGTGGACGGATATTAACGCGTGTGACATACGCTTGATCAAAGTTTATTCGTTTCTGTTATTAGTAATCAGTTACTTCTAGATGACCAATAGCTTTGCTATTGCCTGATTCATGATAATAATCTGTACAATATTGTGATCTGAGCACATGTCGTTACCTAACGTTATATCTATAAGCTAACACCGGTCTCGTTCTCCACTGCTTCTCCTCACACAACAGCTCAATTAGTCTCTTTTGACCGTTATTCTGTCTAATTCTGGCCTGCCTGCTCTCTTGACCACATAGCAGGCTAATTGTATGGCTGTGATTAGTTATACAAGTATAAATAAGCATTTACAATTTCCTCAGCATCCGAACTGTCATTGCGATCCATTGTTTTCCTATAGTTTATATCGCGCTCCCTTCAGTGACGTCACGTCCGATTTGGCATTTTTCAGATGCGGAAGTAAAATTTTCTCACAAAAAGCGACTCCAGAAGCCTATGTAACGTATTTATGCGTGTTTTTTCAAGAAAATCTATTTCATACATTATTTTTCTATACATTGAATCACTAAAGCTCTAACCTGCAATATGCCCTTTAATATTTGGAATAAGCCAAAGGTACTGAGCATACAGTAGTATATACTATTACCTGTAAAATAATATATTCAGTGTATATTGCTTGTGTTTTCTGAAGACACTCGTAATTATTTTGTAATGTACTTAAATCACAAATAAAGTGTACTTATAACACAAAGTGTACTTATAACAGAAATAAAGTATACTTATAACACAAATAAAAGTATACTTATAATACAACGTATATTATAACAAAAAAATATACTTTTAACACAAATAAAGTATACTTATAACACAAATTAAGTACACTTTAATATCACTAATCAAGCATGTAATTAGTCCTTACACAGACATATACTTAAAGTGTACTAAGTATACTTGAAGTTGTTCCAATTTAGTACACATAAGTATACTAAATATACTTAAAGTTGTATTTTAATACTACTTAATTTCAACTTAAATATACTAAGTACAAAATAAGTTGTTTCAAAATAGCACACTTTAAATGAACTAATCATTAACACACTTGAAATATACTAATAATTAGTCTTGCTGCAAGTATACTTAGTATACTTTTTTCACTAGGGAGGATTCAGACAGACTATTGTAAACATGAATATAAAGTTGAACATACTGTCTTATATCTTTGGTATATTCTGTCAACAGATGCTGTTCTTCACACAATCAGACACAATGAGAAGCTCATCAGAAAATGGAATATAATGTGTCATTTGTATTTGTGTATTGAGGGTCACCATTTGTCCAATTTTTTTTTTTTTCTTTAATGAAAAACATGGTAAGTTTTGCTGAATCTATGTTAAGTTTAAATAAAAACTATTGGATTTGTTAATGGAATATGTCTCTTCATTACTGATGTTGTTACATTTTATTTAATTTAGTGGCCTTGAAAACAAATACAACTTTGGGAAAATGTGTTAAACTGTATTTAAATAGTAGCACAATTATAATACTGTATTGTGTGAGATTATGTAATTCAAAGCACAGTAGTCAACATTTGAAGTGGATCAAAAAAGTTCAGCAAAGTTGTCATAAGAAGTTTTTAGGACAACTTTGATTAAAGGTTTTGATCCGTTTCAAATGTTGACTACATTATACAAAGTATAAGTAATAACAAAGTGTATTGTTATTGACTGCAAAGTGTGTAATGTTTAGTATTTGGAATAAGCCAAAGGTACTGAGCATACAGTATATACTATTACCTGTAAAATATATTCATTGTATATTGCTTGTGTTTTCTGAAGACACTCGTAATTATTTTGTAATGTACTTAAATCACAAATAAAGTGTACTTATAACACATATAAAGTGTACTTATAACACAAAGTGTACTCATAACAGAAATAAAGTATACTTATAACACAAATAAAATATACTTATAACACAAATTAAGTACACTTTAATATCACTAGTCAAGCATGTAATTAGTCCCTACACAGGCATATACTTAAAGTGTACTAAGTATACTTGAAGTTGTTCCAATTTAGCACACAAAAGTACACTAAATATACTTAGTTGTATTTTAATACTACTTAATTACAACTAAAATATACTTAGTACAAATTAGTTGTTTAAAAATAGCACACTTTAAGTTAACTAATCATTAACACACTTGAAATATACTAATAATTAGTCTTGCTGCAAGTATACTTAGCATACTTTTTTTTCACTAGGGAGGTGAAAGGGTAACAAAAGTACAACATCACAATAATAACAATAATACAGGGTTCCAGATTTCTACAGGCACAGTTGGAACATTAAGAAAGTACAATACAAGACATTCCACCAAGTGTCAATCTATTCATTCTGAGTCGTTACTAAATTATATATATATAATATATTTACTAAATATATTATAAATATATTAATATGTCCAGAACTCTTCCCAAGGAGACAACCCATCCTCTTTGACACCATTTATTCTATTGAGCATAGATTTGTAAGAAGCAATTTCTATCATTGCACTAGCCCAATCTTTCAGTTCTGGGGCTTTCACTGTCTTCCAGTGTCTCAGAATAATCTTCACTGCTAGCCACTGCAATACATACCATTATAACAGAAAGTACACACTTAGAAACATTTGGTAATTGAGACTTGTCACCCAGTAAACACAGTTGAGGTGTTAGAGATATTGTGGAGCCATACCAGCAACTTGCGAGATCTATAACTTGTTTCCAGAATGGTTTAACTAAGCTACACTCCCAAATACAATGTAAAAAGGTACCCGTTTCCAACTAGCACTTCCCACACAAATTGTCCTTTATCAGTTTCATCCTGTAAAGTCTTACCAGAGTGTGGTAGTATCTGTCAAGAATCTTATATTGAGTGAACTTCCCCCTTACTTCTTTTATATATTTACCACATCCCGCCAAAATGCTGGATCATTTTTCTGAGTCAATTTCTTCACCAATATCTCTCTGCCAAATGGTCCTTAAATTTCCCAAGTCACTACTCCTAAAGCCCTAGTGAAAAAAAAGTATACTTTATTGTATTTTAAATATATTCCCTTTTTCTATAGTACACTGCAAATATACTAACAAAAAATGTACTATCATTAAATATATAAAAAGTATATTAGTATCATATTTTCACAATGCAACCTTTAACACACTTTTAAAATAATTGTACTTTAGTATAATTTCTAAAAAATATATTTTAGAAAAATATACTTGAAGTGTAAGTTCAGTTTATTTTTTAAAAGTGTATTTATTTGCACTTTATAAAAATATATTTGAGGTATATTTTAACAGTGTGCTGAAAATTATCATTGTAACAATGCACTGAAAGTATATTTAAAAAATACATTATTTAATATCCTGAAGTTGTAGTGTATCTAATGTTAAATTTGAGTATATTTTTTAAGTTTACTTCTTCATCCTTGGAATTCATTGTATTACTTGTGCTATTTATTTCAGTATGAATGCATTACAAGCCCATTTAATATATGCAGTGTAGCCTATACAATTTCCAAATATGTGTAAATGTTTATTAAGTTTACACTGGCAGAATCATTTTACAATCGTACACACAAATCAATATTAAACAACACACCAGCAGCACAAGTAATGCGAAAAAATATGTTGAGTGGTTAAACTTATCGGAATTCAAATGTCTCTTCAACTTGGTCTGTGACCAATCAGATTTTGTTGCTCACTGCCTTCAGCCAATCAGAGCTGCTGACGTCACGGTCGTCGTCTGAATCCCCTCGCTCAGTCACTCAGGTGAAGTATAATGTCGCAATGTATAATTTATTTAATAAAACACTGAAAGCGCAATACATCGCTCAATCTTGGGGATTCTGACCAGTTCAATCAAGTGACATCGCAGCCTGACCGTGATGGCGACGACAACCGGCTAATGGCCTACGCGATCCTGAAAGAACCGGAGAAAAGTGCTGCTATTGAGAGGTGAGTTGTAGTCTACCAGTTAACAAACTTTATTTTATTTTATTTAACAAACGGAGAGCGATATTTCGGCTTGATATCTCCTTTTTGAGTTTTTGTGTGGTGGTTTATGGCACATGTTTGTATGCAGCACCAAAACATTCATATTCTGTACTATATTAATTCATAAAGTGTTTTATGCTTGACTATGTACCGAAAACAATATCGACATGCTATTCTGATACAGTTCCCTGCTGCTAATTCTCATTTACTGTTCAAAAATAGTATTGGTTCAATGCAGACCTGCCAACATGTACGCATTTTGCGTACCAAGTACGCATTTTGACCTCAAAGTACGCTGGTACGATTTGTCACTCTATACTACGCAAAAACCCGGTGAGTCCTCTGTGCGCGCGTAGTACTCAAATCCAGCAAAAGAAAGAGTTTGACCAATCATATCGCTGGGTTCATTTCCCCAAATAGCAAGCGGGGATGATTGACAAATGCATACGGCCTATCAATAAAAAGAGACCGCAAATCGACAGCAACACAAAATCCCGCGCGATCCTCCTTCCACTCCTGCAGTCTCAGTGACTGAATTCTCAGGCGAGGACAGTACAGCAGTCACGGTACTTCTGAATCCTTGAGGTAAACGGGTATAAAATGCTCAAGTAATGTTGAACAACAAATCTAAATAAAATTGAAATCGCTATATGGCTTAGTGATTATGAAAGTGCTGTGATGTGTGACTGACTGACAAGAGCGAGTCTGGAGAACAGGCGTTTATTTATTTATTCTCAGTGTTGAGAAACGTATAGCCTACATGTGTTGCGTTATTGTGTTAATACTAACTAAAGTACCTAATTATGTTACATAGCCTACTTATTTTGTATGAAAACTAGCACATTAGTTTAGTTTATGCCAGTGGCGGCTGGTGCAAAAAATTTTTGGGGGGGCGCAAAAACATTTTTTTTTTTTTTAGAAATGCAGGAATGAATAGGCTAATTGTTAAATAACCATTTAACAATTGATATAATAATGTATCATTACTGCTTATCTAAAACATGGAAAATTCAGTAAAGCATACCACAGGGCTGGGATCTAAAAAATAAAAATAAAAATAAAAATCTGTATTTAATTAAAAAAAAATGTATTTCACATCCTGCCCAATATTGTCCTAGAAACAATGTTCATATTGAAGGCTATAAAAACAAACCTGAATGTAACCGTGTAGTATATGCTATATTATGTGTGAAAAAAGGGGTCAAATCACATTAGGCCTAGGCTATATTCTAAAATTGTAAATGTAAATGATTTTTAAAGCATAAGTTAAATACACTAAACTAAAAATTAAAATAAATAAAAACAAAATAACAGACTAATTATTAGGTTATTTTGATTACCCTACAACAGTCACTTTACACAGTTATTGCTATTGTACAAATACACTTAGTTGTAGGTTCGAAATTCTACATATGGCATAATTATGTTCGCCAACAAAAACAAATTTTCAACAAATATTTTTAGCAAAATGTATTTTACTCAGAATTATTGCGCTCTATTGAACGCCGTCTGCTTGGCGCGCATGCACGCGGCGGCGCTCGTTCACGGAAGTTTGTGTTTGCTGAAGGCTCGTCCACTCCTGACTGCAAAATGGAAATATTTTCTCGACTTTCTAACATGTACAGATGGAGAATATGTCTGTGAAATGTAAATTATGCACCGAGGAAATTATTGGATGTCACTTCAGCTTAAAAAAATATTAATAGAGGTATGTTTGTTTCGGTTTGTTTCCACCAATCGTTAAGGTTACGTATGATGACGAAAGCACGTTAGTGCTAGCCCTCCCGGAACCCATAGAGAATGCATTGCAGTGCCTGCAGTTTGAAAAAAAAGTTCTTTGAATGGAAGTCTATGGGAGCGCTCGGGGCAAATCTCGGCCAGACTGAAATCGCCCAAAAAGAGGCGGTACTCCACAGAGCGTGACTCGACGCTGATTGGATTATATCCAGAGGCAGAACAAACAGCCTAGCAGTGACAGCTAGCGTAACTCTGTGGTTGAATGTGATTGAAAAATCCGTCCCTGTCTCACTTTTGGTGGTGCGTTGCCCTATTGCCCTAATGAAGAAACCGCCCCTGGTTTATGCATTTAAAAGCACCGTTGTCTCAGTGCTGCGCGAGCCCTCTCTCATACACACAAACGCGCGCGAGCACAGAGAGGGAAGATCATTGTAAAATGAAAATTGCCGTGGTTTAAAATTTGTTCTTGCTTGTGTTATTTTTTTGTCAGAAAACATTTTTAATTATCCACCCGTGTTTTTAAGATTCGGTAAATGGCGGACTCTTTAGTTAACACAACTCCTCGTTATATAACTTCTTTATATTCTTGAATACTCGATTCGTTTTGCACGTATGGGTCCTGTCTATTCACTGTTTACTGTTTTCTATAAATATGTTTGTATTGGCTAACCTTTAATCAGCGAATGTTTGTCTTGTTCAAATACAGCATGTTACAAATAGATACCTTTTTTCTGTGGGATTTAGTATATCCAATATTATTCCAATATCCAAATATTTTAGCATATTTGGATATTGGAATAATAAATTAAGTATTTTAAATGAATCACATGTAAACTCAATGTTTACTCTTTTCTAAGGGTTTCTTAATTTTAGACTAGTTTTCATTACAAAACCTGTGTAAAAGACTCAACTGTCAGGTTAGTTGTATGTAAATAGAGCCTACTTGAAATTGCAAACAAAAGTTTTTAGTCCATATTAAATATGTGAATGTGATTTACTTGTGGTTTGTATAAGCACACATTATGCAATGCAATATTAATCATGAATAAAAAAAATGCTTTTGAGCAGGTGTAGTGAAATTTTTAATTGTGTCAAATTATAAAACTTTAACAGTCAAAATTAGATTAACAAGATGGGTGTGTGTTTGTGCTTTGTGTATTGTATTCTCAAAAATCTAAAAAAATATATGACCCCCCCCCCCCCCCCCCCCCCAAAAAAAAAAACCCCGTGTCCTGTCCCGTCACACTGGTACTCGAAAAATGTTTCCAAGGTTGGCAGGTCTGTCAATGTAGGATTTAGACAGACTTTTGTAAACGTGAATAAAGAGTTGAACATGCTGTCTTATATCTTTTGTATATTCTGTCAAAAGATGCTGTTCTTCACGAGTCTCTGCGGTCATCATTGTGCCATCAGACACAATGAGAAGATCATCAGAAAATGGAATATAATGTGTAATTTGTATTTGTGTATAGAGGGTTACCATGGTCCAATATTTTTTTTCTTTAATGAAAAACATGGTAAGTTTTGCTGAATCTAAGTTTAAATAAAAACTATTGGATTTGTCAATGAAATATTTATCTTCATTAGTGATGTTGTTACATTTTATTTATTTTAATGGCCTTGAAAACAAATGCATTTAACTTTGGGAAAATGTGTTAAACTGTATTTAAATAGTAGCACAACTGTATTGTGTGAGATTATGTAATTCAAAGTACAGTAGTCAACATTTGAAGTGGATCAAAAAAGTTAGGACAACTTTGATTAAAGGTTTTGATCCGCTTCAAATGTTGACTATATTATACAAAGTATAAGTAATAACAAAGTGTATTGTTATTGACTGCAAAGTGTGTAATGTTTAATATTTGGAATAAGCCAAAGGTACTGAGCATACAGTATATACTATTACCTGTAAAATAATATATTCAGTGTATATTGCTTGTGTTTTCTGAAGACACTCGTAATTATTTTGTACTTAAATCACAAATAAAGTGTACTTATAACACAAAGTGTACTCATAACAGAA
This sequence comes from Ancherythroculter nigrocauda, assembly GCA_036281575.1. NCBI lineage: Eukaryota > Metazoa > Chordata > Actinopteri > Cypriniformes > Xenocyprididae > Ancherythroculter > Ancherythroculter nigrocauda. Next base: position 9,606,067 of record VTFQ01000010.1, on the reverse strand, counting down.
ATAAAGTATACTTATAACACAAATAAAAGTATACTTATAACATAAATAAAGTACACTTTAATATCACTAATCAAGCATGTAATTAGTCCCTGCACAGACATATACTTAAAGTGTACTAAGTATACTTGAAGTTGTTCCAATTTAGCACACATAAGTATACTAAATATACTTAAAGTTGTATTTTAATACTACTTAATTTCAACTTAAATATACTTAGTACAAAATTAGTTGTTTCAAAATAGCACACTTTAAATGAACTAATCATTAACACACTTGAAATATACTAATAATTAGTCTTGCTGCAAGTATACTTAGTATACTTTTTTTCACTAGGGAGGAGTTTACCATTTTATATAAATGTGAAGATTTATGAAATTCTTGTGTTTTTTTTTTTAATAACTTGAGATAGGATTGTCAACCATGGGGCCAACTTTAGACAATATACAATTACGTAACTGTAAAAACTTCCAGAAGATTTCTTTTTCTACAAGATTATAACACTTAGTTAAATTTTCATAAGACCTTATCACCCCATTCTCATACAAGTCTTCAGTTGTACTTATACCTTGCTGGTGCCAATACTTCCAATAAATCAGCTTTTTACCAATACGGATTGCTGGGTTATGCCATAATGAAGAGTATTTCAGTAAATGGTGAGATAATTTGAATATTTTATGAATTCTAACCCAAACATCTCTAGTATGAAAAAGAATGGGATTTGTAGTATTAAAAGTAGACTGTGAGAATACTTCAATGGGAGTAAAGGGTGCACAAATTTTATATTCAACATTCATCCAGTCAGTTTTATCCTTTTCCTGATTCCAATATTTAGCTATTTTTGTCAGAACAAAAAGCAAATGATATAGTCTACAATCTGGAAAACCCAACCCTCCTTTTTCTTTAGGGGCAATCAGCTTATTTAGACTGATCCTTGCCCTTTTCCCATCCCAAAGAAAATGTTTCATTAAGTTATCAAATTGCTTGAAAAATGAAGATGGTATTTTAATCGGAAGCATCATTAATATATAATTAAGCTGGGGGGCTATAATCATTTTAATAATACTAATTTTTCCCCATAAAGTAAGTTTGATTTTTCTCCACTTCTCCAAGTTAGTTCTGAACTTCCATAATAATGGGTGTAAAATTTTGTGTTATTATTTTCTCCATGTCCCATGACAGTTTTATTCCTAAATATTTAATTCCCTTAGGGACCCATTTAAATTGAAACTTTTCTACCATAACTGGTAAACATGAATTGGAAAGGGGGGTAGCTTCAGACTTATTCCAATTAACTGTATAACCAGACAATTTTGAGAAGGATTGAATAACATCCAATAGATGTGGTAGAGAGGTCAGGGGGTCAGTTATAACTGCTAAAATGTCGTCTGCATATAGTAATAATTTATGTTCTTTGTCTCCTGCTTTCACTCCCCTAATCCCAGAGTGTGCTAATTGCCAGTATTTCCAAAAAAATAATAAAAGTGGGCTTAAAGAAAACCCCTGACGTGTCCCTCTTGGTGTTACGTGTGCTGTGTATCAAAGTACGACGGAGACGACGATGACGATTAACAATACTTTACTGAGACACAGGAGTTTCCAAACAGGGTTACCACAGCATACACACATGTAGACAACAACGAGAATGGACAAGGAGTGAAGGAGAACACAGGGTATATATACATGTGACTGACAAAGGAACTAAACAAGGTGATGGGATGATTAACAAGACACAGGTGGATCAAATGAACTAATGAACAGAACGGGGAAACTAGGTCACAGGGGAAGACGGAAACATGAGGTTCTGTAACACTTGGTTAAAAAAGGGGGATACTGCTCCATTTGTTATCACTGTGGCCTTGGGTTCTTTGTATAATATTTGAACCCATGAAATAAAATTTTGCCCAAAGCCAAAATGTGACAAGGTAGAGAATAAAAATTGCCACTCCACCTTGTCAAAAGCTTTCTCCGCATCAAGAGAAATAGCTGTTATTGGAGTATTTTTGGATTGACACAACCAGATTAGGTGAAACAACAATCTTACATTGTCGGAAGAAGCTCTGTTGTTCATGAATCCCACTTGATTAGGATGAATAATGTTTGGTAACACCTTCTGCAGACAATTGGCTAGGATTTTTGTCAATTTTCAAATCAACATTTAATAAACTAATAGGTCTAAAATTTGAGGGGTCTGTAACATCTTTACCTTTTTGGGGGATTACAGAAATAAAGGCCTCATTAAATGTTGGGGGTGCTCGCCGTTTCCTGAACATTTCTTGGTATACCTCATTAAGTATTAGAGTTATAACCACTACAGATTCCTTATAGTACTCCATGGGCAAGCCATCAGCACCCGGTGATTTTCCATTTTTCATTGATGAAATTACTTCTTTTATCTCATTTACTGAAATAGGGGATTCCATCTCCACCACCTGATCTGGCTGTAAGCTCGGCAATTCAACATATGAGAGAAAATCTTCTATCTCATTTTGAACAGATTTAGTATGTGTTATAGACATATACAGCTTTTCATAGTATTGCTGAAAAACGTTATGTCTTTGGCTGCAAAAATTTGTCTATCTCCTTGTTTAATTACTGGTATTGTGTTGGAAGTATTTTTTTCTCTCAATTGTCTGGCTAACAATTTTCCTGTTTCCTCTCCCCCTTCATAAAAATTTGTTTTCAGTCTGTACAGTGCATATTCCACCTTTGTGTTATAAATCTCATGCAACTGATATTTTTAATCTACAAAGCTCTTGAAAAAGCCTGTCCGAAAAAGCATTAATCAACTGTAATTCCTTATTTTTAATTTCCTTTTCCAACTCGTTAATCTTATTTAAATTCTCCCTTTTCTTTTTTGCAGCCTGAGCGATAAGTTTTCCTCTTACATACGCCTTAGTGGCCTCCCAGACTGTTGAAATGTCTTGAGTACTCCCTAAATTTATATCAAAAAAGAATTTTAAATCATCTTCTAAAGCTTTTCTGAAAAGGGGATCTAACAATAATGCCGTATTCATTCTCCATCTTCCTCTTTTCTCTGTATCACACTGTATATTCAGAAGTAGTTCTTCTGGTGCATGGTCAGTAATAGTTATTGTCTTTATAACACAGTTTGCTACTTGAGCAGTCAAAAGGGTTGATACTAAGAAAAAATCAATCCTTGAATACATTTTGTGACTGTGGGAGAAAAAGGTGTAATCCCTATTCTTTGGATTGACCTGCCTCCATATGTCTGTAAGACCCAAATCACAACTCAACATATGTATTGCTTCTCTTCCTTTTGACAATAAATGAGTTTGTTGAGAACTTTTATCTAGGATTGGATCCATTACTTCATTAAAATCCCCAGCTAGATTTATTTGGCCCTCAGAATTTCCCAGCATGTGATTAAGCTCATGAAAGAAAGGTGGGTCACTCTTGTTAGGTGTATATGTATTGCAACACCATTTTTGTACCCTCTACAATAGCTTCTAGACACAAAATCCGTCCATCTGAATCATTCCTTTGTTTTAACAGAGCAAAACTTATATTCTTATGGTTCAGAATTATCACTCCATTATGTTTACTGGAGTATGAACTGTGAAAAACATGACCTACCCACCCCATTTTATTTTTTTCTGCTTCTTTGCCCTTCATATGAGATTCCTGAATAAACACAATATCTGCTTGATTGTTTTTCAAATACGTCAACACTTTTTTCCTTTTTGCTGGGCTACCACACACATCAATGTTCCATGAGATAAATTTAACTAATCTTCCAGACATTGCTATCTTATTGTCTATAGTCTGTGCCCACCTTTAACAATTTATCCTGTATTAATAACTTGGAAATCTGAGACGCCTGCATATGAAAAAATGCTGTTAACCCAAACCTTCCAAACTTTTGTTTTTGAAAACTTAACATTTCCAACACTCTGAAATGACACTCAAATTCTCATATTCTAAGCATATCACTGTACAATTTGCATGACATCCTGTCAGCCTATAAGCCTATACATAGGCAGTGAGTGAATGAATTGCATAAATAAAAATAAATTGCATAATATGTAATAAAGTGAAGTGTAAAAAAAAAGATAACATTTAAAATACTAAAATATTCAAAAAGTTCTGCCTACTATAAAATGTTCATAATACATACAAAACACAATGAATAAATTGACTATTGTTATTTGACAATTTCAAATGAATGTGAAGAAAATTTGCAGCTCAGAACCTTAATTATCTGAAGCATTTATCTTTACCTTTTCATTATTATAATTTATTTCTATACGTGTTGCCTCCTATAACCTCATGCTTGCAGTTTAACACACAGATGTTTGTTTTATTATTCATACCACAACAATAAATGTCTTTTTTTAACCCAATTATTAAACAAATTATATAAAACTATGTTGTCAGTGCCCTACAAAAGAACCAGTTCTATGCATTTATTTTGTTATTCAAATATATAAATATATATATATATATATATATATATATATATATATATATATATAAATTTATATATAGAAGGCCTAAGAGAAATCCTGTAATGCAGGTATAATGAAACTGTAGTAACGAAAGGATTGAACTCTAAGCCATCAAGAGTGCAACTGACACCCCCCCCCCCCCCCCCCCCCACACACACACACACACACACACACCCCACACACACAGAGAGAGAGAGAGAGTTGAATTTTAAAAAAAACATTATTCACTATGATTCTTCACACAAAAAACATAACCTTCAAAAAAAACACCCCAAAAAACTATGCCAAAAATATCAGCTTAGAAAAGAAAATAGAAAAGAAAAAAATTACAAAGAAAAAAACAGAACACCTTAAGAAACAACACACAATGCTCCATTGCTGCACCAAATCATCTCAAAAGTTGACAAATCATCCATAGTTTTATAAAACTTAAAATCAACCAACACTCTTGATTTAACCAAACTTAAAAAGACTCCAATGACACTTTGGCAAGGTTTTTGCTCAATTTTGTTCTTCCTACTGATATATATATATATCGCCAATTTTGCTTGTGCCAACATAAAATTTAACAACTGGCAAACATGCTTCTTGTTTCGGCTATACTTGAACCCCAAGATAAAAATCTTAACTGAGAAAAATTCATTAAAACAGCTGAAGAATCCTTTCAAAAACATAAATATAGGTTCCAATCTAGAACATTGTGTAAAAGCATGAAACACTGTTTCCAACAACAAAAAGGGCATTCAGAGCTAACTTCTGGATTTAATACAGAGATAAAAGAATTGATGACAATAATACCGTGAAGGATTCTCCACTGTATATCCCCTCCCCTCTTAGACAGTGGCGGTTTATACAAAGATCTCCACTCAGGTTTTACATTTTCTTCCAGCCCAAAAAAAGAGCGCCATGGTGTATCAACCTTTCCATCAAAATTTTTCTTATTAAAAACCATAACACAGGCTCTGTACAAAACATTAACTTTAGTTGACAATAAGTTCAACCATAAGGATTCCCAAGACTTTAAAAACCCTGTGTACCCATCAACATTAGGTGAAATCATAAGGCAGGGGAAAAAATCCTGAGCATTAGGAGAGCTCGCCCCAGAATAGTAGTCTTTTAACATTTGAATCTCCTCAACTGTGAGAGGTGATCTCAGTTTAGACAAAAAAAGAGATACAAGGCGAACAGACCTGATACCCAAATTCTGGGATACCATCTCTGCATTCTCCAAGCTTGAGCCAGCCAAATTCAACATCTGTCCTAAGGTGACAGTCTTTGATTTCAAAAGCACAGAACCACATCCAGATAGATTGCAATTGTCAATTATATCCAAGCGGGCTCCAAGTATCAAAGGTTCCTCCAAAAGCCAATAAAGGGAGTATGAGGTTTCAGCCTTCTGAATGCGGAAAAAACTCCACACTTTAAAAAGATATCTGTAGAAAGATGGTAACTTTGACAAGTCCATTTTCAAAGGGTTCAGCAAAAACAGCTGTTTGTCCAGTCCAAAATCCCCAACGTTTCGCAGTATGGCATAACATTCCAGATAGAGAACACCCCTGTCTTATGCCCCTTCCAACCTGGAATGGAGCGCATAAACCGCCATTAATCTTCAGTACACTCTCAACATCACTATAGAGTACCTTGACCATTTCTATAAACTCTTGACAAAAACCGAAGGCTTTTAAAGTTCTCCATAAATAAGAGTGCTCAACTCGGTCAAAAGCTTTTTCCTGATCCAAAGAAATCAGACCAAAATCTAAATTTAACAATTTTGAAACTACTAACAAATCCCGAATCAAGGAAACATTATCAAAAATGGATCTACGAGGAACACAGTAGGACTGGTCCGGGTGTATGACCTGATCCAACACTAGCTAGAGCCTTGGAGAGCAGTTTATAATTGCTACAAAGAAGTGAGACCGGGCGCCAGCTTTTTATATCAAACAGGTCACCTTTTTTAGGTAAGAGGGTGATTATTGCTCTGCGGCAACTCACCGGCATCTTACCTTTAGACAAGCTGTCATTCAGTACCTGCAACAAATCCCCTCTGAGCTCTGTCCAGAAAGATTTGTAAAAATCAACTGGGAGGCCGTCAACTGGGATCCAGCTCAGAGCAAATCAACTGGGAGCCAGCTCAGAGCACCTGAGAGAACTGCATTACCCTCTTCAGACATCTGCGGTAGGGAGGCAAAAAAAACACTTTCTTCTTCAAACCCAGACTTTAACTCACTTCTTTAAAGATTTTTGTAAAAACTCACTGCTCTCCTTCGTATATCCACAGGATCTAGCAACACCTGCCCATCTTCAGAAATTAACCACTTTTGCTCACTCTTTTTCTCAAGGACTATACTTTGAAATCTCGATTGGACCAGTGCCCCCTGTGTTTTATAGCCTAGTAGATCACCTAACTGGGCCTTTTTCCTTAAAGAAACTTCTAAGTAATAATTATCACCAGTAGATTCAGCTAGCTGTTGACATTTGTTTATTTCAGTTTCCAAATTCTCCAAAGATCGTTGTAGCTCTCTAGTTACATTGTGAGTGTACTGCTGACAAAACTGCCTAATCTGAACCTTGCCAAAGTCAAACCACCGTTGTAAAGTTTGGAACTCAGGTTTAGTTTTCCTGTAGTTCTCCCAAAAAAACTTGAAAGACTCCTTAAAAAAATTATCACTCAACAATGAAATGTTAAAATGCCAGTAAGCACTTCTAGGTTTAACAGAACCTAAAACAAAAACACATTGCACCATAGCATGGTCTGAGAAACCTATTGGAGTAATTGAACAACTATTAAAAATGTTGAGCTGATGTTTAAACCCGTAAAACCTCTCTAGTCTAGTAAAAGATATTACATTATCTCTCGTATGTGATTCCTATCAATCATATGTTCAGTATAATTAAAATCACCACCCAAAAATAAAAACTCTTCAGAGGAACAATTTTGTAAAGTAGAGCATAATAAATCTAAAAACAACATTCTTTCAACTGCAGCAGTTGGAGTATAAACACAAATAAATACAAACACATTACTTTCAAAAACAGCTCTCACTTTTAAAAGTCTACCTTTAACAATTTCATCAAAATCAAAAGAAACTGGACTAAAACTCTTTGCAAACAAAACAGCAACTCCAGCAGTTGTTGAAGTATGATGACTCAAAACAGAGATCACATCAAGCTCCCTTGCCCAGTCAGCAGTATTTTCTCCATCACTGTGTGTTTCTTGCAATATTATAACATCAAGGTTCTGGCAAAAATAAACAACAAAACCAACAGCCCACCAACACACAACGGATCAGGAACATCCTTAATTTTCTAAGCATCATTATTCAATTCTTTGCCCAAATTCCTCACAATTTTCTTTAAACAATATACTTCTTTATTAGTAAAACAGCCTTCTGCCATTAGACTTCTTGTTTTTTCAACAAATTGCTTGATATCAGGAAAATATTCCTGAACACAAACACCTCTTTTATTTTTAGTTGATTTGAGAAACAACTTTATGTCATCAACGTCATAACTTTGACTAGAGAAATCACCCTGAGAGAGCGCTACGCTGGAGTCTGACAATTCACTATCACTTCCTGTCTCATGATCATCATCACACCTTGCAAATCAGTTTTTTGGGGAATTTTTACAATTTGAGATTTATCACTATTTTTCCTTTTCTGTGGAACTTTGAACATATTCTGCTCCGGCCTCCGGTCTCTTGCTGGGGACAACCTCCCCTGTGACCGACTCTGCCTCAACCTGACTCACCCCCGGTAACTCTGAAGTCATCAAGTCAGTCTCGATTACGTCACTCATACTGGGAACAGAAACAGCATTCCTTTCCCGATAACTTTGTTTTCTTTCAGTTTAGCAGGACACTTTCAAATTAAATGCCCTACTTTCACAACCGAAACATTTTGTTTTCGCCGTTGTAACAAAAATTACGTACTCAAACCAATCAACTCTAAAGTTGAGAGACAAGTCTAGCTCGGCATCATCCTGGACTATCATATATGTGAAATGCCTAAAAGACACAATGTGTTTCAAAAGAGGAGATTCACTGCTGATCGGAATCTTCTTAATTGAAGATACCAATTTTCAGAGTTAATATATCATCACTGAGAAACGGGGGAACGATAGATAAAGTAACTCTCTTTGATGGCAGTGAGAGAGGGAGAACAGAAACAAACTCATCGCCAATCACAACTCCATGCTCAACTAGTTCATTTACTTTTTCAATACTGTTAAGAAAAATCACCATGGCATTATTCATTCTAGAGGCGGATAAAATACCATCATGCCCCACAACTTCTCCAACAGCCATACAGCATTCCTCAACGCTTGCCGTGGACACCACTTTAATCGCATGGTGTCTTGTTAACGAGGCCAAACTCTGCACACTTCGGGCCGTCATGCTTCCCTGATAATACAGGCAGCACACGGCCCAACTACCAACAAAAAGGGGAAAAAACCCAAAAGATACCAGAAAAGCACAGCAAGAAAAAAGAAAAAAGAATCACTCACCCACGCTCACAAGACCCACGCTCACAAGTGAGAGAGAGATCAAATGCTTAGTTGGAGACTGTTTACAGTTAGTTGAGGCAGAAAATTCAACATTTTAAATAAAAAGTAAAATCTATGCTGTGACAGAAATTAGTTCTTGATAATGTCTAAATATATACATCCAAATGCAATACCTACTAAAATTAATTATACCTGAAAACAGTTTTCTCAGCAAACAGAATTCTCAGCAACAAGTTTTCTTAACCCTGTTTAAAAATATGCCAATGCTGCCATCAGGTGTTTATACTCTGTATGATATTAGATTTTTTTTTATTTAAACAGATAGCAGTAATCTGCCTATTTTTAACTCATACATACTTCTTGAATTGAAAAAGTAGAATACAATGTGTTTATTTCTAATATTTGTATTATTTTATATAGAAATAAATGGTGTATAATGTATTGTTATGAAGATATGAGACTCTTCCCTTTCCTTTTTTGCCATTAATTCCTGCCATGGCAACAGATATCCAATATCTGTTCACAATTTAGCATCTTCAATGTCTTGTCATCATGTTCAGAAAATTTGTGTGAATCGTATGAATCCCCTAGGAGAAGTAGTTTTCAGAGCCTGATTATTCAAAAAATCCACATTCAAACCAAAATAGCTGACTTTCTGTTGGTCAGAGCTAATTAATAAATTAGAAAGTTGTCCGGCTCGATGAGAACAATATATGTACAGATTTTGGTGACTGTAGGTAAAACTAACCCCCTCCCCCCTTTTGTCAAAAGGTGTTTTGCTTGGACAACAATCTAGTGGTTGGAGGCACCATTTTCCAACATAAGGACATGGAAGCTGACATGGAAATCACCCGATGGTAACACAATCAACCAGATTGACCACATCCTGATCAACAGAAAGTGGCGCAGGTCTCTCCAAGATGTCAGAGTGTGTCAAGGTGCAGATGTTAACAGTTATCACTACCTTGAGAAAAGTGCTATTAAAGGGGTCATGAAATGGATTTTTTATTATTTTATAATGTTTCCTGAGGTGCACTTATAATGATAATATGATTTTTACATCAAATAATTGTCATAATTCACAAATAAATGGCTATTTTCTACCCCCATTTCAGCCCTCTGATTTGAACGCACTTTTTGAAGGGGTGTGTCTGCTGTGAGACTTCAGTGTAAACACCCACTGCTGTGACTGGCACACCAGATACGCATAATTTTACTCTATTCAATTATATGTAAATGTGAACTCGTGAATAGGTATGCGCATTTGAATGTGTAGCCTATGTGCGCAGACACTTAGTCTTTCTTTACAAAGAGACATAGCCAAATTACTTGTCCGGCCCACATAATACAGAATTATTAGTCATTTCCGCAGATCCATGCGAATTGGAATCATTTCGATAACGTTTTATCTATACGTAGGGAAAGGAAAGGAAAGGAAAGGAAAGGAAAGGAAAGGAAAGGAAAGGAAAGGAAAGGAAAGGAGGCCTTCACAGGTGTAGCGAATTAACTCAAAGGGGAAATATTAATAATTATTCATAATTTAATATGATTTATTAATTATGATTAATTATGAATATGTAAATCGGTTAATCAGATTTACTGGATATAGCTACATTAATCTTAATATTACAATCAATTAACCTGTGCATCCAGTGAACGCTCAGTGTTGATTGTTTATGAATTCTAGGAAATGTTAATTTCCAAGTTATGGAAAAATAATATTTCTTATTGTACTGTACTACTCAGAGCACGTAGTCCGGATCTATCACTTAAGAGGCAATTCATTAGCAGACGGAGTCAGAACCAAACATGTCTTGTGCACAATCTTTATTAACTAACTCACAAACACATAACTAAACTAACAAACACGTAACATAACATACACAAAGGGTCACACACACATATGCAAGTCAGAATGAGTAATGATAGAGTTGAACCGGAAGAGATGCTGTTACTAGAGCTACATGAAATGTCAAAGACAATCTGGAAAGGAATCATCAGTTTCTTCAGCAATAGCAAAGGTAAATCTTACAAATTAATACCAAATCGCTGTTTAGTGTTAAAATGTACGATACTTGCAAGATGCCCTTAGGCTGAGGAGAATCAGCTCTGCCATCTGAGGAGAGGTCTTGAGGATTCAGTCCGGAGTTATTGCCAGTCTTTTCCATGTTGGATGAGGAGCACATGGCTAGTTTTGTAGGCCGAGGCCTACAGGCCTTGCAGGCCTGGCCTAGGCCGGCCGCAAGGAGGTCCGTTCGGTCGTCCAGAAGTAAGGAACAAGAGAAGGAGTGGCCCTGTTCAATCGTTTTTAACCTCTGGTCAAAGCCAACCTCTTAGGAATGATGGGGGCCAATGAGGTCGTTGTATTTCCGGGTGACACACACCTCCCCTTGGTGGAGCTTTTATGACAGAGCAAGATTAAACTGGTTGAGCTTTGAAGAAGGACTATTAAAGATCCTTGTAACACTTATGTGTTGTGCAGGTATGGACATACCGCATACACAAGCATTTAAATCTGCTCGATATGAACGCATAGACACCAAACATGGCATAATTGAAGTTACCGTGCAGGTCATAACATTTAAAAATCATCAAACATGTAAATACAATGAGTACAATACAACAACAGTAATAATGGATACCATTTCCTGAGAAGGATTCATTTATAGCACAGTCTGTCTATACATTAATGCCATAGAGTCTGTGTTCTGTGTGGAAAATGCAGGGAAGATGCAGATTTTCTGTGTCTCTTCTCTGCTCTCCATGCGGCAACCACATTCCTTGGCGCAAAAAACTTGTAACTGAGAGCTTCCCGGGGGATGGGGACAGACCCCAGAGTGAGCTTAAAACTATTGGTTAACTAACCAATAATTGTGTCTGATTTGCCTCAGTCATTACACAGGGGATAGTGAAGTTGTTTATAACTTTACCTGTAATGGTTGCAACTGCTGAAAGATCATTCTCGAAATTGAAATTTCTCCAGAGCACAGCACAGTGTCACAAGAAAGACTGTCCAGTTTAGCTCTTTTGAGTATTGAGAATGTCCATGCTCACAACATTGACATTAAAAGACATCACTGCTGGTGGGAGGGGCCCCATCTCATTCTTTGCGTTCCCTAACCGTTATATTTAGGCTATTATTTTGCAACCATTCCCGTTGCAGGGTGGTTATTTTTAAATAACCTAAAAATAACTTATACTGAATGTTCCTGTCATAGTCACCTGCTTAGTCGCCTTCTCCGCAGTGCATTTCCCAGCATCCCTCCTGATTCACACCTGCACCCAGTCAGCCATCACCACACCTGCAAGTCCACCTTGTTATCCCAGTCACCATCCTCACCCCAGTTCTCTGGTCTCATCCTAGAGAAGTTCCACAGACCCTATTACTCACCTGAGTACTTACCTGTTTACTGACCGGAGTACTTACCTGTGTATCCTGTATCCATCTTCTGTCTGCTGTCATCTATTCCGCCTGGTTGCCTATTTGGATCCCCTGTACTCCCTTCACCTTCACTAGATCGTCACCTGCACGAAGAACAATATATCACCAGCCAGCTAAGTCTTCTTTATATGATCATCTGCCAATTATCATCACCTGTGTTGCATTCCCGCTCTGTTCCCCTGATCTTTGAAATAAAGACTGTTATTTTGTATCTACTTTGTCTGTCCTCTTCTGTGTACATGACAGTTCCCTAATGGTTAGTTTTAGATTATTATTTTGTAACCATAAAATAACTTTCCCAGAACATTGCAGGGTGGTTACTTTTAAATCTAAAAATAACTTAAAATATTATTTTTATAACCATGTAAAGTAACCTTCCAATTAAAACGTTGCAGATGTTTTTGTGTAGGCTAATGTCCTATACAAAGCTCTGAAATTTAATATAACATTTTTAAAAATTTAGAAATTGGATTAATCTAAATGTCTTATAATAATCAGATAAATCCAACTTTATATAGCTAAAATACTAGCCAGAGTTAATCGTAGTGTGAAAAACACAGAAATCATAAATTCATGGGTTTGTTTCATTTTCTTTTCTCTTTTATGCTTTATTCAGTAACAAAACGCACAACAATTAAATAAAAATAACAGCAAATTAAATCAGTAAATATATATATTACAAAAATAATAATACTACAATATAAATAATAATATAAAAAATAATACTACAATAATACAAAAGAAATAAAATTACAGACAAAATAACACAAGGATGAATACCTATATGCACAGGGGTATTGAAATCAAATCCATATTTAATTACAAAATAAATACAAAGATCCTTAAAAAGGATAAAGGATTTGCAAAAGTCTGTATTTTTGCCCATCAACATTCATGAATGTGATATTTCCCTAAAATAATAAATTAAGAACAAAACAAATTTTCTTTTCTAAAGGCTTATCATAAAAAAATATATATTTTTGTCCTCCAGATTAATGTCAGTTCCAGAGATCTCCTTAAAGTCCTCAAAATCACACCAGAACAATTTAGTACAAATACAATAAAAAGATGACAAATAGTCTCATTATTCAAATTACAAAACAGACATTTCAAATCAATATCTTAAATCTTTTTATAACCCGATTAACAGGATAAATACAATGAATAATTTTAAATGAAACCTCATGAATCTTATTGATGACACAGTATCTCCTGGAAACCATAAAAGCCTCCTCCCACTTAATGTCACGGAAGTGTGAATTCCAGAAACTTTTATCTGGGGGTATCCTAAATGAACGACAAATATGTCTAAGGAAATTATTGCTGCATATAGTTATATTCAGATCAACAGCATCAGCACCACGCAACAACTGAAGGAGCCCAGAAGGTATTGGGTCAGTGTATCTTTTTGGGTCCATGTACCTTTCGATACTACACTTGTACTGCGTTGTCTGCCTTTAGGCAAGACGCAACGGGGAAACTCCTGTTTTCACCGATTTCAGAAGCCTTTTTCAATCACGCAGTGAAACTGCACAGCCATTGGTTTGTGGAGTTCAAGTAAACGCTTCGTCAGCAGCCAGATCAGTTCGCTGCTCTCAAGCAGCTCTGCTCTCCACGCCGCTCTCAAGCAGCCTGGTCAGCGTATCGCTCCCAAGCCGCCAGAATCGCCGAGCGTCTGCATCCCCGTGTTTTGCAGCAGCAAGACCAACTCGCAATGACAGCGCTTGCGTCAGCACTCCCCCTGCCACGGTCTGGCGAATATAACATGCTGCGCCTGCTCTTCTTCAGTTGATCGCGCCACTCACGAGCTGCCTTCAGCGTCCTAGAGCACCTGTTTCAGCTCATCTAGCCTGACATTTTCCCTCAGATGAGCATAGAGCTTAATTTTACTAAAGCCTCTGAGCAGGTCTTTTGCCAGCCCTGCCCCGCAAGCCACATTCACTGAGGACGAGCGCTCTCTCACTTCTGACAGCACTCAGTTGAATATGACATGACGTTCTTCCCTGACTCAGGTGAGACTCCTGATATATATTCAGTCTGAAAGAGCATATTTCTCCAACATATGTTGTAAAATGCCCAATCTCCTTGCGTGTCGGCCACGCCCCCGCAAGCCGCATTCATTGAGTGCGTGCGTTCTCACTACAAGAGCGTGAGAACGGGCTTAATGCTGACAGCACTCTGTTGAATATGACATGACGCTCTCCCCTGTTTCAGGTGAGACTCATGGAATATATTAACTCTGAAAACCATATTTCTCTGGTGTTTGTTGTTAAATCCCGAACCTCTGAGCGTTTCACTTGCCGGCCACGGCCCCGCCCCAGCAAACCGCGTTCATTGAGAACAAGCGCTCTCACTATGAGAGCGCGAGCCTCGCCTTGCTGCATTCACAGCTCCTTCCCTCGTTTTTCACTGTTCTCTTCTCTCAAGCTGAGATGAGAAACAAAAGGTTACAGGGCCAGTGAACGGGACTGAGTTCTCGCCAGTCTAGATCCCGCGTCTTCCTCTTCCTGCAGCAGGGGATTTCCCGGTGCTGCGCATGCTGTTTAGGGTTCAGCTGAGTGCAGCACTGACAGCATTATGTCATGACAATCTCCCCTGTAACCATCAGGTGAGACTCATGGAATATATTTCTTCTAAAATAACAATTTCATTGGTGTTTGTGGTAAAATGCCAAATTTCTGTGTGCGTCACTTGCTGGCCACACCACCTGCAAGCCGCCTCCATTGAAGATGGACGCTCTCACCGTAAGAGTGCGAGTCTTGCCTCGCGGTGTTCATAGACTGCTTCTCTGAAGACAGCTCTTCCCCTTGACCTCCACTGTTCTTCTTATCTCTGGCTTGAGACAAAAGAACAATGCAATCAGAATGCAAATGCAAATGCAAAACTGATTGAATAGGGCTAGGTGATCTCACGCCAGTCTATTCCCGCGTGTCTCATCCTCCCGGCAGCAAGCAAGCATAGCACTGACAGCACTCAGCTGAATGTAGTGCTAACAGCTCGTTAATGTATGATGTTCTCCCTTATAACTAAATGGTGACTAATATAACTATTTTGTCTAAAGAGCTTTCTTCATGAATTTTTGTCACCTAACACCCTTTCTGTTCCGGGTGCTGGAGACAATGTGTTTGTTAGCACTGGGCCCGCTCAAGTTCCCGCTCCCATGCAATTAATTACTGTCATAGCAACCAGATTACGAGTGTCGGGTCCCCTCGCAGTGACCCATCGCTCGAATCGATTTAACCCCTTGCCACATGAGCTGAAGCCTGGCTGGCCATCCCTGGAGTGTCAAAATGGGTATTTGGGTGTAAAAAATCAAGGTTATGTACCAGTTCGCTCAAAGGGACCCATTATTCAACGGATTCTTTTCCTGGTTCACTGGTTCTTTTCCCTGGATCTGAAAGATGCTTACTTTCACATCCAGATAGCCCCCCATTACAGACAATTCTTGAGATTCGCCTTCGAAGGGGTGGTGTATCAATACCCAGTCCTTCCATTCGGGCTATCTCTGGCTCCCCGCACTTTTACGAAGTGCATGAATGCAGCTCTCTCCCCTCTGAGACAGATGGGTGTACGCATACTCAACTACCTCGACGACTGGCTCATTCTGGCCCAGTCGGAGGCGGAGCTGCTGTCACACAGGTCCCTCCTCCTCAGCCACTTAGAGTGCTTGGGGCTCAGGATCAGTTTTCCCAAGAGCTCATCTCCCAGCCAATGTATCTCATTCTGGGGATAATTCTCGACTCGACCTGCATCAGGGCTGTAGTCTCGCCAGAGCGATCCCTGGCCATTCAGCAGCTCATGGAAACTTTTACGCCCGAAACCTCTCTGCCATTCAGAGCTGGCTGAAACTGTGGATCCCGCCCCAAGCCTGGCAGCATGGTCGTTGCTTGCTCAAGGTGAACCAGGCGTGCGTTGCAACCCTGGATCCTTGGATGAACCCCCGCTGGTTCAAACAAGGCGTGGCTGTAGGGACTATGTGCAAGAGGAAAGTCGTTTTCACAGACGCCTCCAAGATGGGCTGGGGAGCACTGTGCAATGGCCACTCGGCCTTAGGCACTTGGAGCAGCCAGGAAAGCGAGCTTCATATCAACCGCTTGGAAATGATGACAGTATATCAAGCTCTCCAGTCTTTCCTTCCTCTTCTGGTGGGACACCATGTCCTGGTCAGATCAGACAACATGACAGTGATGTCCTTCATAAATCGCCAGGGCGGGCTCTCGTCCAAGACCCTCTTTGCTCTAGCGAAAACTGTCCTAGAGTGGGCCCAACTCAGCCTGCTCTCACTGAGGGCAGTGCATATTCAGGGCATATTGAACAAAGGGGCGGACATGTTGTCCCGTAACAACCTTCCCTCAGAGGAATGGTCGCTCCACCCCCTCATAATTCAGAAAATTTGGGATGCCTTCAGGAGGGCAGATGTTGACATCTTCGCCTCAGAAGACAACTATCATTGCCCAATTTATTTTTCAAAGACCAGGGATGCGCTGGCCCACGATTGGCCCAGCCTCCTCCTGTACACTTTTCCCTCGATCGCTCTGATTCCCCAGGTTATCGAGCGAATCAGGAAGGGTACCAACAAAGTCCTCCATGGTTCTCGGACCTGTCTCAGCTATTGTCCATGGAACCATGGCTGATTCCCCTGAGACGAGACCTCCTCTCTGAAGCGGGAGGGACAATATGGCATCCCAGAACCGAGCTGTGGGATCTCCATGTGTGGTTTCTCGACGGGAGCCTCCCTGAAAACGTCCGAAATCTCACAAGCTAGAGCTCCATCAAGGAGACAGCTCTACTCCCTAAAATGGTCAGTCTTTGCTGCCTGTGTACAGCCTGGAACGAAGACCCATTTACCTGTGACATATCCCTGATATTGTCCTTCCTTCAGGACTTAATGTATAGGGGCCATACTCCCTCTACCCTTAAAGTCTATGTCGCTGCTATAGCGGCCTCCCATGCTCCCGTAGAAGGACAGTCAATAGGGAGAAACAACCTTGTTGTTCGCTTCCTAAAGAGATCTAAGAGGCTACACCCTTCTAGCCCCAGTACGGTTCCTACCTGGGACCTGTCTTTGGTTCTTACAGGTCTTAAGGGCCCTCCTTTTGAACCACTCCAGACTGCTGACTTAAGTCCCCTATCACTAAAAAATGCCTTATTGCTAGCCTTAACATCAGTTAAGCGAGTGGGAGATTTGCAGGCGCTCTCTGTGAGCCCCTCCTGTCTTGAATTCAGGCCTAACAACTCCAAAGTCATCCTGAAACCAAGACATGGATACATCTCAAAGGTCCTATCCACTTTGTGGCGAGGGGGGCGTGGTTCAGCGAGGTCTGCAATGGGAGAGAGTGTCAGGAGATGCTTGGTGAGTGAGCGGGTTAAATGTAAATCACGAACACCTGTTTCTCATTCCAGTAATTGGCACGGAGACAGGATAAAACGCCGCGAGAAGCAAGAGTGTGTGAGAGAGAGGGGAACTGCTGACTGAGACGCTGGTGCACGACAACACTGCTGAAGTGAAGCCCATTGTGGATTGTGTATACCGAGACTGGAGAGAAGCCCTTTGTGGATTAATTATTTTTGTTGTCTTTCTGTTGGACATTTTTGATTTGTTGAATAAAGCTCAGTCAGCAGTTAAACGCCGTCCCCTTCCTTCTCTACGAACTCTGATCTTACTACACTGGTGCCGAAACCCGGGAAGGAAGACGGGTGGCCGCTGCCATGCAATCGACGTCCTCCACCCCATTTGAGGACATCATCGCCTCCCTTGCGGTCCTACATCAGGAACAACACCAGGCCCTGCTGGATCTGAGGAACGACCAGGAGCGTTGTTTCCAAACCATAGTGCAGACCCAGCAGGAGGACCGCGAGAGGTTCCGGAGCTGGATCGACCGGGAGGTTCGCACGGAGACCATCAGGCAGCCGGCTGTGCCCACCCACCTGCCCCTGAATAAAATGGGTCCCCTCGATGACCCCAAAGCCTTCCTCGACCTTTTTGAACGCTCTGCCGAGGCGAGTGGTTGGCCGCGGGACCAATGGTCAATGAGGTTGGTCCCGCTGCTCTCGGGAGAGTCGCAGGTGGCGGCACAGCAGCTGCCAGTGCAGAACCTCCTGGTCTTCGACGACCTTTGGAGGGCCATCATCCAGCGGGTCAGTCGGACCCCGGAGCAACACAGACAGCGCTTCCGCTCCCTGGACTTGGGCGAGTCTGGCCGGCCCTTCGTGATGGCCCAACAGCTCCAGGACTCATGCCACAAATGGCTACTGGCTGAGGGAAGCGACGTGGACCAGGTCATCGATCGTGTGGTACTGGAGCAGTTCATCACTCGGCTCCCAAAGAAAACCGCCGAGTGGGTCCAGTGCCACCACCCCACGTCGCTGGACTCAGCCATCCATCTGGCGGAGGACCACATGGTGGCGTGCCAAGGGGTCGGTGAACCTCTACCTCTCTCTCTCCCTCTTTTATTTCCCCCTCTCTCTCTAAGCCTGTCCCTCTCCCCAGGTCTCGTCCGCCTGGCCCGCCTCGTGTTCCGCCCCAGGGGCGGGGTGGAACTGAACAGGGACAGTTCTACGGACCTAGAGCCCCGCCAAGGGGGGCGGGACTCTCTGCTGCCGGGCCGGATCCCGCTCCTGCTTCTCCCCTCTCTCCGCGCCAACCATTTAACTCTCTGAGGTCTGAAAACGTGCCGGCGCGTTTTGCAGGTTTTTTTTTCACATTGCAGCAAAACAGACTTAAAATACTCCGTCATTTTTTGTCATAGAGACATAAGTAATATATCAATTGAAACTATAGAATATCTTCTTTTATTTGTATACACTCAGAGTAAAAACAAAATGTTGTACTTTTTGTAAAATAAAGAAAACTAACATGATGCGTGATTTCTCCTCTCCCTCTGAACGAAGTCCAATCTGATAGTTCTCAGAAAATGAACTGTAACTTAGTGAATACTAATCACAGAAAAATTACACTTATGTCTAAAAAAACATTAAGATGTCAGGTTTTAAATCATGTAAGTCAAATCGAAAACAAACCTTCTGTGTTTATGTAATCTGTATGAAAAGAGAGCCATGTCAGAAGTCCGTGATTCAGCTCATTATCCGCTAATGCGGCCACGCCCACGGAGCCAGCGCTATTCAGACACAAATTCAGAGGCAATATATAGCGCTATTCAGACACAAATTCAGTCAATACATGCATTCATCGTCTCAATCGTGTATTTATTGTCTTGAAAAGTGTTTATCTGGATGTAAAAGTCATGGTTAGGGAGCTCTAGAAGACATGCAGTTAGTTCCTGTTTTCTTTTCTTCTATAGATGAATTTTAGATAAGCCGGCTGCAGTATGAATTGGAAACTCCATTCATGGAATAGCCTCTTCTTCTTTTAGATGAATTTGTGGACTAAAAATGCACAGAGAGCGCCCTCTGACTTCAAGTATGAATTGAAAACACCAGCGCTCATAGTAATGACAATGAATATTAAATAAATATAACTCCTCTGTATAGAAAATTGACATAAGCATATGAGAATCCAATATTTTTCCAAATGTGCATGCTTTTAAACTAAAAGCCTATATTCAGACTCTTTGCATCACAGAAATACATTATATTTTAAAGTATAATATAAAACCATTACTTTATATTGTAATAATATTTTTCTGTATGTTTCATATAGCATGATGAGCTTGAGACATCACAGAAGGTTTTTTTCACAGCCTACCTGACTGAAATGCCTCATTAATATGCAAGTCATTTCAGGTGAGAATGGCCCATTATTCAGTGGTGATTCACGCCTCCACGCATTCTGTGTTTCTTGGCAAAAAGTGTCTTAAAAAAAACTAAATCAATATATTGTTTTATATGAAGGAGTAGGCAGCATAATTTTTACATAATTTTGAAGCAAAAACTCTAGTCTACAACCTCCAATACCCTAAAGTATTGTAAACACAGATTTACTATACTTTTTTTGGCCTTATTTCAGTGACTTAAGTTTTTTGTTTTTTCAATAACCACGCATAAATGTTATTCCTTCAAAAACACAAACATGTACATACATGTTCCTCACATATTATTGTAGCCTAGTTTGTGCTGAATACAGTGTAATGACACTTTTTCCATTAATATGTTTATGAACAACTGAAAAAAGCACAAATGTCAGGGCATGTCAAAACTTCTCTAGGCCCCAAATCAGCCTCAGACTCCAGAGGGTTAACCCACTCTCTGCCACAAGAGCGGCGGGCAGGTCTGGGCCGGCCTGTTGGCGTTGCGGGGACCCGGAGCATTTTGTGGATAGGTGTCCAGTGACGGAGGTCGGGACAATGATCCGGGTCCCGGATGACCCGCAGGCTGCCCCTGGTCAAGCTGGCTGGTACCAAATACCTGTGAGTATCAAGGGGGGTACCTATCAGGCTTTGGTGGACTCCAAACCTGTAACCAAACCTCCATTCATCAAAGCCTGATTTCATCCGGAGCATTGGATACAGGCCGCATGGTTAGGGTGCGGTGTGTGCATGGGGATGTGATGAAATATCCTATAGGTCCCATCATTATTCAATTCAGGGGTCAAAAGCCAGCGTTTAATAAATTGTTGGGGTGTTTATGCTCGGATGCCTCTTGGGGGAAAAAATCGCTGGATAAGGATGTGCGAGTGCAGGTGGGAGAGACTGATCAGGGACCAGTGAGTTCAGCTTCAGGGGAACAGAGTGAAATCGGAAGACTTATTCATTTGGATCACAATGATTTTCCCCTGGAGCAGTCTCACGACGAGACGCTAAAACATGCATTTGAAAAGGTCAGTACCATCGATGGTCAGCCTCTCCAGCCTGGACGTCCGCTTTCTTATCCATATTTTGCGATCATAAAAGATAGGTTGTATTGAGTGATCCAAGACACTCAGACAAAGGAGGATACGACCCAATTGTTAGTTCCAAAGAGCCGCAGGGAAATGCTTTTCCAAGCGGCTCATTCTAATCCAATGGCTGGGCATTTAGGACAAACGGCAACACTAAATTGCCTCATGACCCGATTTTTTTGGCCGGGCATTCACAAGGATGTGCGCAGGTGGTGTGCATCTTGTCGTGAATGTCAGTTGGTAAATCCACCGGCCACCCCAAAAGCGCCTTTGCGCCCTGTCCCATTAATGCAGGTCCCCTTCGAAAGAATTGGTATGGACCTCATCGGGCCATTAGAGCGATCAGCGAGAGGGCATCGCTTTGCATTAGTCATTGTGGATTATGCAACAAGATATCCCAAAGCAGTGCCTCTCCGCAACATTTCCGCTAAGAGTGTTGCGGATGCACTGTTTAGTTTAATCTCCTGAGTGGGGATTCCGAAAGAAATCCTCACTGACCAAGGCATGGCATTTATGTCACGCACATTACGTGAACTTTACAAATTGTTGGGCATTAAATCGGTTCGCACCAGCGTCTTTCACCCACAAACGGACGGGCTGGTCGAACGGTTTAATCGCACACTTAAATCCATGATTCATTCAAGAGGACGCCAAAAATTGGGATAGATGGTTAGAACCCCTGTTATTCACAGTGCGAGAGGTCCCGCAACCCTCCACAGGGTTTTCCCCCTTCGAGCTTCTCTTCGGACGCCAGCCCCGCGGGGTACTGGACGTCCTAAGAGAGACTTGGGAGGACGGACCATCTCAGGCCAAAAATGAAATTCAGTATGTGCTGGACTTGAGAACAAAACTCCACACTTTGGGGCAGCTATCTATGGAGAATTTGTTGCAAGCCCAGCACAGACAGAGCCAGCTGTATGACAGGGGAACTAATTTACGCAAATTTTCACCGGGAGATAAAGTGCTTGTATTGCTCCCCACTTCAAGTTCGAAATTACTTGCAAAGTGGCAAGGACTGTTTGAGGTTACACGGCAAGTTGGCGAGCTCGATTATGAGGTGATACGTTCCGATAGGAGAGGAGCACGTCAAATTTACCACCTCAATCTCCTTAAAAATTGGAATGAGGCAGAATCAGTGATGCTGGCGACGGTGATTAGCGGAGAGGATGATCTCGGGCCAGAGGCGAATGTCAAAAAACAATCCCTCGCTTTGGCCCCAGGAGGAGATCACCTCTCGCCCTCCCAGCTCACTGATTTGACTAAGTTACAAGCAGAGTTTGCTGACGTGTTTTCTCCCCTACCGGGTCGTACAGACCTCATTCAGCACCACATCGAGACGGAGCCAGGCGTTGTGATTCGCAGCCGGCCGTATAGGTTGCCTGAACACAAGAAAAAGGTAGTTCAGGCGGAATTAGGGGCAATGCTTGAAATGGGAGTAATAGAAGAGTCCAGCAGTAACTGGGCAAGCCCGATAGTTTTGGTCCCCAAAACGGACGGCTCAGTTCGGTTCTGTGTGGACTATCGCAAGGTGAACGCAGTGTCAAAATTCGACGCGTATCCAATGCCGCGGGTGGAGGAATTGCTTGACCGGCTCGGTACGGCTTGATTTTATTCGACACTGGACTTAACAAAGGGTTATTGGCAGATCCCCTTGTTGCCATTATCTAAAGAAAAGACAGCTTTCACGACGCCGTTCAGATTACACCAATTCGTTACACTTCCGTTCGGGCTGTTCGGGGCACCGGCTACCTTTCAGCGTCTCATGGATAAAATTTTGTGGCCCCATGGTGCATATGCTGCTGCCTATCTGGATGATATTATTATCTTCAGTAATGACTGGCAGTGGCATATGCAGCATTTGAGGGCAGTCCTGAGATCGCTGAGAGGGGCCGGGCTCACGGCCAACCCGAAGAAGTGTGTGATTGGGCTCGTGGAAGTAAGGTATCTGGGCTTCCACTTGGGGCATAGACAGGTGCGTCCCCAAATTGATAAGACAGCAGCGATTGCGACCTGTCCGCGCCCCAAGACCAAAAAGGAGGTTAGACAGTTCCTCGGGCTGGCGGGATATTATAGAAGGTTTGTACCTAATTATTCAGACCTCACCAGCTCGTTGACTGATCTAACTAAAAAGGATGCACCAGATACGGTCCAGTGGACAGAGCTGTGCCAGCAGGCCTTTACCCAGGTGAAGGCTGCTCTATGTGGCGGGCCATTGCTTCACTCTCCTGATTTTTCTCTCCCCTTTGTGTTGCAGACTGATGCGTCGGACAGGGGGCTGGGTGCTGTCCTGTCCCAGGAGATAGAGGGGGAGGAATAGCCGGTGCTGTACATTAGCCGTAAGCTCTCTAAGAAAGAAGCTAAGTACAGCACCGTGGAGAAGGAGTGTTTGGCCATCAGGTGGGCCGTCCTCACCCTCCGCTATTATCTCCTGGGACGGGAATTCACTCTCTGTTCGGATCACGCTCCCCTGCAGTGGCTCCACCGCATGAAGGATACCAACGCGCGGATCACTCGTTGGTATCTGGCTTTACAGCCTTTTAAGTTCAAGGTGGTCCACAGGCCGGGTGTTCAGATGGCTGTGGCCGATTTCCTCTCCAGAAATGGGGGGGGGGGGGGGCTGCAGGCCAGACGACTCCCCTGCCTGAGTCGGGCGGTGGGTGTATGTGGCGAGGGGGGCGTGGTTCAGCGAGGTCTGCAACGGGAGAGAGCGTCAGGAAATGCTTGGTGAGTGAGCGGGTTAAATGTAAATCATGAACACCTGTTTCTCATTCCAGTAATTGGCACGGAGACAGGATAAAACGCCACGAGAAGCAGGAGTGTGTGAGAGAGAGGGGAACTGCTGACTGAGACGCTGGTGCACGACAACACTGCTGGAGTGAAGCCCATTGTGGATTGTGTATACCAAGACTGGAGAGAAGCTCTTTGTGGATTAATTATTTTTGTTGTTGTGCATTGCACAGTCTTTCTGTTGGAAATTTTTGATTTGTTGAATAAAGCTCAGTCAGCAGTTAAATGCCAACCCTGTCCCCTTCCTTCCCTACGAATTCTGATCTTACTACACACTTCTTTTAGGGCGCAGATGGTCATTCTCTCCACACTTCCTCCTTCCCAGGATGATCAGGAGTTGAACCTACTCTGTCCCATCAGGGCCCTAAGGGCCTACATTGATTGTTCCACCCCTTTTCGTCAGTCGGAACAACTTTTTGTCTGTTTCGGTGACCGCATGAAAGGTCTTCTGGTCACGAAGCCCAGGTTATCCAGATGGATAGTCGATGCAATAGTGGTCGCTTACTCCTCCTTAGGCCTGCAATGTCCTATAGGTGTTAAAACATGCCATCTTCTTGGGCATAGTCCGCTGGCGTGTCTATTATGGAAATCTGTGAGGCGGCCGGCTGGGCCTCGCCGTCCACGTTTGTCAGATTTTATAACCTAGGCGTTCCTGCATTGCAAACGCAGGTTCTCTCTGCATAAGCCTCACCAATGTGACCAGCTTATGAACCTCATCTACGGTCCTGACCAGGTCCAGGTAGTTATGTATTTTTCTGTTCCCTATATATGCTCTAGGCCCCATGGGGTTCCTAGGCAGTATGGGAATGGGAGGATGACTACAGTGTCCCCGGCTTTTTATGGGGTGCACTATACTATGTGCATCTGCTGCAAGCCCTTCTTAGTGCTCTGCTCGAATGCTCTGTCGTCCCCCTTCATAGCATGGCATGATAGTATTATCCCCGTTGCGTCTTGCCTAAAGGCAGACGAAGCAGTACGAGTGTAGTATCAAAAGGGAACGTACTTGGTTACTAACCTTAGATACGGAGCAAGTACTGCGTACTTTGCCATGCTATTCATAGGACACCTCATGTCGTCGCTTGAGTCGAATTAAATCAGTTTGCCAAGGTGAGAAGAATCGAAAATGGGCTACTTTCCCATAAACTGGAGTGAGATCTAGACATCACGTCTCTGTCGCGATCTTTCCTGGCGTTCTGTGGTGTGTGCACCATCAGTTCAAGCAGAGAGCACATGAACCAATCATCTATTCCACTTTACTAGTTACAACATGAAATAAACATGAATGAACCTCTGAAGGTATGTTAAAATATACAGAGCAACTTAACGGAGTCTGTATCATGTCTCATGTAAACGCTCAATGAGTATGCACCTAAAGTATTGCAGTCACGGATCAAAAAATAAGCGTGAATCAAAAATTTAAAAACACATGTAAAAATAGATTGCACAAACTAAAAAAATATAATGCAAATTGATCAGAATAGCAAACAATGAGGTCACGAATCAAAATATGATAAGCATGAATCAAAAAATTAAAAGCGCATTTAAAAAAAATAACAAGCATGAATCAAAACTTTAAACACATTAAAAATTATATTGCACAAATCTTAAACTTGTGTTTGTGTTCTTAAAAGTTGTTTTACTTGGTTTTATTACTCTGTCCTTTGTGCTCTCTTACATTTTCTGCTCATATTTTACTCTCTTGTACACTTGTGCTGCTTTTCTCTTTGCTCTTCTTTCTATGTTCTGTTCTTGCTTTTCCAAATGTTGCAGCTCAAGTTTCATGTAAATTAGGGTGGGCTTAAGTATCACCATTGGTCCACTAGTTCTAGACTGACAGCTCCTCCTCTAGCCAATCAATCGAAGAGAGGGAGATGACATCACTTAAATGCGACTCATGGCTACTGATGCTCACACTCATACAGAGGAAGATAACCGTTTAATTTGAAACTTTCAAGCTGTAAAGTTATCTGAACTATGGACATATACAAATAATTCCTCTTTTTGAGATACATGAGATACTCTTTTTAACGTGCACTCTTGTTATGATTTTTAACCTTTATGTTCATTATATATGGTATTTGGTGTTAAAATATTACTTAGCTCATGATGCTAATATGCTAAGGCTACTGTAGCTAATATACTTTTTTATTGTTGTTGTTAAACCATCATAGGTAACCTGGTAAATTAATTCTAAAACTGAATGTATAATTTCTATGGAAGTAAAGCCATATGTTTTTGAAACAAAAAGCATCTTGAATTGCACTGCTTGAAAAAAGTATGCATTGCATTAACCGTGCTTGTATTTTGATGCATTGTATTTTTAGGGCTTGCATTTTTATGGGTTAAATTCAACATGGTTTTATATTTAAGCTGTGAATATTTCATTTCAAAACAGCTCACTCACATTTTCATTGTTAAAAATTCAATAATCCATATTCACCTTTCAGATTTCACTTCCAAAATATTCATTATGTTTAAAAATACAACCTATAATATTCAGCAGGCAATTTTCTGTCCATTTTATTTTGCGTCCTCAAATTCGCCTCCACAATTTCAGTGGTTAAGATTTCAACATTTCACATCCGGGAACTGCAGGAACAGCAGCAGAGTACCGAGCATAATCTCCAGCTGCTTTTAGTCGACCTTACCAGAAGGTGGTGCAAGCGCGTGTTGACGAAGAGCAGAGCAACAGTTATCCATTCATTAAAACAGATTTACATTAACGGAGTAAGCGGTAAGTGCATGTGTGATGATTATCAGGGTCAGTATATATGCAGAAAAGCTGATAAAGACTCAAAAGTTGTGTTTACATTTAATTTAATGTCTTCACTGTTACTTTCCCTGTGTAGCCTACATGTAAGCAGTTCCCTTTCGAAAGGGAACTCAACTCTGCGTTCGAAAACGCTTTGGGGAACGCCTCTGCGTGAACCAGTGTCTGAAAACAATATCAACTCACGTCTCTAATTGCACCACAAGGAGTGAGGAGGCTTCCTGAGGAGTCATGAGCGAGGATACACAGGTGCATCCTTTGCGGAAGTCTTCTCGTCGAGAAACATGACGCACGCATAAATTCCCCCTTCACATCTGTCATAATAATTTAAAGGTATACTTTACTTTTGCAGTTAAAATAAACTTTACATTTCACATATATTAACGGGGCATATTGCTTTATTAATATTTATTATATATTTTTTTAAATAACCAAACTTTATCAACATATGGGTAGATCCCTCGAGTGCAGCTGGTGACGCTTTGAAGTGACGCTAAAGGGAGTGAGGATATCATTTCACTTGATTCAATTCCTCCTTCCTCTCATCTATTCCTTGTGTCCTTCCCTCGCATCCTGAAGGGGTGGAGCTAAGACGCGAGGAAAGGAAGCAAGGAAAGGAAACGAGGATGCACAAATAAGAATTGAGAAGCACCCAGTATCTTTTTCGTCTGAAGGGACTGTTTTGTTTGAAACGATATCAAACCGATATTAAGGTAAGGCAATTTATGTCTGACAAACGTTTCAGGAAGTGTGTGCATCCATGTCCCATAGTGTTGACATCTGATCACATACATAACTTATAACGTTGTATTTTATGATAACAAAAGAGCATCATGAGAGATGGTGAGCCATCTGAATCCTCAAAGCCACCCTGCCCCCGCATATGTACAGCTGTGTGAGATTATGGAACGTGCCTCTGACAGACTGCGGCTGCCATTGGAGCAGGTTAAGAAAGAAACCGCTCACGGACGGTTCGTCGAACGGTTCCTTTTTTGACATAATTCTCCAGCCACTGTAAGCTTTTCATTCCTTCTTAATCTTCATACTGAGATCGAGAAGGCATGGAAGGACCTATATTCAGCTCGCATTCATCAACATCAGCAGGTTATTTCGCTGATGTTGATGGAGTGAGTATGGGTACGCGTCGATGCCTCCTACTGACGAGATGAGTGCAACTATTTCGTGATATAGGTAGGCTTCAACGCTCTATACGCGGCAGCAGGTCAGGCGGGTGTTGCTTACGCACAATGTCTGTTTGTAAGCATATCAGTTAGACATGCTGAGATTGGCTTGGTAGGTTTCTTATATATTTCAGTTTCCTGTTTATGATGCGGACTAGGGCCCTAAAGTTCCATTAGGTTGGCTGGTACGATATATTATTAGGGTAGTACTTTGTTTGTCCCCTTTTTTGGATGTGTTGGCTTCAGATAATTAAGCCACCGTTCATATGTATTCAGATGTCAGCTGTAACTAAGTCAAGTCAAGTCACCTTTATTTATATAGCGCTTTTTACAATGTAGATTGTGTCAAAGCAGCTTTACATTGATAACTGGTACATTATTTTGGCTGCACAGCAGCTCTTAAAGAGTAGTGTCAATGCATGCAGATCAAAGCACTGTTGAATATCAAATGTCAAGTCAAATGTCAAGTGTCCCCAACTAAGCATGCCAAAGGCGACAGCGGCAAGGAACCAAACTCCAACAGGTGACATCAGGTGGCAAACTACCTGTTATCGTTTGGACTGTTTATCTCTTGTGACCCATTGCCGCCTGCCCTGATCTGCTCGACGCTCGACGCTGCTGCCTGCTGTCTGACCTACGCTCGGAGCTTTGTGGAGTTTATCCTAAATCCTTCTCTTTATTCCTATTCACATAATATAACTTTCTTATTTTTCACTAGATTACTTAACCTATTGCATAGTATTACTAAACGGAACGATTTATTACTAGCAATCCACCAGCGTAATCACCAAGTGTTAGCCATAGCCCGCTAGCCTGCTAGCTACCGTCTACTTTCTTTTTTCCTCTAAACCAACCTTCCTTGTCGATTTAATGGCGGATTTATCCGATGTATGTTATTCTGATCTGTCCTCGCCAGATCGGGAAGCTGTGGAGACGTTGCTGCCCGGCATTCATCGATCCACCGCGAGGTACAGCGTCCCGCACATCACCCTCGCCCCAGGCACCGGCAAGCGACCGAGACATCCAGCCAGCGAGTCCCGTGTGCGTTGCAGTTTTTCGGACGGCGTTCATCAAACACACGGTCAGTCATGTCCGACGATTATCATGTGTATTAAATGCAACATGTACAGCTTAGCTCTTTCTGTCAGCAGTGAGACTTACACATGTGATAAATGCAGGGATATTGTCAGGCTGACAGAGAGAATCTCAGAATTAGAGACACGCATCCAAACTTTAATTGAGGATAGTGAGAATGAAAGGGCCTTAGATACTGCTTTGGATGCGACTAGCCTAGTAAACACTGCACATTCGGTTCCGGTTGTAGAAGCCACGCAGCAGGCTAACTGGGTGACTGTGAGGCGGCATAATGGCAAGAACAAACACCACTCTTCCGTTCCGATTAGAACATCAAACAGGTTCTCCCCACTCAGTGACGCACCCACTGAGAATCCTGTTGAAAGTGCCCTAGTTATTGGCGATTCTATTACACGGAACGTGAAAATAGAGACACCAGCCACCATAGTCACATGTTTGCCAGGTGCCAGAGCACCTGACATCAAAGCAAATTTAAAAGTGCTGGCTAATGCTAAACGTAAATATTCTAAAATCATTATCCACGTCGGCACAAATGATGTTCGACTTCGCCAGTCGGAGATCACTAAAATTAACATTAAAGAGGTGTGTGAACTCGCAAATTCAATGTCAGCAGAAGTAATTTGTTCTGGCCCTCTTCCTGTTCGTCGGAGTGATGAGATAGTTAGCAGGTTATCATCACTCAATGGCTGGCTGTCTAAGTGGTGTCCGCAGAATAATATAGGTTTCATAGACAATTGGAAAAGCTTTTGGGGCAGACCTGATCTGTTGAAAAGAGATGGTATTCATCCCTCCCGGGATGGTGCTGCTCTTCTATCTAGAAATTTGGCAAATAGTCTTAGAGCTGAAACATGACAAACCAGGGCCCAGATCAGGACGCAGACAAACTGGCTAAACCGACCGTCTGCTAGCCGCCTCACGTCACAGAACTCAGATAATTCACAGCACATAGAAACACTTACACCTAGATATTATCACATAGAGACTGTGTCTGTACCTCCACTAATTAATACAAAAAATTTCCGAAACCTTTTAAGGGTAAAAATTTAATTGATGTTCAAAAAATGAAAATCACAGATAAATCAGATAGACAAATGATAAAGCTTGGGTTACTGAATATTAGATCTATTTCTTCAAAAGCACTTATTGTAAATGAAATTATCACAGACAATAAACTAGACTTGCTGTGTTTGACAGAAACCTGGCTAAAACCAGACGATTACATTACTTTAAATGAATCTAGTCCTCAAGGTTATGATTATCGACACAATCCTCGACAGAAAGGCAAAGGGGGAGGTGTTGCTGTAATTTATAGTAATATATTCAGAATCATTCAAAAGAATTTCAAATATAATTCCTTTGAAGTGATGGTCCTTTATGTAACATTATGTAAGTTGACATTTGTGCTGGCTACTGTATACAGGCCACCAGGGCACCATACTGACTTTATCAAAGAATTTGCTGATTTTCTATCAGAGTTAGTACTAGCTGCGGATAAAGTCCTTGTTGTTGGTGATTTTAATATCCATGTAGATAATAACAAAGACGCATTTGGATTGGCATTTGCAGACATTTTAAACTCTATTGGAGTTAGACAACACGTGTCAGGACCCACTCATTATCGTAATCATACCCTAGATCTAATACTGTCGCATGGAATTGATATTGATGCTGTTGAAATTCTACAGCAGAGCGATGATATATCAGATCATTATTTAGTCTCGTGTATAATACAATTAGCCAAGGCTACAAAACCACCACCCAGCCATAAATATTGTAGAACCATCACGTCTACCACTAAAGATTACTTTATAAATAATCTCCCCGAGCAGTTTCATCGCCTTAGTATACCTGACAACTTAGAAGAACTCGATGCTGCAACAGAAACTATTGGCTCTCTCTTTTCCAGCACATTAGATGCAGTCGCTCCTTTACGTCTAAAGAAGATTAAGGAAACTAATCCAACGCCGTGGTATGATGAGCACACTCGGGCTCTAAAACGAGCTGTGAGAAAAGCTGAACGTAGTTGGAAGAAAACAAAACTAGAAGTTTTTCGCCTTTCGTGGAAAGAAAAAATGATTGAGTACAGAACGGCTATAAGAAATGCTAGATCTACTTATTTTTCAAATCTCTTAATAGAAAACAAACATAATCCTAGGTATTTATTTGACACAGTGGCTAAATTAACTAGAAACAGAGATTCAACTGCTGACGTTTCCATAGAGCACAGCAGTAATGACTTTATGAACTTCTTTACTTGCAAGATTGATAATATTAGAGAGAAAATTATAAACATGCAACCGTCTACAGTTTCGCTTCAGACAGTGCATTGTAGTGTCCCTGAGGTAAAACTAGAATCATTCGCCGCTATAGGAGAGGAAGAATTATCTAAACTTATCAAATCATCAAAATCAACGACATGTATGCTAGACCCAATTCCGACTAAACTACTGAAAGAAATGCTTCCAGAGGTCGTAGGTCCACTTCTTGATATAATTAATTCATCGTTAACACTAGGATACGTGCCAAAACCTTTAAGCAGGCTATTATTAAACCTCTTATTAAAAAACCTCAACTAGATCCGAGAGATTTAGTAAATTACAGGCCAATCTCGAATCTACCTTTTCTGTCAAAGATACTAGAAAAGGCAGTTTCAACACAACTGTGCTCCTTTTTAGAAAGAAATGGAATCTGTGAGGATTTCCAGTCAGGATTTAGACCATACCATAGTACTGAGACTGCTCTCGTTAGAGTTACAAACGATCTACTCCTATCATCCGATCGTGGCTGTATTTCTCTATTAGTGTTATTAGATCTCAGTGCTGCTTTTGACACTATCGATCACAACATTCTTTTAAAAAGACTTGAAAACTATATTGGCATTAGTGGAACTGCTTTGGCATGGTTCAAATCGTACTTATCTGACCATTATCAGTCTGTAGTAGTAAATGAAGAGATGTCGTATCGATCACAGGTTCAATATGGAGTACCACAAGGCTCAGTACTAGGACCGTTGCTTTTCACTCTGTACATGCTACCCTTAGGACAGATAATTAGGAAGCATGGTGTTAGTTTTCACTGCTACGCTGACGATACTCAGCTCTATATTTCCTCGCGCCCTGACGAAACCTACAAATTCACAAAACTAACAGAATGCATAGCTGACATTAAAAACTGGATGACAAGAAATTTCTTATTATTAAATTCAGAAAAAACTGATATCCTAATCTTTGGACCAAAAACTTCCTCACGAAAAAACCTTGAATACTCTCTAACACTTGACGGGTGCTCCATTAAACCTTCGTCCTCAGTTAGGAACCTGGGTGTGCTCTTTGATACCAATCTTTCATTTGAAAGTCATGTTTCTAGTATCTGTAAAACCGCATTCTTCCATCTAAAAAATATATCTAAATTACGACATATGCTCTCAATGACAAATGCGGAACAGCTGGTTCATGCATTCATGACCTCAAGACTAGATTATTGTAACGCTCTACTGGGTGGTTGTTCTGCTCGGCTTTTAAACAGACTACAGTTGGTCCAAAATGCAGCAGCTAGAGTTCTTACTAGAACCAGAAAGTATGACCATATTAGCCCAGTTCTGTCAACATTACATTGGCTCCCTATTAAACATCGTATAGATTTTAAAATCTTGCTACTTACTTATAAAGCTCTAAATGGTTTAGCTCCCCAGTACCTAAGTGAGCTCTTAATGCATTATAGTCCTTCACGTCTATTGCGATCTCAGAATTCAGGCCAGTTGATAATACCCAGAATATCAAAATCAACTGAAGGCGGCAGATCCTTTTCCTATTTAGCACCTAAACTCTGGAACAATCTTCCTAGCATTGTTCGGGAAGCAGACACACTCTGTCAGTTTAAATCTAGACTAAAAACACATCTCTTTGCTCTTGCATACACATAACACATTATCAATACATTAACATTTTTCAAATCCGTTAAAGGATTGTTACGCTGCAATAATTAGGTCGGCCGGAACTGAGAACATTTCCTATAACACTAGATATACCTGTACATCAGAATAAGAATGGCATCTACGCTAATATCTGTCTCTCTGCTTATCCTGAGGTTTGCCGGGTGCTGGATCCAGGCCGTATCCAGATCAGATGGAGAACCTGTGTCTGGACCTGCCTACAATGTAGCCCAGGAGACAATGGGCCTACAGATCCAGTTCTGGCTGCATCTATAATTCTGATTTTTAATCCCCGTATCCGCTTACATATATTTATATATAATCTATTTTTAATCTCTATAATAAAATGTATAATTTAGATTTTGATCTCCATATCCATTTACATATATTATATATATCTTCCAAGGGGTTTTTTCCCTCCTAGGACTTTTTTCCCAGTGTTAGCACGCTGGGTTTTTCTCCTAGGGGGTTTTTTCCACCCCTGGGAGTCAGCCGACATTGGCTTAATGTAGCACCATCTTGTATATGTTACATGTTACCACGCTTGTTTGTACAGCTTATTTTTAACCACTTCCCTTTTTTCTGTGCTTCTAATATGTAAAGCTGCTTTGAAACAATTACCAATTGTAAAAGCGCTATATAAATAAATCTGACTAGTTGACTCAATCTTTGCTGATACTTCAGGGCTGCGTTGTGGACATGTCAAGGCGTAGGTCCTTGGTCTCACCTGGATACGGCCCAGATCCGGTTGACTACGGTAAAGCTCGGAATAAACAGAAAAACTAATATTAGCATACATGCCATTCTTCTTCTGATGTAACGAGTATATCTGGTGTTATAGGAAGTGTAGCCCGGTTTCGGCTGACCTAATTTATGCAGCCTAATAATCCTTTAACGGATTTGAAAATATAAATTGATAATGTGTTATGTGTATGCCAGGTTAAAGAGATGCATTTTTAGTCTAGATTTAAACTGACAGAGTGTGTCTGCTTCCCGACAACTAAGCCGCACTGTTAGCCACCTTTTGGTTTATTAGCTTTCTCCTCTGATAAATGCTGGAGTTTTGAGATAAGCTTTCACTAACTTCAGATAGATCTACGTTTAGCATCGGCCTTACAGGCCGCTTGACATTGTGTGCTTTAGAGGCTGTTGTTTTCTTAGCCCCAGGCAGATCTATGCTTATGTGTTGGCCTTTAGGCCCACAGCTATAGCTGGCCTAGGCTAGAACTGTGGTTTAGGCGCTCTGCTAGTAGCATTTACGCCTTTTTTATACTACCCCTGTTATGTGAGTGTAGTTTTCCTAGTTCTGGCCTCCTCTTATCAGAGTTGTCAGGCCAAGGCCCATTGACCCATCAGTGTAGGTGCAAATTAGATAGCAGCTAAGGTAGCAGACTATTGCTAAGTCTCCCTGGTGCCGTTGTCTCAGGCGGTGTAGGCACTTTTTCACTATGTGAATAGAAACTTTGTTGCTGTGGCCCCGCTCCCCCAGAACTATCTAGTGGTACTTTGACTTAAACTATGTAGCGTCTGGATAGATCCGGCGTAGTCAATCAACTTTGGAATTTTCAGAACGCTTTTAGCAGGCTGGGCTGTGTTGTAAATCTCACCGGCTCCGGCCGGTCCAGAAGAGCAGACACTTTGACACGTTTGTTACTCTGTCAGAAATTGAACAGAGGGCTCCATTTCCTAGCTCTTGGGACATCAAAGGGCCCCTCATGTGGACTAAGTGCCATATCACATTCCATCACACACCACACACACACACAGACACACACAAAAACACACACACATGCTTAGAGATTGTATGTACAGCTATTCTTAAAATATGACTGTGCAAAAGTGTACCCGTCACGTATGTCAAGTGCATGTATGCTTCCTAGTGTTTAGACTTAGTTTAAATGACTGTATTTGTGCTAGTGTTCATTTTAATGATGGAATTTTGTCTGTAAACCATAACTTCTTCTACAAGCTTTTCTTATATGTCAAGTTTAGATTCGTTTTAAAGCTATTTCCACGTCTCATTCACCTATGTATATCACATGGCTGTCAAATGCATTGTTCTATTTGTTTAATGGTACTGTGAAGAAAGTACTACCCAAACTCATACTCATAAATTATGCAAATTCAGCCAGGAGACAAGACAAAGAAACTTTGCCTGCCAAATAGTGCTACGCATCTATTGGCCGTTCCAACTCAGGAGGTGTGTTAGCTTGGTTTTCCATAAAAGCAACGACACGCAATTTTTCCTTTATCTCCCGATTGTCTCTTGATTGCCCCTGAACTGCCTCTCGGAAACCCTCTCGGAAAGGACCAACCAAGCCAAGCGCACTGAAACTCTGCTGCACATCGACTTGAACCATATGCAAGTATTAATTTCTCTGAAATTTGTTTAAACTGATTTCTGTGCTAGCTCTCAAAAGGGTTAACTGTCGTAATTTGCCATTCTTTGATCATCTCTCCTTTCCTGTCTTTACTTTCGCTCTTGTATATATGTGTATATTCTTGTATATATATTTAGACGCATAATCTCTGTATTAGTAGTTTTCATATATTAAACACATTATTCATGCTCGATTGTTCTTTTGCTCATTCAACAAAAACCAGGTCACTTTAACGTTTCGATCCTATCCTTGCTTTACGTTTGGATGCTAGGAGAGGAAGTCTTTCTCGTGGCCAGAGAAAGAAACCTTCCTTTTGATGATATTCTGTGAGCAGCTTACTGTTTGCTGGACAAACTAATAGTTTCTCTAAATAATTATTAAACCAGAACTAATCATATATGTAATTGATTATAATTCGTTGTAATTAATTCACAATATATGTTTAATTCCCCCTTGGGTTGGTATGTGCATATATTTAGTAATAAAGCTTTATGATTTATTATATTCATATGCCCCACCCATAAATTGATTAATAACTGTACAGAATCGCTACAACTATGTTCAAGCTTGAGTGATATACAAGTGCTGGTCATATAATTAGAATATCATCAAAAAGTTGATTTATTTCACTAATTCCATTCAAAAAGTGAAACTTGTATATTATATTCATTCATTACACACAGACTGATATATTTCAAATGTTTATTTCTTTTAATTTTGATGATTATAACTGACAACTAAGGAAAATCCCAAATTCAGTATCTCAGAAAATTAGAATATTGTGAAAAGGTTCAATATTGAAGACACCTGGTGCCACACTCTAATCAGCTAATTAACTCAAAACACCTGCAAAGGCCTTTAAATGGTCTCTCAGTCTAGTTCTGTAGGCTACACAATCATGGGGAAGACTGCTGACTTGACAGTTGTCCAAAAGACGACCATTGACACCTTGCACAAGGAGGGCAAGACACAAAAGGTCATTGCAAAAGAGGCTGGCTGTTCACAGAGCTCTGTGTCCAAGCACATTAATAGAGAGGCGAAGGGAAGGAAAAGATGTGGTAGAAAAAAGTGTACAAGCAATAGGGATAACCGCACCCTGGAGAGGATTGTGAAACAAAACCCATTCAAAAATGTGGGGGAGATTCACAAAGAGTGGACTGCGGCTGGAGTCAGTGCTTCAAGAACCACTACGCACAGACGTATGCAAGACATGGGTTTCAGCTGTCGCATTCCTTGTGTAAAGCCACTCTTGAACAACAGACAGAAGCATCAGAAGCGTCTCGCCTGGGCTAAAGGCAAAAAGGACTGGACTGCTGCTGAGTGGTCCAAAGTTATGTTCTCTGATGAAAGTAATTTTTGCATTTCCTTTGGAAATCAGGGTCCCAGAGTCTGGAGGAAGAAAGGAGAGGCACACAATCCATGTTGTTTGAGGTCCAGTGTAAAGTTTCCACAGTCAGTGATGGTTTGGGGTGCCATGTCATCTGCTGGTGTTGGTCCACTGTGTTTTCTGAGGTCCAAGGTCAACGCAGCCATATACCAGGAAGTTTTAGAGCACTTCATGCTTCCTGCTGCTGACCAACTTTATGGAGATGCAGATTTCATTTTCCAACAGGACTTGGCACCTGCACACAGTGCCAAAGCTACCAGTACCTGGTTTAAGGACCATGGTATCCCTGTTCTTAATTGGCCAGCAAACTCGCCTGACCTTAACCCCATAGAAAATCTATGGGGTATTGTGAAGAGGAAGATGCAATATGCCAGACCCAACAATGCAGAACAGCTGAAGGCCACTATCAGAGCAACCTGGGCTCTCATAACACCTGAGCAGTGCCACAGACTGATCGACTCCATGCCACGCCACATTGCTGCAGTAATTCAGGCAAAGATTTTCAGTTGGCCAAGATTTCAAAAAATCCTTTCTTTGTATTGGTCTTAAGTAATATTCTAATTTTCTGATACTGAATTTGGGATTTTCCTTAGTTGTCAGTTATAATCATCAAAATTAAAAGAAATAAACATTTGAAATATATCAGTCTGTGTGTAATGAATGAATATAATATACAAGTTTCACTTTTTGAATGGAATTAGTTATGGAGTCAATATAATGCCTCATATATACGCAAAAAAAAATAAAGTTTTGCAAAAGAAAATAAAGTTTTGCAAACGAAAATTAAAGTATTGAGGAAAATGTGCTTTTTGCAAACAAAAATAAAGAATTGCAAAAGAAAATAAAGTATTGGGAGAAAAAAATGAAGTTTTGCAAACAAAAATAAAGAATTGCAAAACATAAATGAAACAGCACGAAAAGCAATGATTTCTGAAATGGTCATATCTATTAATTTATTTGCAACGCTGCTTTTATTTTGCGTGTCAGTCTAGTTTGAGCTTGCGATGCCGTTTTCCCTTTGCGCTTCATTTTTCTGTGCGTCTCTGTGATAAAATAAGGTTTGTAACTCTCAACTCAAAGAACCAAACAATGGGTTTTGTTTCAAGATAATTTTATTCACTGTTTTGTCTCTCACATGTGTCAAATGGAAGGTGCACATTCTATTGTGACTCATGTTTGTCCATCTTAGCCTTTTGGGCCTGTAAAACAAGGAAAGTGAATGAAAATTAGACAAATAATGATTTGTTTGTTAATGGAAATTCTTCCATTAACTTCTTCCTGGAGCTTCCTAATAGGAGGGGCCCGCAAACAGGACGCCGGATTTATACCATCCCAAAGGAGGAGGAATTCAAGCATTAAGAATGTTTTAAGGAAATTACATTGTATGCATGTCTTTTAAGATTCTCATTGGTTTTCATGGGGAAAATGGAGTTTGATAAAGAAGATTTGAATGTTTATATTTCAATGTTGATGTTAAACATGATCTTATAAACAAACGATGTAAATTGTAATTGAAATGGCCCTGCCATTGGTATGTTTGAATTTGAGGGGAGGAGCCTTAAGTATAAAGAGTGTAATTGTTTGGACAAAGAGGGAGGAGAACTGAGTGTGACTGTTGTACTGTATTGGAATATTGGTGGATGGAACCCGGTTACACTGTCTGGAGCATGCCCTGACAAGAAAATTAAATCACCTTTAAGAACTTTCAGAGTTTTTATCTTTTTCTTGCTGCCTGCCTTACCACTGCTAACGACCACCTTACAACAAATGGTGTCAGAAGTGGGATGGACGTTTCTGGGGAGACTGGCAGTAGGAGAAAACTGGAAGTAGTAAGATGACTGCTAAAGGGCATTTTTGTCCTCAACGGACTACCAGAGCACATCCTATTTTGTTCTCAGAGGGAGAAGAGGATACAGCGGAAGCTCAGGTTGGTGATTTGGAACTGGGGGCTGCTGCACAGGAGGAAGCCATTTCAAGTATGCCTTACCAGGCAGGTAATATTCAAGATGAAGAGACTGGCCCGGTGGTAAGACCCAAGACTGGGACAGCAAGTACTCCTCGAGATGGTAAAGACAATGTTGTTATGGGACAAGAATTTTTGTTAGAAATGAGGGATTTCATGCGACAGCAACAAAGAAATGAGAAAATTCTGTTTGATGAACTGCATGATTTGAAAACCACCATTTTTCAGAAACCTAGAAATGAATGGGGATTTGAAGAGCAAGTCAGCCAACATACTCACCACCCCTTACCTACACCAAGGACTTACCCACCACCATTAACCCTCTGGAGTCTGAGGCTGATGTGGGGCTTGGAGAAGTTTTGACATGCCCTGACATTTGTGCTTTTTTCAGTTGTTCATAAACATATAAATGACAAAAGTGTCATTACACTATATTCAGCACAAACTAGGCTACAATAATATGTGAGGAACATGTATGTACATGTTTGTATTTTTGAAGGAATAATGTTTATGTGTGGTTATTGAAAAAAAAAAAAAACTTAAGTCACTGAAATAAGGCCAAAAAAAAAGTATATTAAATCTGTGTTCACAAGACTTCTGGGTATTGGAGGTTGTAGACTAGAGGTTTTGCTTCAGAATTATGTAAAAATTATGCTGCCTACTCCTTCATATAAAACAATATATTGATTTAGTTTTTGTAAGACACTTTTTGTCAAGAACACAGCATGCGTGGAGGCGTGAATCATCATGAATAATGGGCCATTTACAAAAGAATCACATAATAATGACCTGAAATGACTTGCATATTAATGAGGCCTTTCAGTCAGGTAGGCTGTGAAAAAAACCCTCTGTAATAATGTCTCAGCTCATCATAAACAGCAATACTGTGAAATATTATTACAATTTAAAATAATGGTATTCTATTATATTCTTTAAAATATAATGTATTTCTGTTATGCAAAGTGTCTGAACAATTATGTTACCTCTATGGCATACCTCTATGGCATTTCATATAGGCTTTTAGCTTAAAAGCATGCACATTTGGAGAAATATTGATGGATTCTTATATATTTATGTCAATTTTCTATACTGAGAAGTAATATTTATTGTCCTCACTATGAGTGCTGGATACTGTTTTCAATTCATACTTGCAGCCGGAGGGCGCTCTTTACACCTTTAGTCCACAAATTATTCTAAAGAAGAAGAGGACATTTCAGGAATGGTGTTTTCAATTCATACTTGCAGCCGGAGGGCGCTCTCTGTACACCTTTAGGCCACAAATTCATATAAAGAAGAAAATGAACTAGGAACTAACGGCATGTCTTCTAGAGATCGCTAACCATGGTTTTAACATCCAAATAAACACTTTTCAAGACAATAAATACACGATTGGGACGATGTATACATGTATTGCCTCTGAATTTGCGTCTGAATAGCGCTGGCTCCATGGGCGTGGCCGCATTAGCGGGTAATGAGCTGAATCTCGGACTTCTGACATGGCTCTCTTTTCATACAGATTACATAAACACAGAATGTTTGTTTTCGATTTGACTTGCACGATTTAAAATCTGATATTTCAACGTTTCTTTAGACATAAGTGTCATTTTTTTGTCATTAGTATTCATAAGTTACAGTTCATTTTCTGAGAACTATCAGATTGGACTTCGTTCAGAGGGAGAGGAGAGATCACGCATCATGTTAGTTTTCTTTATTTTATAAAAAGCACAACATTGTGTTTTTACTCTGAGTGTACACAAATAAAAGAAGACATTCTATAGTTTCAATTGATATATTACTTATGTCTCTATGACAAGAAATGATGGAGTATTTTAAGTCTGTTTTGCTGCAATGTGAAAAAAATCCTGCAAAACGCGCCGGCGTGTTTTCGGACCTCAGGGAGTTAAGAGTTAAGTATACATTCAACTCAAACTCACCCTGTTGTTGATAGCATGCAAGCTATAAGCCAATCAGCTGTACCTTATAGACGATATCATGAACCCCAAATTCCTGAATTCATTGAGGGGGAAGATGTGGAGAGTTTCTTTATTCGCTTTGAGTGTATCGCAAGAATGTGGGGATGGCTAACAGATGAATGGGTGGCTCGAGTTGTTACTCTTTTGACAGGCAAGGCCTTGGAAGCGTATGCTTGGGATGGATGAACAACGATCTGGTTTCTACGAAGATATCAAGGCTGCAGTACTAGCTAAGTACAATGTCACGGAGGAGACTTATCGCCAACGCTTCAGGAGTCTCACAGTGCCATCTGGTGAGAGTGTCAGAGAGACCTATAATCGAATCAAAGGTTTGTACAAGAGGTGGATGCAACCAGAAGTCAAGGCTAAGGAACAGATAGGAGAGACTATCATTCTTGAGCAGTACCTGAGAATTCTTCATCCAGATGTGAGGACTTGGGTTAAAGAAAATCAACCCCAGACTGGAGAGGAAGCTGCGAGATTGGCAGAGAGGTATATGGCCGCACATCGGGAACCACAACGGACTTACAAAGGTACTGTGGGTAAGGGTAAAACTGAGGAGCCCAGTGATCAGACTGTGGGAGTAGTGGGGAAAACTTATACTGCTGCTAAGGGGCCCTTGATTTGTTTTTACTGCCAGCAGCCTGGGCACAAGGCATCTCTTTGCCCATTAAGAAAACCCAAGGTAACAAACATGTGTTATGTTCCCCGAGATGAGTGGTCCAGTGAACTATTGAAACCCACTGACAAACCTAGACATGTCATATTAGTAACTGTCAATGGTCATCCTGCCCAAGCACTTGTGGATACAGGGAGTACACAAACCTTGGTGAAATTGCATTTATTGAACTGTGAAATGTTAAACTATGGGGATGCAGTATGTTTAGGATGTGTACATGGGGAAGAAAAAAGCTACCCAACTGCTGATGTATCCATGGTTATCGATGAACAGGCATTTTTGCTGAGGGTGGGGGTGATTGACAACCTGGCATATGATGTGGTAATAGGTGACGACTTCCCTTCTTTAACTGATCTGATCAATGCAACACCCAAAACTTGTGCAGTGGTAACTCGATCTCAAATTAAAGGGCTACAGCCCCTTCCTAATGCCCATGCAGATTTGTTTGGTTCTGGGGGGAAGATTAAAAAGAGTAAAAGACAATGAAGGCAAGAAAAACATAAGGGGAAAGATAAGGCCCAGGATATTGTACTGTGTCTCCCTGGTCCTGAGTCTGATTTAATAGATACCCAATGGCAGATGCCTGACAATTTTGAGGAGTTGCAGAGGTCAGATATTACCTTACAACCCCTGTTTCAAAAAGTGTGAGGTAGATGGTAATTCTGTGGGTGTATCACAGTTTGGTGGGGATCAGTACATCCTAAAAGACAATCTTTTGTATATGGCAAATACAGAGAGTCCCAGATTGGTTGTGCCCACTGAACTGCGTAAGATGATCTTACATCTAGGTCATACTATACCCTGGTCTGGACATTTGGGTCAGCAAAAAACTTATGGGCGAATTAGTCAACGATTTTATTGGTCCAAAATGTATCAGGATGTACAAAATTACTGTAAGACCTGTTCTGAGTGCCAGCTTGTAGCTCCTGTCCGGAAGGCAGACAGAAGTTATTTACAGCCTTTGCCAATCATTGATACCCCGTTTGATCGGATAGGTATGGACATAATTGGCCCTATGGTAAAGAGTAGTACAGGTAATCAGTTTGCCCTGGTAATTTGCGACTATGCTATTAGATATCCTGAGGTGTACCCTCTGCGATCCATTCAAGTTAAACATATTGTAAAATGTTTAATTGACTTGATTTCCAGGGTCGGGGTACCTTCCGAGATTATTACTGACGAAGGAACCAATTTCATGGCGAATGTGATGAAATTACTATATAAACAACTGGGCATTAAAGGTATCCGAACACACCCGATTTCATCCTCAAACTGATGGTTTAGTTGAGCGTTTTAATGGCACACTGAAGAACATGCTCAAAAAGTTTGTGGCTGAGACAGGTAAAGATTGGGATAAATGGATTCCTTTTCTTTTGTTTGCATATAGAGAGGTGCCCCAATGTTCAACTGGTTTTTCTCCTTTTGAGCTTTTGTATGGCAGGCAAGTTCGAGGCCCCCTGGACATGCTCAAAGAGGAGTTGACAGCAGAGAAACCAGCCCAGTGCAGTATCATCTCTTATGTATTGCAGATGAGGGACAAGCTGGAGACGTACAGGACCTTGGCCAAAGACAACCTACAGAATGCCCAGAAGAAACAGAAGGTATGGTACGACACTCATGCCAGAGAAAGAGATCTAAAACCTGGACAGAAAGTTCTTGTACTGTTACTTTCAGGTACATGCAAACTGTTGGCCAAGTGGCAGGGTCCGTATGTTGTTACCCGAAAACTGGGCCCTGTAACATATGAGATTCTGTGTCCTGAAAGAAAGCGTCCCAAACAGATCCTTCATGTCAACCTGTTGAGAGAATTTAAGGAGAGGGGAATTGAACCTAAAGATCAAGTGGTACTGATGGTGCGGACAGTCATGGAGGAAGAAGATGAGTTAGAGATGGAACCAATATGACCTTCAGCGGAGGATTCTGGCCCTAATTCACACTTAAGTGAACAACAACATCAACAACTCGCAGAGGTACATCAATCTTTTCCATCTCTCTTCCAGGAAAGACCGGGCGTACCCAAGTGGTCACCCATAACATCATCTTGAAAGAGGAAGCTCCAATCCGACAGAAACCATACCGAGTTCCTGAGAGGATGGTAGAGAGTCTAAAGAAGGATATTGAAATGATGTTTTAGATGGGAATCATCGAGTCCTATACTTCTGGTTCCTAAGAAAGACGGTGGTCTGAGGTTCTGTACAGATTTTAGAAAACTGAACAGCGTATCCTGCTTTGACTCCTATCCAATGCCTCGGATAGATGAACTGATTGAAAGACTTGGTAAAGCTCATTACATGACGACACTAGACCTATGTAAAGGATACTGGCAAGTGCCCCTTGACCCCTCTTGTAAGCCATATACTGCTTTCCGTGCCCCCACAGGACTATATCAGTACACTGTAATGCCTTTTGGGTTACACAGAGCACCAGCAACGTTCCAGAGACTTATGGACAGTGTACTTGCTGGGTGTGACCGATATGCCGCAGTCCTACGAAGGCTTCAGAAAGCTGGACTCACTATTAATACCACCAAATGCTCGTGGGCACAAACAGAGGTGAAGTACTTGGGATACCTCATTGGCCATGGTCAGATTAAGCCACAGGTAGAGAAGCTTAAGTGTATTCAAGATATTCAAAGGCCACAGACAAAGAAACAAGTGAGATCCTTCCTTGGTTTAATTGGGTGGTACTGCTGTTTTATCCCTCATTTTGCATCTCTGGCTACCCCATTGACTGATCTAATCAAAAATAGTCCTTCTAAGTTTCACTGGACAGATGGGTGTGAAAGAGCTTTCAAAGCACTAAAAGATGTGTTATGTCAAGAGCCTGTTTTGCAGGGCCCTAATTTCTTGAAGAGATTCCTTGTGCAGGTGGATGCCTCGGATGTCGGACTGGGAGCAGTTTTGGACCAAGGAGAGCCTGGGAGTGAGAGGCCAGTACTGTTCTTGAGCAGAAAACTCTTCGACAGAGAGAGAAGATATTCAACGGTTGAAAAAGAAGGCCTTGCGATTAAGTGGGCTATTGACTCTCTCTGACACTACCTACTTGGGCGGGAATTCACCCTGCAAACTTACCATCGAGCCTGGAAATGGATGCAAACAATGCAGAATAGCAATTCGAGGATACTGCGCTGGTGTCTGGCTCTGCAACCATATAAATTTAACATTGAGCATTGTCCAGGTAAGAAAAACCTCATTGCTGATTACTTGTCGCATTCTATTGTGACTCATGTTTGTCCATCTTAGCCTTTTGGGCCTGTAAAACAAGAAAAGGTGAATGAAAATTAGACAAATAATGATTTGTTTGTTAATGGAAATTCTTTGTCTTACCTTCTTCCTGGAGCTTCCTAATAGGAGGGGCCCGCAAACAGGAAGCCGGATTTATACCATCCCAGAGGAGGAGGAGTTCAAGCATTAAGAATGTTTAAGGAAATTACATTGTATGCATGTCTTTTAAGATTCTCATTGGTTTTCATGGGGAAAATGGAGTTTGATAAAGAAGATGTGAATGTTTA
This sequence comes from Ancherythroculter nigrocauda, assembly GCA_036281575.1. Taxonomy (NCBI): domain Eukaryota; kingdom Metazoa; phylum Chordata; class Actinopteri; order Cypriniformes; family Xenocyprididae; genus Ancherythroculter; species Ancherythroculter nigrocauda. Next base: position 9,561,156 of record VTFQ01000010.1, on the reverse strand, counting down.
TATTTCAATGTTGATGTTAAACATGATCTTATAAACAAACGATGTAAATTGTAATTGAAATGGTCCTGCCATTGGTATGTTTGAATTTGAGGGGAGGAGCCTTAAGTATAAAGAGTGTAATTGTTTGGACAAAGAGGGTGGAGAACTGAGAGTGACTGTTGGGCCAGTAGCCAACGTATTTGATGTTTCTTATGTAAATATTATTTTGTTTAGTTTTTTTTTCTTTATTTTTGTTTTGTTATTATTGTATTGGAATACTGGTGGATGGAACCCGGTTACACTGTCTGGAGCATGCCATGACAAGAAAATTAAATCACCTTTAAGAACTTTCAGAGTTTTTATCTTTTTCTTGCTGCCTGCCTTACCACTGCTAACGACCACCTTACAACAGTCTCGCTTTGTGGCACTGTTTTGACGTGGGGGTGGAGTCAAGGGATGGGGGCGTGTACAAGATGCCTCCCTGGAAGTGACGTCATCGGCCCAGACGCAGCTCACTGATCCAGGTACTGTCATGATGAGCAGAGGCTTGCGAGTGGATCGTTTCCTCTTATTCACTAGCATTAAAATATGCATGTTTTCGTTTTATTAACCTTATTAACAAATGTATATGTGTATTAGCAGTGTTTGCTCAAGTTAAAGAAGTTGTTACCATGAACATCTGGCATTTATTTCTCTCGATGTGTACACTTTTATTTGCCTGGCAAGGCCAGACTGATATATCTTCTACAAGATATATCAGTCTGGTCAGTCCGCCCTCCGTCGCGATTCGAGTCAACTCCAAACCGTACCGTGCAATCAGATTCATTTATTTCAGTGGCGCAAACAGCATCACTCTACTGCGGCGAAAGTCCCTACAATATCAACAAAGACTGCACACGGGAGACCTGAGAGTTTGTTCTATTCAACCGTGAATTCAGTTTTAAATGACCAAAAACACATTAATTATTTACTTTTCGCTGTTGACTCTCTTGTCGCTTTGCTAACGTCATATCCGCCCTTCTCTGATTGGTTTACTCCGCTTCCTGTTTGCTCGGATTTGCTCCGCCCTAGAAATCGAATTGATTCAATGGCCGACCAGACTCATCTGCTGGTACAGTGGTGAGGCTGGATTTTCCAGGCAACACTTTTATAGCATTAAAATGTGTATTGTTTCATGCATGTGTATTAACAGTGTTTGTTTAAAATCTCTTAACCTGTGGGAGGACGCCAGCGCACAGAAGCGTTCTTTGTTTACATTAGTTCAGAGTTACTGCTAGTTTTAATGTAAAATAATGCAATTCACTTCATAAACTATAACTTACATCATTAAAGAGCTCTACGACTCAAGTTTCATAATCTCAACTTCGTTTTTCATTTACATAACTCCTGGCATAAATTAATAAATGACTGTCATTGTAAGATAAAAAAATGAAACTCGAGTCTTTTTGGTTTAGTTTTGCCATGAGTTTAATGCATAAACAAACCCGTGTGACCATAGCAATCTGAGATTATCAGACATTGATAAAATATTTTTTATCCATCCCACAGTCCGTTGATCGTGTCTTTTTATGTAATATATGTGCATATTAGGATATTATTATTTTTATCATTATATATAATATATTATATATTATATCCAACTGGATGCTGCACACTGGTGGTGGTTGAGGAGAGACCCCCCCACATGATTGTAAAGCGTTTTGGGTGTACAACAATACACAATAAAGCGCTATAGAAATGCATCATTCATTTATTCATTCATTCATATAGGCTAACCGTATATAATATTTGATAATAATATTATATTAATTCGGACTATATTTTTATATTTATTGTTATGATTATTTCCCCTTTCAATTCGTGTATTGCTTACCTAATTAACGTTCTGTGATAAATGAGTGTTTTCATTTACAAATTAAACTAGCGAATTATTAATTTATAATTCTAGTATTTATTATTATAGGGTAAGGGTATTTAGAGTTATTGTTAAATTCATCCTCTAAAGTGCACTTCCAGTAAAAATTCCTGTCACATAGCATGTCATTTTGCAATTCTTTATTTTTGTTTGCAAAACTTCATTTTTTTCTCCCAATACTTTATTTTCTTTTGCAATTCTTTATTTTTGTTTGCAAAACTTCATTTTTTTCTCCCAATACTTTATTTTTGTTTGCAAAAAGCACATTTATTTTCCTCAATACTTTAATTTTCATTTGCAAAACTTTAGTTTCTTTTGCAAAACTTTATTTTTTTGCGTATTTATGTGGCATTGTATTGACTCCATAATTAGTCAAATAAATCAACTTTGATGATATTCTAATTATATGACCAGCACCTGTATATTTAAACTGACAGAGTGTGTCTGTTTCCTGAACAATGCTAGGAAGATTGTTCCAGAGTTTAGGTGTCAAATAGGAGAAGGATCTACCACCTGCGGTTGATTTTGATATTCTAGGTATTATCAACTGGCCTGAATTCTGAGATCGCAATAGACGTGAAGGACTATAATGTGTTAAAAACTCACTCAGGTACTGGAGAGCTAAACCATTTAGTGCTTTGCAAGTAATTAGCAAGATTTTAAAATCTATACGATGTTTAACAGGGAGACAATGCAGTATTGACAGAACAGGGCTAATATGGTCATGCTTCCTGGTTCTAGTAAGAACTCTAGCTGCTGCATTTTGTATGAGCTGTAGTTTGTTTATAAAGCGAGCAGGGCAACCACCCAGTTGAGCATTACAGTAATTTAGCCTTGAGGTCATGAATGCGTGAACTAACTGTTCTGCATTTGTCATTGAGAGCATATGTCGTAGTTTAGATATATTTTTAAAATGTAAGAATGCGGTTTTACAAATGCTAGAAATGTGGCTTTCAAATGAAAGATTGGTATCAAAGAGCACACCCAGGTTCCTAACTGATGAAGACTTAACAGAGCAGCCATCGGGTGTTAGACAGTATTCTAGTGTAGCGTCTGGACCAATCAGGCACACAAAATTATTCAATATATTTAATGAATTACCTATGAACTCACTTTATCAAAGCTCTGTGAACCCATCCCCCTAAAACTGCAACTAGCATCCCAAACTAGCTAAACTACAGGAAGAACTAGGTGTCCTGTTACAGATACTTGGACCTTTTACGATCAAGAAGAATTTTGCAGAGACCAGTGACTCATTCTTTCTGAGAAGGACAAATAAACTCTCTTAATCCTATGTATTCTCTATATAACCACTTGGGAAATGTATAAACATGTATCCAATTTTCCCATCTCATGACTTTCCTTTTATAGGCTTTATTCTATGTATTAATTCTCTCTTTTGAACTATTTTGGTATTAATGTTCCATAGTTGCAAATGTATAGTTGACTGAGATCACATTGGCAGCATGTTTGGTATCTACGGACTCCAACTTTAATTTCCTATTTGGTCATTTATGTTACATGTTACTAACTCTGTGACACATTAGTATTATAAGAATTTAGAGGGTTCTTTTCTCATTCATCCAATCCAGTGTCTTATGCTAATATCTTGCTACAGAACAAAGACTCGTAAAACTTCCCTCCGAGGGGGCAACTCCTTATTAGCTCAGACACCTTAAGAGGGTGTGACACCTCTTATATTCACTGATCACAAGATCAAACCCCTTTCTCTTCCTGCTCTTCCTCCTCTTCTTCTCTTTTACTGACAAATGCTGACGTCAAGATGATGCTGTAAGAAGCTAGAAGCTTCTAAGGAACCCCAAGCTTGTGCCAGGCCTTGGCCTAGACCTTCCATTCACCAAAGATCCTCTGAATCCAACTGGTTCTCTTCATCAAGACAATATCAGCAAAGATTCAATGGAAGCCTCCACAAATTGCATCAGGACAGTTTTAATTCAACTTGGAGAGACATGCAAGTATCAAACTTAGTCTCATTATTTGATACATTGAGTATCCTTACCCCTTTTAAAGAAGGGCCTGTTAAAACTAAACTGATGGTTTGCTCAAGGCTGTTGATCTGCTGAATGTCCAACAATGCTGTAACTTCCTGCTTTACTGTACTCTGCTTTAGCTCTCTCTCTCTTGGTAAACTGTATGCATGTATGTGTGTGAATGTTAGAGTAGTTTAAGTGTTTAGTCTAGTTAATAAAGTCTTGTTCATATCACACGTAAAGTTGTCTGTGCTTTGCGCTCATATACGGGAGTCCCTATTCATGTCGATCCTGACTACAGGCTTTTAGTAGAATAAGATTGTTTTTTCCCATAACCTGGAAATGAACATTTCTTAGAATTAATAAACAATTAACACTGTGTGTTCACTGGACAACAGGTTAATTGATTGTAATATTAATTTTATTACATTAAGTTAATTTTATTAACTGATTCAAATATTAATAATTAATTATAACTAGTTATGATTAATTATTCATATTTATTTTGAGCTAATTTGCTACACTAGGTTATGTGCAGAAGTTTTTGGTCCAATAATTAGAATCTGTTTTTTTCTGAATTTAGTAGTAGGAAATTACTGGTCATCCAATTTTTTATATCAGCTATGTTTTCTGTTAATTTTGTGAATTGGTAAGTTTCGTCAGGGCGCGAAGAAATATAGAGCTGAGTATCATCAGCGTGATCAACAGCGTTTCAACAGTGAAAACTAACGCCATGCTTCCTAATGATATCTCCCAATGGTAGCATGTACAGAGTGAAAAGCAACGGTCCTAGTTGTGAATGCAATTCCACTAATGCCAACATAATTTTCGAGTCTGTTTACAAGAATGTTGTGATCAATAGTGTCAAATGCAGCACTAAGATCCAGTAACACTAATAGAGAGATTCAACCCCAATCTGATGATAAGAGCAAATCATTTGTAACTCTAATGAGAGCAGTTTCAGTACTATGGTACATCTAAATCCTGACTGGAAATCCTCACAGATACCATTTCTTTCTAAAAAGGAACATAGTTGTGATGATACTGCCTTTTCTAGTATTTTTGACAGAATAGGTGGATTCGAGATTGGCCTGTAATTGACTAATTCTCTAGGATCAAGTTGTGTTTTTTTAATAAGAGGTTTAATAATAACTAGCTTAAAAGTTTTCGGTACATATCCCATGGATAAAGATGAATTAACAATATTAAAAAGAGGATCTATGACCTCTGGAAGAAGTCGGTATAGGGTCTACATGTTGTTGATTTAGATCTAGCAGTTTTTAAGGCCTTTCTGTACTCAATCATTCTCTCTCTCCACGAAATGCGAAAAACCTCTAGTTTTGTTTTCTTCCAGCTGCGCTCCATTTTTTTCACATTCACATACTTATTGTGTTTATTTACATAATTGCATAATACTATAAGATTAATGTTTTATATATAGCTTTAAAAACAAAATTATAGATCAGGGATAGGCAACATCAGTTCTGGAGTGCCGCTGTCCTTCAGAGTTTAGCTCCAACCCGATAAAAAAAAACTCACCTGTCTGTAGTATTAATAATACTGAAGACATTGATTGGCTGGTTCAGGTGTTGAAGCTAAACTCTGCACTCCAGGACCGACCTTGCCCATCCATGTTATAGAAATATGAAATTAAGTGGCCAGTAGATGGCAGCAAGTTACTGTCTTTACGAGTGAGTCATTCATTCAAACATCTTGTTCAAATCGGGTATTCATTTACGAAACACTGTTGTGTTGCTCAGAGACGAGCAACGCTGTTCTGCTGTGGCTTTGTTTGATACTCCTTTCTTCAAAATAGTGCAAAAACACACTTAAAATTAACTTACTGCTATATTGATTTATACAACAGCTCAATAAACATTTGCAATCACTCTAATATTGGGGAAAACACTCTTGCTGGTGTGATGGGCTATTGCTTAACTTTATAATTTTATAATCTCAGAGCTAAAATGTGATAAAATTCGTAAACCAACACCCTTGTCAATGACATACTGTACATGGAAGACAAAAGCTACAAATCTGTTTGGAAAACAATACATGACAAAATATGCAGGCAGTTTACAATTATGAGCAATATCCAATAATCTAAACAGTTGCGATGGCATATTTTACTTTAACTGTAATTCACGAGCAAATATATTAGTAAGGTAGGCTTCATATGTTATATTCTCTTTTGCAAAAGACAGGAATTGAAGAGACAACAAGCAAGCATATTTTATTATTATTATTATTATTATTATTGTATGAATACTAAACATATCTAATAGTAATATAACAGATATAGACGAGCCAGGCACACATAAGAGTGAGGTTGTGAGGCCGCTGCATAGAGGCAGTTGTGTTTCATGGTGCCAGGACCAGTGGTAGGTGCATTAAAGGTGAATTTATCAGTGATGGATCATCAGACAGACACAACTGTGACAGGCTGTTGTTAGGATGGTGAATTTAACAATAAAAGATTGTCCAGGTAGACATATATACCGTACAGGTCGAGTTATATACATATACATTATTATATGTCCTGCCACAGAAAAATTTCACCCCAGCTCGGAAGTTGCCAGCTGTGACGGTTATCTTCCCCTGTATGAGTGTGAGCATCAGTAGCCTTGAGTCGCATTGAAGTGATGTCATCTCCCTCTCTTCGATTGATTGGCTAGCTGTCAATCTAGAACTAGTGGACCAATGGTAACGCTTAAGCCTGCCTTAATTTACATAAAACTCAAACTGCAACATTTGGAAAAGCAAGAGCAGAACGTAGAAAGAAGAGCAAAGAGCAACAAGCAACAAAAGAGTAAAATATGAGCAAAAATATAAGAATGATCCATGACCTCGTTGTTTGCTATTCTGATCATTTTGCATATTTGTTTCAGTTTGTGCAATATATTTTTACATGTGTTTTAAAATTTTTGTTTCATGCTTATTTTTTGATCCGTGACCGCAATACTTTAGGTGGGAACTTAATCCCATAAATGTGTGTTTCAACCACGGAAAGACGTCAATAAAACAGATTGTAAAAAATGTCACACTTACTGTACAGTGTCCAAAAACTCGTTAGTCAGCTACAAAAATGTACTTAGAGAGGAGCACTTTGCTAAATATATGCACTATAGGCTATTGCATATACCTTGTATTTGTACTTAACGTGCTTCAATATTGAATGTATGTTTGAATAAATTCGTTTTATGACAGCCACCATTTAAATGTTTATATAGCCTTAAAAAAAATGAGTAGAAACATAATTAAGTGTAATGATACTGCTCCGAGACTCGAAGATTGAGGATCCAAATGCAGTTAATTTATTTAAGGGACAATCCAGAACCATAATCCAAAATAACAGGCAAAAGGTCAACACTGGCAGGCAGTCCAAACAAACAAACAAAAACCAAGGCAGGGTAGTCCAGAACATGGTGTAGAAACATATTGTTTTTAAAACTTCATTTTCTTTATATAGCTTACGAATCAATTAATTTTAACCTTTAAAAATATAATGATGTATCATCTGTTGCTCCTGTACAGCATTAGTTGAGAGAAATTTTTTTCTTTGAGGAAATTTGCCCCAAATTAATCAATATTGAATCGAAGGTAATCGAATAAAAATCAAATCGCAAGCTCCTGAATCAAAATCGAATACAATTGTGAAATTTGTAAATGCCCAGCCTTAGTTTCAAATGGCACAGAGGGGCACACCGGCCATTTCGCCCTTCAGTGTAATGTTAATGAACAGCAGTGGGATATGCCGTATACCCACTAGGAAAGGTCAAGGATTTCCGTATACCCACTTAAAAAAGCACGAGGATACGTTACCAATCAAATAAATCACAATATGATATTTGTGGTTTGTTACTTTCGACATGAAACATAATCCCATATTTCTCAAAGTCTCAAGTTTCATATTTTGCCCATTTTACTTTGGAAAAAAATACCGTTTTGGCGCTCTTTAACGTGGAGTGACAGATCGCTGTAGTTCAAGAGAAGAGGCCTGACGCACACGTGAACTGACCCTCTCCTCCGCTTTAATACCAGTTACAGCGCGAAATAAACATGAATGAACATCTCAAGGTATAATAAAAGATACAGTACAACTTAACGAAATCCGTATCATGTCTCGTATAATCGCTTAATCAGTGTTTCAACTGCGGAAATACGTTAATAACAGCTTCAGCTTGTAAACAATGTCACGTAACGTCACATTTACCTCAGAACAAACAGATTCAGTGAACATAAACTCGTTAGTCAGCTAGAAAAATGAACTCTTGAGAGGAGCATTTAGCTAAATATATACACCAGATTAATTATAACTTTTAATGTTCTGCAATAGCCTATATTATGCATGTTTGAATAAATCCGTCAAGTTGACAGCCACCATTTAAATGTTTATATTTCAAAAAACAAATTGGAGTAGAAATAATTTTAAAGTTAGTAGGCCTATTATTGTCACGAATACGGCTCCCGCGGCTCTTCATCCCGGCCGCCGGAGGGAGCCGTCACCAGAATATTGACTTGTTCCTACCTGGACTACATTACCCATCATTACCCACCTCATTCCTGGGACTGATTGCACACACACCTGCACCACATCACACTCACTCCATAAAACACTCACACACGCATCCATGCACCGCGAAGTCTTAATTTGCCTTGGTGATCATTTCTGAGCGTTTTCTTGTGGACTGTCACCCTGTTATCGATTGGACTGCCTTACCTCTGTGAACCTTTGCTGCCGACCCTGATCTCTCCTGGACTCTGTTTGCTTGCCGCCTGCCACGATCCCTGCCTGTTGTAAGACCTTGACTCATTGCCGCCTGTCTCCACCCAAGCCTGTCCCTGTTTACGCTACTGCTTTGTCTCTGTTTGTATTGTGCTGTCTTGTCTTAATAAAGACGCTGCAAATGGATCCTCACGCTGTTGACCCATCATTACAGAAGACTTCGCCCTCAAACAATCCAGCAGCCCTCATGCAAATCTCCACCGAGCTTTCAGCACAAGCCAGCCAGCTTGCGGTGCACCAGCACCAGTTGAATCGCCTCACCTCTCTCACTGAGGAACTAGTAAAAACTTTGCAAAGCCTCCGCTTCGCCTCTCCCGAGGCCGCCATGCCGCCATCTCCCGCCGCTACCAGTCAGGCGACCACGGCGTCACCAATCAACCCATGCCTCGCTCTGCCCGAGAAATTCGACGGCAATCCTGCCAAATGTAAGGGCTTCCTGTTACAATGTTCTCTGTTTGTTAACCAACAACCATCCTTATATTCCACAGAGATCAGCCGCATATCCTTCGTGTGTTCCCTGCTCACGGGCAAAGCGTTAGACTGGGCCACGGCGGTGTGGAGAGAGGACAGCTCGGTGTTTCCCACTTTCTCGGTATTTCTACAAAGCTTCAAGGAGGTGTTTGAACACCCAGAGGGCGGCAAGAGTGCTGGTGATCAACTGCTCACATTAACACAAGGAAAGTCCACGGCCGCGGAGTTTGCTCTACAGTTTCGCACACTGGCCGCGCAGACCAACTGGGTGGAGGACACGCTGAAACTTCTCTTTCACAAAGGCCTGAATCTGGAGCTCCAAGCTGAACTGGCATGCCGTGACAAGGGCAGGTCATTAACCTCATTCATCGAGCTGGCCATCCACATTGATAACCTCCTTCACTCCCGCCAGCCACTCCGTCCCCTCGCAACCAGCGCAACCACCCCAGAACCCATGCAGCTTGGATATACCCCACTTCAACCAGAAGAACGAGAGAGAAGACGCCAAATGCACCTATGTCTCTACTGCGGACAGGCTGGCCATATCAAGATAAACTGCCCAATCAGACCCAACGTCTCCAACCCCAGATCGGTGAGTTCAGATTACCCATCTAACTGCATGAAAATACCCATCCAAATCACCTGTAACAGCCGGGTTGTGTCCACTCACGCACTCCTGGACTCCGGGGCCGCCGGAAACTTCATATCAGACACTTTCACCCATGAGCATGACATCCAGTTAACAGACTGTCATTCTCCACTAACAGTGGAGGCGCTAGACAGGAAGCCCATAGGAGGAGGAAGGGTGTCACATATCACTTCAGAGCTCGGTCTGCAAGCCGGGGCTCTTCATAAGGAACAGATTCGCTTCTACGTCATTCACTCGCCCAATAACCCCGTCATCCTAGGCCTGCCCTGGCTCCGCACACACAACCCTGTCATTTCCTGGAAGGAGGGCCAGATCGTCCAGTGGGATCCCGCCTGTCATCAGTGCTGTCTGAGCCCAGTCCTGCCACTCGCCATTCACACCATAGCCGTCAATGAAGCCCCAGTCGACCACGAATCAGTCATTCCAGCCGAATACAGTGACCTGGCACTAGCTTTCAGTAAATCCAAGTCCACCGAACTGCCGCCGCACCGCTCCAGTGACTGTGCGATTGACCTGCTGCCTGGAACTACGCCACCCAAGGGCCGTATCTTCCCTCTGTCTCAACCTGAGGAGGAAGCTATGAAGTCATACATCGAGGGAGAACTAGCTAAAGGATTCATCCGGCCGTCTACCTCTCCCGCTTCATAAGGGTTCTTCTTCGTCAAAAAGAAAGATGGCAGTCTCCGACCCTGCATTGATTATCGTGGCCTCAATGACATCACCATAAAGTTCAGGTACCCATTGCCACTAGTACCAGCGGCCCTTGAACAGCTTCGTCAAGCCCAATATTACACCAAGTTAGACCTCCGGTGTGCTTATCTGATTCGCATTCCAGGAGGCGACGAGTGGAAAACTGCCTTTTCCACCTCCTCTGGCCACTACGAGACCCTCGTCATGCCCTTCAGCCTGTCCAATAGTCCTTCATTCTCCAATCGTTCATCAGTGATGTCTTCCGGGATATGCTCAACCGGTGGGTCGTGGTTTACATCGATGACATCTTAATCTACTCCAACACATATCACGAACACGTTCAACATGTCCGAGCAGTTCTGCAACGTCTGATCCAACACAAACTCTACGCCAAGGCAGAGAAATGTGAATTTCATCACACTTCCACTTCTTTCCTGGGCTACATCATCAGCCGTGAGGGAGTGGCAATGGATGATGGAAAGGTCGGCGGTGCTGGAATGGCCGCAGCCACACACACTGAAAGAGTTACAACGGTTTCTGGGGTTCGCCAACTTCTACAGGAGGTTTATCAGAAACTTCAGCGGGGTGGCCGCACCATTAACTACCATGACAAAACGCAAAACCTCCCGCCTCACTTGGTCACCAGAAGCAGTCCGTGCGTTTCAAGAACTGAAGGAGCGCTTCACGTCAGCTCCAATTCTCCGTCACCCAGATCCCGAACTTCCATTCATTGTGGAGGTAGACGCCTCCAATACAGGCATAGGAGCTGTACTATCCCAGCGACAGGGTGAGCCACCCAAAATGTTCCCCTGTGCGTTTTACTCCCGTAAGCTGTCCGCCGCTGAACGCAACTACGATGTGGGCAATCGAGAGTTACTTGCTATGAAGGCGGCACTGGAGGAGTGGTGTCATTGGCTCGAGGGGGCAAAACATCTGTTCATAATTCTGACTGATCACAAAAACTTGGAGTACTTGCGATCTGCCAAGCGCTTAAACCCACGACAGGCCAGATGGGCAATGTTCTTCACCCGCTTTAATTTCACAGTCACTTACAGACCCGGGTCAAAGAATGTAAAGGCGGACGCATTATCAAGGCAAACGGATGAACCAGAACGCTCAGAGAACACTGAAAATATCCTGCCCGAAACTCTGCTGCTCGCTCCCGTGCAATGGGACATAATGACAGAAATCTCACAGGCCAACGAACAGATCGCAATCCCAGCAACCTGTCCACCTAACCGCACCTTCGTTCCTGTACATCTCCGAGACAGATTATTGCACCAGGTCCACGATTTCCCCAGTTCCGGCCATCCGGGCATCACGGCCACTCTCCAGCTCCTTCAAAACCAGTTCTGGTGGGAGACCATGCTCGCTGACGTCACCACCTTCCTCAATCACTGTACCGCCTGTCAAACCACTAAAGCTTCACATCAAGCCCCGGCCAGTCTTCAACCACTTCCCATTCCACAACGTCCCTGGTCCCACATCGCAATCGACTTTGTCACCGATCTGCCTGAGTCCCAGGGAAACACCACCATGCCGTCTTCTGCCACTACCCAAGCTTCCCACCGCGTTGGAAACTGCTGAACTCCTGTGCAACGCGGTCTTTCACTTCTACGGACTACCTGAAGACATAGTATCCGACAGAGGACCCCAATTCACCTCCCGCGTCTGGGCCGCTTTCTTTAAACAGCTTAATGTCAACATCAGTCTCACCTCTGGGTACCATCCTGAATCCAACGGGCAAACTGAACGCATGAACCAGGAATTGACATGGTTCCTACGCACCTACTGTAATCAGAATCAGGCCGACTGGAGCCGTTACTTAATGTGGGCTGAGTACGCACAGAACTCCCTACGAAAACCTGCCACCGGCATCACACCATTCCAGTGCATTCTGGGCTTCCAACCTCCGCTCTTCCCCTGGTCTGGCCAGCCGTCAGACTTACCCTCAGTCACTGAGTGGATGCGCTGAAGTGAGGAGACCTGGGAGTCAGCACATCACCACCTACAGCGGGCAGTGAGACGCCAAGAGCATCAAGCCAATCGCCATCGACGACCCAATCCTCGCTACACTGTTGGGCAATGGGTGTGGCTATCCACCAGGGATCTTCGCCTCCGACTTCCATGTCGCAAACTCAGTCCCAGGTTTGTAGGGCCTTTTCAAATTTTAAAGCAAATTACCCCTGTGTCATTCCGTCTAGACTTACCTGCTAATTAGCGCATTTCTCCCACTTTCCATGTGTCGTTGCTGAAACCCTCCGGGGGACCGAGAGAGGAGCCTGCGGGAGCCGAGGCCCGCAACCCCCCACCCTTGATCATCGAAGGCGAGGAGGCCTATCAGGTCCGAGATCTACTCGACTCTAGGCGCCAGGGTGGTAGGCTGCAATATCTGGTGGACTGGGAGGGGTACGGCCCGGAGGAGCGGTCCTGGGTCAACAGGGAAGATATCCTGGATCCATCACTCATGGAGGAATTCCACCAGACGCATCCGGAGCGACCGGCCCCTCGTCCACGCGGTAGACCACGGCGCCCGCTTCCTCGTGTCTGGAGCCGCTCTCAGAGGGGGGGGCTCTGTCACGAATACGGCTCCCGCGGCTCTTCATCCCGGCCGCCGGAGGGAGCCGTCACCGGAATATTGACTTGTTCCTATCTGGACTACATTACCCATAGGCCCTCATTCCTGGGACTGATTGCACACACACCTGCACCACATCACACTCACTCACACACTCACACACGCATCCATGCACCGCGAAGTCTTGATTTGCCTTGGTGATCATTTCTGAGCGTTTTCTTGTGGACTGTCACCCTGTTATCGATTGGACTGCCTTACCTCTGTGAACCTTTGCTGCCGACCCTGATCTCTGTCTGTTTCCTGGACTCTGTTTGCTTGCCACCTGCCACGATCCCTGCCTGTTGTAAGACCTTGACTCATTGCCACCTGTCTCGACCCAAGCCTGTCCCTGTTTACGCTACTGCTTTGTCTCCGTTTGTATTGTGCTGTCTTGTCTTAATAAAGACGCTGCAAATGGATCCTCACGCTGTTGACCCATCATTACAATTATTATAACGTTATTATTATATAAATTTCCTTAAGTGTAATTTAAGTTTTGTATACAAATCAGTTCATTTTAACCTTCAATATTAATGTAGTACCAACTGATTCCCATGCATATTTTACAACATTAGTTGAGAGTTTTTTTTTTTTTTTTTTTTTTTTTTTTCTGTCTATATAAACTTGATTATTGTAATAGCCTTTATTTAGGTATTAGTCAGGCCTCTCTCTCCAGACTGCAAATGGTCCAGAATGCGGCAGCTCGCCTATTGACGGGCACACGAAAGCGGGAACATATCACTCCCATTCTCGCATCTCTTCACTGGCTACCTGTCCATTATAGGATTCATTTTAAAAATTTTGGTGCAGCACTTTGATAAACACTTGTTGTTTTAAAAAACTGCTTTATAAATAAACTTTGACTTTGACTTTGACTTTTTCTTGAGAAAATTTGCTATATCCAAAATAACTGATATGCATTTCAATTCACTAACTTGCAATTCAATAACTATGATGACAGACTGGCAGTTTTATTTAACCCAACTATTGTTTAAAATGACTATATGGCTGGCTTAAAATGAACCCAAAATAGGTTGGAAATTGAAAATCAGACACATAATTACTAGAGGCAACAATAATAATCAAATGTGAACATTTATTAATAAAAAAATTTAATGTTTATTGTTTAATTATATTTAATATTAAATGTTAATTTCCAACATATTTTGGGTTCATTTTAAGCAAGCAATACAGCAATTTTTATACAATAGTTGGGTTAAATAAAACTACCCAGCGGGTTGTGGGTTGTGGGTTGTTTTTAACAAAACATTTTTTAGAGAGTAATAATAGTTGAAACTTGCACTCTTTAATGTGCATTAAAACTTGCCAGCTAATAAAATATGCTCCAGGGACCATATTCATATAACATCTAAGGCTATCTTAACTGGCTGAGTTAGATGGTGACAGTAGAAAATCAGTCCAGAGCCTCTTCAGCTGTAAATGTCACTGGCTGTTAAAGTCTTTTGTTGATTATAATAAATTGACATTTTGATAAAACACACATAAGCAGATTTTCAGACTGCTCTCAATCACATGTATCCTAGATCAGATGCATACTATATGCATTAGTGAGTGTGGCGGTGCTTATGGGGTGTCACTCTGGGACAGGTAAGTATGAAGCTGGGAGGGAAAAATCACAGTATACTCACTACAAAAAACTAGACTACACCACTGATGTACAGTGTTAAATACATGTGTTTTTGTTTCATGTTCCACAGTTACATTCACCACAGTGTTTCTGTTTATGTAATAAAATTTGTAATAAAAGTAAATATTAAAAAAATGAATAATTCAAGTTATCATAATAACATGATGTGACCCCATCAAAGACCTCAAAAGAATACATGTAAGCTTAACCTGTTTTAAATTTATATATTAATGCATCTATTATATTTGTTTTAATTTAAAAGCAAAGTTTAATATTGTTAACTAATAACTATATGAATATATTAAATATACATAATTATAATTCATATAATATAAATATAATAAATAATTAGCAGCAAAAGATGAGCAATTTTGTCTCTAAAATGTTTTCACTATACACTGATTTAATTTGTAGTGAGAGATATAGGGGGAGTGGCTTTATTGCATCAGATACATGTCATTTTACTCACAGCTGATTGGTTGAGTTTTGGATTGCAATGTCTAACCCATAATAAAACCCCGGAGCAGATTAGCCCTAGCATAAGTTACTATAGCAATGAAACATGCTAAAAACCAATCCACCTTCATGAGCCCGAAAAACGTCTCAGGTTACGTATGTAACGAGGGAACGAGACTCTGCGCTGATTGTGCTTTGGGGAACGTCACGTGACCCAGGTGTCTGAAAGCAACTATCCAAAAACTCCAATCCCTATTGGCCGGCGACAGCCTATGACGTCATACGGCACGACCCGGACATATAAAGGGAGCACCTGGAGAGACAGAAGACATCTATCGTCTTGAGGGACTGTTCTGCAGGCAGGCAACCCGAAGCATGGCAGGAAAGCGCAGAGTCTCGTTCCCTGTTCTCAGGGAACCATGGTTACATACGTAACCTGAGACGTTCCCTTTCGAAAGGGAACTTCAACTCTGCGCTGATTGCGCTTTGGGGAACGATATACCGACGCCGCCATGCTTGAGGAGAGTGCATGCCAAATAATATGGCTGACAAACGTCAAGCAGTTTCGAAGGAAACGCTTAGCAACTCACCCTCGGGTCACACCAGGCTGTCAGTGACAGCATTCCCTATGGCCAACAGCCCAAGCTGAGCCAACAGAGGCCTTCCAGAGATAGAAGGCCTACTAAGGCCGCTAGAGGCATCTGAAAGCAACTTTTCCACAGACAAAGTGGTTTCTTTAAGGGAATGAGGCCAGGGAACCGAAGGGAACCCCGTCCAGTCACTAGAGGGGAACGAAGTTACCCCTAATGCCACCAGGGAGGCCGACCTGGTCTGTCATAGGACAAACTTAGTCTTGGCCAACCCTGTCTGAGTACAGAATCTCCATAACGCATTCTTCAAACAAAACAAGTGGCTCAGAGGAAAAAACCCATTTTCCCTAGCATAAAAGTTCTAGAAAGTGGGGCCTTGCACACACAGCATGACTTATCTTCGCAAAGATAAGGGCCTACCACCTGAGATAACAGCATCAGGGAGTCTAAAAAACAGTCTACAACCTAGCTGTTTAAACTCAACAATTGCACCTACATAGCAAGGGGATAATGGGCATACAGCCTGACAACTCCCTCGGGAGGAGACCAGAACTAGGAACTATACAACCTGACAAGGGATAGTATACATAGGGTTATACGCAAATAACACACCTAACCTAGCTCTAGCCTGGCCGCTAAGCTACGGGCCTTCTTACAGGGCCACAAGCCTAGTGAAGCCGGGGCTTCACCTTCAAATATCATGGAAAGAGAAATAAAGCGAAGCTCACAAGCAAACAAGGCCGATTAAGTCCGACCTAAACATGTATAATAACTGAAGTGACGAGTGCCAACTCAAACTACCCTAGAATACAGTAGATGAGAAGCTACTTCTAAACAACAGGTGGCTAAGAGGCGGCCATTTTGTGGCCTGCACACTAGCCAGCCTATCAACTTCAGTTTGCCCAAAAACCCCTACTTTTTCCTGACTGCATGCCCAGAAAACTATACAGGAAAATAAGGTCTTATTTTAAACACGTAAAATATAGACCCCCTTGCGGCTCAAAGACCAAAGACTCCTAATGCTCCTTTTTTTTTACATAAAAAGGATGGAATCCAAGGCTCTTTTAAGCCTAAAAGATCCTCTTACTATCAAACAGAAACAGCGGGCTGACATGAATAATCACTATGGGCCCAGCCATCAGTCTGACCATAAGCAGCATCTGAGCATGAATATGTTTATATATATATACACACATATATATATATATATATATATATATATATATATATATATATATATATATATATATACATACATATGCATATAAACATACATATATATATATATATATATATATACACACACATATATATATATATATATATATATATATATATATACAGGAGGCGGAAGAAGAAGAGGAGAGGGTAGATATAAATCGCCCTATGTAGCTGGGGAATCGATTACAAACGCAACGGTGTTTACAATCCATCACCCACCTCACTCTTGCTTCTTCCTCCTCCCGTCTGTCTGGGTTCAGATACAAATCTGGACGGCTAGGGGTTTTTCCATGCCCTCCCGATCTCAAACGAGGAGATCAGAAGGGAATGGAAAGTCATGGAAGCCGCTGCATTAATGGACAGAAAGAAACCGCTCGTCGAGCCATCCGTGCGCGGCCCCTTTCTTAACGCGCTCTCACGGCAGCTGCAGCCCGCCGAGAAGCGCGTCCCAAACACACAGCAGCTCCGCACACACACAACAGCCAGAGGAGCGCTCGCGCCGGACGCGATGACGTCAAACAGAAACGTCATCGTCACCCAGTCATCCCCGTCAGCCGCAGGGAAGCCGAGAGAGAGACAACTTTCACAAACTTCCCAACGAACTCATCTGCGAGCCCTATGATCGCAGCCACCGTATTGCCTCAGCAAACGGGGCCAGTACCATAAGGCACAGATGCAGACACCTCTTCCCTCGGGAAGAGTGTCAAACGAGAACGGAGCGTCCCGAAAAGGGAGACGCTCACAGTAAACAACAGACAAACACAGACAGCGCCCTCAAGCACTGTGTACTCGCTCCTCTCCAGACAGAAAAACGCCCAGAAAATGTGGATATAAGTGTCAAACCCGGGGACACGAATAAACACATCCTCTTGAACGTTAGTAAGGCATATAAAAAACCCTACCGGAGTTGGTATAGTCGTAATCAGACAGAACAGGACAAAAAGACGATGAGATGTCTACTGTCTCTCCAGGCGCTCCCTTTATACGTCCGGGTCGCGCCGTATGACGTCATAGGCTGTCGCCAGCCAATAGGGATTGGAGTTTTTGGATAGTTGCTTTCAGACACCTGGGTCACGTGACGTTCCCCAAAGCGCAATCAGCGCAGAGTTGAAGTTCCCTTTCGAAAGGGAACCAGAGTTTGCTCAAACTAATCTTGAACTTACCTGGGTACTGAAACCAGCTTTGTGCAACAGGCCACAGGGATGAAACAACTCTGTGTGCCTCTGAGCAACTCTGTCAGTTGCACAATGGTTCTGTGACTTTATTTGCTTTGGAAGTTTAGTTGGCAGAGAAAATAATAATTCTGTATGCCATCAGTTAGCAGGCCAATACTTAATATTAACTAAATAATCTCAACGTATTGCCTAAAACAAAAGTTATGACTTTTGTGTATGATGACTTAAATTGATACTGGTCAGGGCTGGGTTTCCCAATAACGATGTATCTTAGCTCTTAAGAGCGCTTTCTACGTGCGAGGTTACGAACGCTCGCTGCAATTCCACGTGCGTTTCCCAAAAATGCCCTTAACATGAACGCGCGAGAACGCGCTCTACGTGCTACTTAAGAGTCGCTGTCCGTTTCTCAAGTGCTGAATATTACCTTATAAAATCGTATCCTTTAACGTTTAACCTAATAATCGTCACCTGATGTGGTTTAGAATAAATAAATAAATAAAGATACCTTTCAAAAAGATTAAATTAATGTTCTTCTGGAGGAGGTAGAGCTAAACAAAGATGTAATTTTCAGACGATTTCTTTAAGCTATATATATATATATATATATATATATATATATATATATATATATATATATATATATATATATATATATATATGTGAAGACTTCAGATGCAAAAGCCTATAAGTGCCGTCTGAAATGTTCTTCTAAAATTATCATTTTTATCAAGCTTGTATGTTTAGGTTCAGTAATTTCACTTTAATGGCAATTAATAGGTCATTTTCTTTTCCATTAATGTGAAATAACTGAACATAAACATAGGCCTACAAGCTTGATAAAACTGTTCATTTTATAAGAAAATTTCAGATGGCACTTAGAGGCTTTTGCATCTGAAGTCTTCATATATATACACACACACAGTCAAACCACAATTTATTCAGACACCTTGAACATTTCATTCATTATTACAGATTATTCACTATAGTTTTTTTTTTTTAATGGTAGTAAAATATGACAAGATCTCAAATAACACTTTAGCAAAACATGGTCAGGTCAAAGTGTCTGAATAATTTTTGGTTCCAAATTTGTATCAATTTTACTGGTAGTCCACTGTATGAAGAATTTTTGGGCATAATATGTCACAGTTTAATTTATTTTGTCATTCTCACTTACATAAATTAACTATAGTGTCTATATTTAACTTAAATTAATTATAGTTTATATATATATATATATATATATATATATATATATATATATATATATATATATATATATATATGTATATATATGTGTATATGTGTGTGTGTGTGTGTGTGTGTGTGAAATCAATCAAACTGTGATTCAGTGTTTTTGAAGTTAATATCTAAACTTGTTTATGTTTTAAAATTTAGTTTATAGTTGAAAAAAGTCAGTCACTTCAGAAACATTTGGAAGAACTCCTATAGTATTTCATAGAGCTTTAGGCCATGGGTGGTAGGCCTATATAAAGCCTATATAAAGGGTATATAGGGTGACAGTAGTACAAATTATGTACTTCATCTAGCCAATTTCTACAGGTGTACAGACAATTTTTTTATTGCAGACATGTTTTATCAGCACTATTTATGACATCATGTGTATTTTTATTTTTTTATTTTCTTCCGTTTTCTTTTCATATTAAACAACAAAGAGGATTTAAGAGGAATACAGTCAAAACCTTAGCTATGTTATACACATTGCACTTGAATAAAGGTGTATTCTGCCGGTTGTCCTGTAGGTGACCTCATAACTCTGTCTTCTTACGATGCACTTAGGGCTTAACGATTACTCCTGAGCACTCGTAGATCTACGATCATTTTCAAGTGCAACTTAAGTTACGATGCTTTTGGGAAACAGACCTTAATATTAAGATCACTCGTACGATCGTTTTTACGGTCAACTTAGGCTTACGATGCTTTTGGGAAACGCAGCCCTGGGCTGTGATGATCTCTGTGCTGTCCAGTGGTCAGCAATAATAAAACAGGCAGTGTGCCAAAGGTGTCGGCTATTAGGTAGTTGTGAGTGCAGGTGCAAAGTAAATTATTATTTCTGAGATAAACTAGTATTATAATAATATTTCTTGTTTTTCGTTTTGTTTGAAAAAAATAAAAAATGAAAAAGGTGCTCTTTTTTTCTATATTAAATCAAAAAACGAATGACCAAAAGATACACTGATTCATATGGCGCACAGAGCTGGGCTGCGTTCCTGTTCGTTTTTTTTATGCCCTTCCCTCACTATGGGCTGGAACGTCCTAGGCCCTTGATCACTTGGAATGTGCTATGGAGTTATTATTGTTTTTATTTTTTTCCCTTACAAAATTGTTTAATGCAGCATTCAATATGTATATATGTGTGTATTATTATTATTATTAATATATCATGGAGTTGTGGTGTGTTGCATTGTGTTATATGGAGGCTTGTTGCATTGTGTTATATGGAGCTGCCTGAAGTGTACATATAAAGTAGACTCGCTCCCTCGGTCAAAATCGAGGGAGTGAGGGTCTGTCCATATAAACTTCCCTCGTCCACTTGAACGCACTTCAAAATGGTGGCAGGGATTCCCCCAAGGGGAAGTGCTTAGGGAAGTTAGCAAGTGCTCCTCTAAAACTGGAGTAGAACGCAGCCCTTGTGTTTCCTTCCTGAATGAGTCAGAGTCTTTGAACAAATCGATTGAGTGAGTGATTCACCATCAATATAGACAGCCACTTGATTTTTTTTACTGAATGAATCAATGTTCCAAGCGAATCGGTTGAATAAATTACTCATTAACACAGTGACTTACCGCCACCTTCTGGCAATATTTCATAATCGTTTCATCTAGTCATTCATTTCATATTTCTGTATTCAAAATGTTGTTTAAAACAGTAATCCCATTACATCATGCAATTGCAGTTGCTGTGTAAATGGTAACAGCCTTGTGATA
This sequence comes from Ancherythroculter nigrocauda, assembly GCA_036281575.1. Classification (NCBI taxonomy): domain Eukaryota; kingdom Metazoa; phylum Chordata; class Actinopteri; order Cypriniformes; family Xenocyprididae; genus Ancherythroculter; species Ancherythroculter nigrocauda. The sequence goes on along the minus strand of VTFQ01000010.1, from coordinate 9,540,023 downwards.
TAATTCTAATTTAATTGACTAAATTTAAGAAGTTAAATTTAAAGATGACATACATATTTAATAAGATTAGGGGAGAAAAATGTATCAATTTGAGAGGGCAAATATTAATAAAGTTGGGTCATTCCGTGTCAAATCAACCAAATTTCAGAAACTTCCCCGGCTCAAATTTTTGATTTTGTTAATATTTTTTTCTGTAGAAAGACAAACATAAACAGTAATGAAAGCCAAAATATTAAATGTCATGAATGTATATTTACAGAGTAATCCACTATTTTGTAGAGGGGGTCAAAATGACAATTTTCACCTGAGATTAAGAGCCAGTTTACAGGGTGTAAAAATGACTTTATAGAAAGATGACAGCATCATTTTTATTTTTACACAGAGATTCGACTGCATTATATGCCAACAATGACAGTTCAAAAATGACAAAAAGCACTTGTTTGCATGCCTGTAACTCAAGAAGTATTAAAGATATCTAAATATAAAGATATATACCTTTTAGATTCCGGTTCTTAACAAACTTTCTTTTTGGCATCTTCATTTAAAAGGCTCTTGATGGTTCAATCCCAGAGATATGTTAATGTGTAAATTGGTAATTTGAGTATTTGGTAAATTCTACACATTTTCAGTGGTCAAAAGCCAAATGTGGGTCACTTTGCATACAAACTGATCCTTTTTGTTTATTTTTAAAGAGGAATATCTGAAGAACGGGTTATGGTTAAGGTTCAAACTAAAAATGTATTTCATTTTTTTCTATCAGCTTAATTGCATAGAATATTTTGTTTGCATGCCTGTAACTCTAAAATTATTCAAGAGATCTTGATATCCTTCTAGATTCTCATTCTTAATAAGCTTTTCTTTTGAAATCTTCATTTTCCAGGCCCTGTAAGTTCAGTCTCATAGATATGGGGTTCTCAAAGGAGCTCCATGTTCAAATTGTTGAATTTTACCCTTTTCAGTGATCGAAAACCAAATGTGGTTCATTTTGCATACAGCTGATACTTATTGCATTTAAAGAGGAATGTCTGAAAAATAAATAATGGTTAAATTAGACATGTATCTTGTTTCCCTCTATCAAAAGAATTGCAAAAAACAACTTTCTGAGAAACCAAATCAACCAAAAATATGGTTAAGTTGAGGAAAATTATAACTTGCTCTCAAACATGTAGGCCTATTTATATTAATCTATATTTAAATCAGTTTTAGGGATATTTGGAAAATGGGATTTTGTTCATTTTAACAGCATCTGAAGCTACCAAGAGTTCAAATACGTAGTATCTTAACCTAACTGCATTGATATCCCTTTATCTATGAGATTGAACCATATAGGGCCTTAAAAATGAAGATTCCAAAAGAAAAGTTTCATTAGAACATGAATCTAAAATGACATTAAGATATCATCTTGAATTAAAGACCTGTAAACTTTTGTGTTGTATTCAATTGTTTTGATAGGGAAACAAGATACATTTCTAGTTTCAGAGTTATTTGTTCTTCAGACATTCTTCTTTAAACACAATAACTATCAGCTTTTTAAAAAGCTGATAGTTGGTTCTTGACCATTGAAAATGGGTAAAAATTCATTAATTTGGACATGCAGCCACATTGGGGTCCCAGTATCTATGGGACTGAACTATATAGGGCCTTAAAAATTAAGATTACAAAAGAAAATTGATTAAGAATGACAATCTAGAAGGATATTATGATATCTTCAATACTTTTAGAGTTACGGGCATGACAACTATAGAAAAAGAATATTTATGGCACTCAAATGGGTATGTTCTATGCAATTGAGCTAAAAGAAAAAAGTGAGATACATTTCTAGTTTTAACATTATTTGTTCTTTAGATAATCCTCTTTAAAAGAAAAAAGTATCAGCTGTATGCAAAGTGACCCACATTTGGTTTTTGACCACTGAAAATGTGTACAATTTATTTCAGCTGAAAATGAAGGGCTGTCAAAGTCTTGTTAAACCTGTCTTGTTTGTGGAGAGGGATGAATTTGGCCATTTTGTGTGTATACAGAGAAGACAAAAAGCTGCAAAGGTAAACATTTCTAATGGTATGTTTGTGTTGGTCTTAACCCTTGATTGAACATTACTGCAGTTGCATTTTGTACAGCATTTGATGTTTCTTAAACTTTGTTTTACATATCAACCGCCCAATCAGTCAGAAGTAGTAATAATTCATACTATTTACCAAGTCAGCAAATTCATGATATTGTACAAGCATACTTGTACAAAACTCATACAAAAATTGCCTTCCTCTCATTCCGTTAATCTTGCGCACAAAATACTTCCTTTCTCTGCCTATTTCTCTTCATCTTAGTCCTTTACTCCCTCACTCACTTACACATTCTTTTTTGCTCTGTTGTAAGGTAGAAAGAGTTTGCATGATGGCTTTTTGTCAGACTGAATCTGATGTAAACAGATGAACTCAGGAGGCTGCTAGAGTTCCTAATGAACTTGAACTTGAAGCTGCTAGTTTCTGAAACTGAAACGGCTACTAGTGAGTCTCGGCAAGTTCTTGCCATGGTCAACCCATGTAATCAATATTTATTCATCAAATCCTCTGACCTGAATCTTTTGGTTAATGAACTTAATTATAACTGTCTTAATATATATGTTTAAAGAACAATAGTAATTAAATGTGAGGTCAATAGACATTTTCTTGTTTTATAGCTGAAATGGAAGACCAAAAACGCAAAGAAAATCAGTCACAGCAAGCCAGGCATACCAGTCCTGTTGGGGAAGAGGAATGAACATGGCCATCTTGTGCCTGAACAGAAAAGACAGAAACAAGAAGGTGCACATTTCCACTGTTATGTCTGTACTCAAGCAATGTAGTTATATGTAGTACAGTGTTTGATATTGATTTCTCAAAGGATTATTCACGTTAGCAGTTATTATTTTTCACATGTACATCTGGTAACACTTTACTTGAAGGGGTGTGCATAAGACTGACATGACACCTTCATAATCTTGACATGACACGTGTCATGAATATGAAGGAGGTTTTATGCATGTTTATGACAACTGTCATTAAATGTCATTCGCTCAATTATGTCATTTTTAATGCAAAGATGACATTGTTTGAGATGTCTTTGTTACGACAACTTGACATAAATCAATACATCATAACCTGTCAGTGTCTTTGTCATGACAACTTGACATTAGCAAAACATCATAACCTGTCATAAACATGACATAGCAGATTAATTATCAAACTTAAAAAAACTACTTAGTTTTATGGGTTAACATTACATTACATTATTTTGGTAACACTTCAGTATAGGGAACACATATATAAATGATTAACTATGACTTTTCCCTCAATAAACTCTTAATTTACTGCTTATTATAGTTAATTGTTAGGTTTAGGTATTGGGTAGGATTAAGAATGTAGAATAAGATCATGCAGAATAAGGCATTAATATGTGCTTTATAAGTACTAATAAATAGCCAATATTTTAGCCATATGAATGCTAATAGTAATAAGCAACTAGTTAAAAGACCCTAAAATAAAGTGTTACCATTATTTTATAACAGTGTCATCTTTTTTACGAAATTTGAAATTGTCTATTATCTGACCTTCTGTTGGAGGAAACTTAAAAAAAAAAACAAAAAAAAACATGAAATGAAAAATAGTCATGACGCTGTTATAAAATTATTTGTCAGAATATTGTCACTTAATGACATTTTAATGACAAGTTCAATTTGTACCACTGTACTTGAGGTCAAGATACATATTTATGACACTATTATAATGGCCTCATGACAGCCAATGTCAAAACCAACCACATGACAGTTTAATGTAATGTTAACCCATTAAGCTAAATGATGTCAAGTTGTCATGACAAAGACACTGACAGGTTATGATGTGTTGGTTTATGTCAAATTGTCATAACACAGACATCTCAAACAATGTCATCTTTGCATTAAAAATGACATAATTGAGCGAATGACACTTAATGACAGTTGTCATAAACATTCATAAAACCTCCTTCATATTCATGACATGTGTCATGTCATGATTATGAAGGTGTCATGTCAGTCTTATGCACACCCCTTCAAATAAAGTGTTACCGTACATCTTTTTATCACTCCTAGAATGAGCAAATCAGCTGTGCCACCATCTTTGGAATTTGGGCAGGAAATTACTGAATATGGTGAGTTCTGACACCTGTTTTCACCAAAACTATTTTTCTGGAGTTATTTTCCACTTATTGTTTGGTCTGATTGTTTGAAGGAGGATGAAGTCAGTTGATGAAGATATAGGCATGTTGTATATGAGTTTTCAGTACATTACTGATTTGTTTTGACTGCTTGTATCATGTTCTCATTTTCTACTTGTACAGAAAGACTACATCAAGAGGTAGAAGAGCTGTCAGCTGGCACTGAAAACACTCGATGCTGAGGTCAGTCTTCGCAGAAGTGGTCAGTTCGCATGGCCCAGACTGAAGAGAAGAGGGACTGAGGCCAGAGATGATGGAGTCTTTGTTGACGGGAGTATTCTGTGGCCACCAAGTGCAGCACTACAGCCTGAAACCATAATCAGTTATCCGATGTGAAGACTGTTTTCCCAAACAGCTTTACTGTGACAACTCAGATGTTATGGCCCATAAAAGTAAACATCACAACCGTGAGAACCAAGAGATAATCAATGGTAAGTCCAGTGCAACAATTATAAATAATAATATGATATATTGTTTATTGATTTACCACCTCCTAAATACGTTTTCTTGTGCCAGGACATCCCGTGTTGTGCTTGGTGCTGATGAACTATCTGAGCTGCTTCAAGTTCCTTGGTGTTCACATCACCGGGGATCACACATGGCCCATCCACACTGATGCTGTGCTGAAGAAGGCTCATCAGTGTCTTTTCTTCCTCAGACAGCTGAGGAAGTTCAGTGTGAACACCAAAACCCTCAAATCATTTTACACATCCACTGTGGAGAACATCCTGACTGCATGGTATAGGAACAGCACCGCCCTCAACTGCAAAGCTCTGCAGAGAGCGTTATGAACTGCACAGAACATTGTTGGATGTGAGCTTCCCTCCCTCCAGGACATCTACACCAGGTAGTGTGTGTGTGTGAGAAAAGCACAGAGGATCTTCAGAGACTCCAGCCACCCGAGCCATGGACTGCTCTCACTGTTACCATAACATCACTGAACCCGCACCAGCAGACTGCGAGACGAGTGCTTTCCACAGGCAATCAGACTGCACTGAACTCGTACCAGTAACACCACACACAGCACACTTCACCCCACCAACCTCATATGTACTGCACTCTATCAGTTACATCAGTTACACTGACTGGACTCTGACTCACTATTATTCTGCACCCTGACATTCTGTTTGCACTAATTCATACATCGCTGCACTGCAAAAGTATATGTATAATGTGATTATTTTGTTTATTATTGTTTTCATTTCTTACTCTGTGTATAGTATAATATTGTACCATATATTGTTCTCTACATGTATTAAGCCCCCTATGTATAATGTGTAAATTGTTCATACTTTATATGTATTTCATATATATTCTTTACTTGTCATCCATACTGTCATGCTGCAGAGTTTACACAAAAGAATTTCATAACATGTCTTTTGTTCATCATTTGTACTGTACAGTGCTGGATAACAATTTTTCAATTGTTTAGAGACATGGAAGAAGAAGATTATGGTAGGGACATGGATAAGCAAGCAAGAGGAAAAAAACCAGGAGAGCTCTGATGATGAGAAATTGGATGTGATTCTGTGGTGCTCAAGACATTTCACCATGCATGCATTTGTATGGCTTCATCAGTTGTGAACTGATTAATATAATATGGTCTTACATAACTCATTTTTATTTCTCTTCAATATCATTTGTCTTGTAATGCTACTTTAGCTGTATTTATCTTGTATTTGCGAGTACAGTGTTGTACGTGGTGTTAGATAATAAAGTATGGGGAATATTCTGTATTAAGGATGGTGTTTGGTAAATACCAAATTGCCATGAATATTTTAATTGAGACATGAACATTTAGTCATATTAGTGACATATGGGACAGCAATTTGCTAGAATGTTACCATTGCATATGCTTAGTGGCATAGATGCTGTGTCAAATACAGTAAATATGCCAAATTTCAGATACATGAAGGGTAAGGCTGAAAGGTGCATTACAAGAGTCCTCGATCATAAACTTTCTAAATATACTCATGCCTCACTCTGATATTAAATCAGCCATCCATGAGTCCATGTTTCACCTACTGAACATATTACTGCAAATTAGTCCTCAGTCATTAACTTTTAATACATACTCATTGACTCCTTCTCTAGTTGATATGTCAACTATATAGTATTGCATATTTGACCTAATTGACATATTTGTTGTAAAAATGTAATTGATTAGATTTGACTTTCTATACATTACTATTGAGTCCTTCTGATGTTATTTCACCCATACAGAAGTCCATATTAACATATGAACATATTTCTTGTCAAAGAATAATTGATTTGAACTTTCTATGCATTACTGTTGAGTCCTACTGATATTACTTCTCCCATACAGAAGTCCATATTAGACTTATTGAACATATTTCTGGCAAATTAGTCCTCGATCCTGAATTTTGTATACAAACTCTTTGACTCCTTATGTTTACATCAGACAGACAGTAGTCCATATTTTACAAAATGAACATATTCCTTGCCCATGAGTACTCAGTCTTGAACTTTCTTTTCATCCTCATTGACTCCTTCTGATTTTATTTCTGCCATTCAGAAGTCCATATTGACCCTAGTGAACATATTTCTGACCCAAGAGTACTCAATCATGAACTTTCTATGCATACTCACTGCCTCACTCTGATGTTACATCAGCCATATATGAACCCATTTTGACCTACTGAACAAATTTCTGGCAAATTAGACCTCGATGATGAACACTTTATATAAACTCATTGACTGCTTCTGGTGATATATCAGCCATAGAGTATTGCATATTTGACCTAATGGACATACTTCTGGCCAAAGAGCACTCAATCTTGAAATTTTTATATATACTTACTGACGCCTTCTGATGTCACATCAGACATAAAGTAGTCCATATTTCAGCTAATGATAATATTTTTGGCAAGTTAGTACTCGATCTTGAACCTTCAGTACATACTCATTGACTCCTTCTGATGATACGACAGTCAGCCATATAGAAGTCCATATTTGACTTACTGAACATATTTCTGGCCCAAGAGTACACGATTTTGAACTTTCTATCTAGATTCATTGACTCCTTCTGATTTTATTTCAGCCATACAGGTCCATATAACCCTACTTCATTTTTTTCTGTCCCGAGAGTCCTCGATCATAAACTTTCTAAATATACTCATGCCTCACTCTGATGTTAAATCAGCCATACATGAACCCATGTTTCACCTGCTTTACATATTACTGCAAATTAGTCCTCAATTATTAACTTTTAATACATACTCATTGACTCCTTCTAATGATATGTCAGCTATATAGTATTGCATATTTGACCTAATTGACACATTTCTTGTCAAAGAGTAATTGATTAGATTTGACATTCTATACAATTGAGTCCTTCTGAAGTTACTTCACCCATACAGAAGTCCATATTAGAATTACTGAACATATTTCTTGTCAAAGAGTAATTGATTTGAACTTTCTATGCATTACTGTTGAGTCCTTCTGATATTACTTCTCCCATACAAAAGTCCATATTAGACTTACTGAACATATTTCTGGCAAATTAGTCCTCAATCCTGAACTTTGTATTCAGACTCTTTGACTCCTTATGTTTACATCAGACAGTAGTCCATATTTGGAAAAAATGAAAATATTCCTTGCAAATGAGTACTCTGGAACTTTCTTTACATCCTCACTGACTCCTTCTGATTTTATTTCTGCCATTCAGAAGTCCATATTTGACTTACTGAACATATTTCTGGCCCAAGAGTACACGATTTTGAACTTTCTTTCTAAATTCATTGACTCCTTCTGATTTTATTTCTGCCATTCAGAAGAACAGATTACCCCTACTGAACATATTTCTGACCCAAGAGTACTCGATCATGAACTTTCTATACATACTCACTGCCTCACTCTGATGTTACTTCAGCCATATATGAACCCATTTTGACCTACTGAAAAAAAAATGTATGGCAAATTAGACCTCGATGATGAGCTTTTTATATAAACTCATGGACTCATTCTGATGTTAATTCAACCATATATGAGCACATATTTGACCTGCTGAACATATTTCTGGCAAATTAGTCCTTGATCATGAATTTTCTGTAGCTACTCATAGCCTCATGCTGATGATTCTTCAGCCGTATATGAACCCATTTTGACCTACTGAAAAAAAAATGTATGGCAAATTAGACCTCGATGATGAGCTTTTTATATAATCTCATGGAATCATTCTGATGTTACTTCAGCAATATATGAGCACATATTTGACCTGCTGAACATATTTCTGGAAAATTAGTCCTTGATCATGAATTTTCTGTAGATACTCATAGCCTCACTCTGATGATTCATCAGCCATATATATCGATAATGAACAATATAAACACATATTGCCTTACTCTGATGTCACATCAGCCATACTGTTGTCCATTTTTGACCTGATGAACATATTTCTGGCCCAAGAGTACTCGATCATGAACTTTCAATACATATTCTTTGATTTACTCTGATGTTACTTCAGCCATATATGAACCTATTTTGACCTACTGAACAAATTTCTGACAAATTAGACCTCGATCATGAACATTTTATATAAACTCATTGATTGCTTCTGGTGATACATCAGCCATAGTGAATTGCATATTTGACCTAATGGACATATTTCTGGCCAAAGAGCACTCAATCTTTACATTTTTATTTATACTTACTGATGCCTTCTGATGTCACATCAGACATAAAGTAATCCATATTTCAGCTTATGATCATATTTTTTGCAAATTAGTACTCGATCTTGAACATTCAGTACATACTCATTGACTCCTCCTGGTAATAAGTCAGCCATAGATTATTGAATATTTGACCTTATGGACATATTTCTGGCCAAAGAGTATTCGATTTTGAACTTTACAAACATTACTATTGACTCTTTCTAATGTTACTTTACCCATACAGAAGTCCATATTAGACCAACTGAACATATATTTCTGGCAAATTAGTCCACGGTCTATATATACTCATTGACACCTTCTGATGTCAAATCAGCCATATAGAAGTCCATATTTGACTTACTGAACATATTTCTGGCCCAAGAGTACACGATTTTGAACTTTCTTTCTAGATTCATTGACGCCTTCTGATTTTATTTCAGCCATACAGGTCCATATAACCCTAATTAATTTTTTCTGTCCCGAGAGTCCCTCGATCATGAACTTTCTAAATATGCTCATGCCTCACTCTGATGTTAAATCAGCCATACATGAGCCCATGTTTCACCTGCTAAACCTATTACAGCAAATTAGTCCTCAATCACTAACTTTTAATACATACTCATTGACTCCTTCTAATGATATGTCAGCTATATAGTATTGCATATTTGACCTAATTGACATATTTCTTGTCAAAGAGTAATTGATTAGATTTGACTTTCTATACATTACAATTGAGTCCTTCTGATGTTACTTCACCCATACAGAAGTCCATATTAGAATTACTGAACATATTTCTTGTCAAAGAGTAATTGATTTGAACTTTCTATGCATTACAGCTGAGTCCTTCTGATGTTACTTCTCCCATACAGAAGTCCATATTAGACTTACTGAACACATTTCTGGCAAATTAGTCCTCGATCCTGAACTTTGTATACAGACTCGTTGACTCCTTATGTTTACATCAGACAGACAGTAGTCCATATATGACAAAATGAACATATTCCTTGCCAATGAGTACTCAGTCTGGAACTATCTTTACATCCTCATTGACTCCTTCTGATATTATTTCTGCCATTCAGAAGTCCATATTAGACCTAATGAACACATTTCTGGCAAATTAGTCCACAGTCTTGAACTTTCTATATATACTCATTGACACCTTTCGATGTCAAATCAGCCATATAGAAGTCCAAATTTCACTTATACTGAACATATTTCTGACCCAAGAGTACTCGATCATGAACTTTCTATACATACTCACTCCCTCACTCTGATGTGATTTCAGCCATATATGAACCCATTTTGATCTACTGAACAATTTTTTATGGCAAATTAGACCTCGATGATGAGCTTTTTATATAAACTCATGGACTCATTCTGATGTTAATTCAACCATATATGAGCACATATTTGACCTGCTGAACATATTTCTGGCAAATTAGTCCTTGATCATGAATTTTCTGTAGATACTCATAGCCTCACGCTGATGATTCTTCAGCCGTATATATCGATAATGAACTATATATATAAATATTGACTTACTCTGATGTCACATCAGCCATACTGTTGTCCATTTTTGACCTGATGAACATATTTCTGGCCCAAGAGTACTCGATCATGAACTTTCAATACATATTCTTTGATTTACTCTGATGTTACTCCAGCCATCTATGAACCTATTTTGACCTACTGAACAAATTTCTGACAAATTAGACCTCGATCATGAACATTTTATATAAACTCATTGATTGCTTCTGGTGATACATCAGCCATAGTGAATTGCATATTTGACCTAATGGACATATTTCTGGCCAAAGAGTATTCGATTTTGAACTTTACAAACATTACTATTGACTCTTTCTTATGTTACTTTACCCATACAGAAGTCCATATTAGACCTACTGAACATATTTCTGGCAAATTTGTCGACAATCTTGAACTTTCTATACTCATTGACACCTTCTGGTGTCAAATCAGCCATATAGAAGTCCATATTTGACTTACTGAATATATTTCAGGCCCAAGAGTACCCGATTTTCAATTTTTAAAGATTCATTGACTCATTTTATTTCAGCCATATATGAGCCCATGAACTTTCTATGCATTACTGTTGAGTCATTCTGATATTACTTCTCCCATACAGAAGTCCATATTAGACTTACTGAACATATTTCTGGCAAATTAGTCCTCGATCCTGAACTTTGTATACAGACTCATTGACTCCTTATGTTTACATCAGACAGACAGTAGTCCATATTTGACAAAATGAACAAATTCCTTGACCATGAGTACTCAGTCTAGAACTTTCTTCATATCCTCATTGACTCCTGATTTTATTTCCACCATTCTGAAGTCTATAATAACCCTACTTAACATTTTTCTGACCCAAGAGTACCCCTCGATTATGACCTTTTTATGCATACTCACTGCCTCACTCTGATATTACTTCCTCCAGATATGAATCCATTTTGACCTACTGATAAAAAATTTCTGTCAAATTAGACCTCGATGATGAGCTTTTTACATAAACTCCTTCTGATGATACATCAGCCATAGATTAGGCTTCCTAGAGTGTATATAAAAAGTTCAGTATTGAGTACTCTTAGGCCAGGAATTTGTTAATTATATCAAATATGGAGTACTATCTGTGTGTTGTAACATCAGGACTCAATGAGTCTGTATAGAAAGATCATGATCGAGGACTCGGGTCAGAAATATGTTCAGTTTGTCAAATATGGACTTTCTGTATGGCTGATGTCACATTATAATGAGCATGTAAAAAAAAGTTAAATATGCAATTACTCTTTGGCCAGAAATATGCTAGGTCGGTCAAATATGGACTACTGTATTGCTGATATAACATGAGAATGCGTCAAGGAGTATATTTAAAAAGTTCAGTATAAAATACTCTTTGGACCAAATATGTTAGGTAAGTCAGATATGGACTACTGTCTGGCTGATCAATGACTACTGCTGGCTGAGTCAATGAGTAAATATAGAAAGTTCATGATCGTGGACTAATTTGTTATGTTCAGTAGGTCTAATATAGTATGTCTAATATATATAATTAGTAGTCTTCTGTATGGCTGAAGTAACATCAGAGTGAGGTTATGAGTATGTATAGAAAAATCATGATCGACGACTCTTGGGACAGAAAAAAATTAAGTAGGTTTCATATGGATTTCTGAATGGCGGAAATAAAATCAGAAGGAGGCAATGAGTATGTATAGAAAGATTAAGATTGAGCACTCTTGGGCCAGGAATATGTTCATTATGTCAAATATGGACTACTCTGATGTAACATCAGCACTCAATGAGTCTGTATAGAAAGTTCATGATTGAGGACTCTTAGGTCAGAAATATGTTCAAGTGGTAAAAAATGGAGTTCTGTATGTCTGATGTGACATCAGACGACGTCAAAGAGTATATTTAAAAAGTTAAATATTGAATATTCTTTGGGCCGAAATATGTTCAGTAAATCAAATGTGGACTATTGTCTGGCTGATCTAACATCAAAAGGAGTCAATGAGTATGTTTAAAAAGTTCATGATCAAGGACTAATTTGCCAGAAATATGTTCAGTCGGACACACATGGGTTCATGTAAAATGATGGGCTCATGTAAAATCATGTAAAATGGCTGAAGTAAAATCACAGTGAGTCAATGAGTCTGTACAGAAAAAAATATGGACTTCTGAATTGATGATGTGACATCAGTAGGCAGCATTGATTATATATACAAACTTGAATCATTGGCCAGTAATATGTTCAGTCGATCATATGGGCTTCTTTATACTCGATTCTGTATAGAAAGTTTATGATCGAGGACTCTTGGGTCAGAAATATGTTCAGTTGTTCAAATATGGACTACATAGCTGATGTCACATTACAATGACTAAATGAGTATACAAAAAATGTTAAATATCTAATACTCTTTGGCCAGAGATATGTTCCGTCTATCAAATATGGACTACTCTATGGCTCATGTGACATCAGAAGGCGTCAAGGAATATTATATAATATAAAATGTTCATGATCGAGGACTAATTTGCCAGAAATATGTTCAGTCGGTCACACATGGGCTCATGTATAGCTGAAGTAACATCAGAGTGAGTCAATGAGTATGTATAGAAAGTTCAAGATTGAGTACTCTTTGATCAGAAATATGTTCAGTCGGTTAAATATGTACTACTGTATGGCTGTTGTTACATCAGAAGGCGTCAATGATTTTATATATATATATATATATATATATATATATATATATATATATATATATATATATATATATATAAAAGTTCAATGACGTATACTCTTTGGGCCAAAATATGTTCAGTAAATAGTTCATGATCGACGACTCATGGGTCAGAAATATGTTCAGTCGATCAAATATGGATCTGTTTGATGTAACATCAGGACTCAATGAGTCTATATAGAAAGTTCAGAAATATGTTCAGGTGGTCAAATATGTAGTTCTGTATGGCTGATGTCACATTAGAAGGCATGAATATATATGTATATAAAGAAGTTAAATATCGAATACTCTTTGGCCAGAAATATGTTCAGTCGATCAAATAAGGACATGCTGATGAAACAGTACATATATATGGAAAGTTTATGTCAGAGGACTCTTTGGCCAGAAAAAATATTCAGTAAGTCATATATGGACTAGCTGAATTATCATCAGAAGGTGTCTATATGACTATGTATAGAAGTCAGCGTCTGAGGAAATATGTTCAAAAGGTCAAATATGTGCTACTGTAACAGAACAAGTTAAAGAGTAAGTTTAGAAAGTTTAAGATCGTGGTTTCTTTGGCCAGAAGGTCAAATTAGGACTACTTGTCTGGCTGATGCATCATCTGAAACCTGAGAGGTTATATTGCTACAACGCATGTTTAAATGCATATGAGTGCAATGAGTGATCCTCTGCAGCCACCTAGAGGTGTATTGTTTGCTTGCACATTGATTTAAGTTCTGTTAATTTTGCTTGCTAGTGAAGAACAAATGAATGAAACTGAATTCTAAAGATACGGCTTAAATGTTGTAATGTTGCAACATACAATAGTTTATGCATCGTATGTTCTTATTCGTTGCACTGTACATAAATTACACGGTAACTCAATTTATGCATGTTGTGCGTTTGCATTGTCAAGAACTAAATATTCCATTGTGTGTTGAAGAATAGGACATGTTGTTTTCATTGCACTTGCATAAAGACCTAACTTGTTCCATTGTGCATGAGAGAAATAGCATTGCATATGTATTTTTGCATTGCATGGCATGAAAGAGCTAATCTAATCCGGTGTGCATGAAAAGACGAAACGTGCTGTTGCAAACACCTGACTTATTCGTTATGCAAGGAAGAATTACAAATAAGCTAAGTACTTGTTTCTTTTTATTGTATACAAGAACTTAACGTATTCCGTTGTGCATTGAAGAGATACATATCTGTTTTATTGCATTGCTTACCAGAACTAACTTAATCCGCTCTGCAAACATATGTGCTGTTGCCTTGAACTTCATATGTTCTGCATTGAAGTGCTTTGCACATAACACAGGTGTTGTTGCACTGCATTGCATATGCAAGATTACCATAATCGTTGTTGTTGAAAAGATGACACTAAAGTGTTGTTGCATTGCAATTCATACAAGAACTAACTTAATTCGTTATTGCAATGAAGAATTACTTAGAAGATGTGAACTTGTTTTTGTGCATTGTATTACAAGACTTTTACTTAATCCGTTATGCAATGATGAATTACATATAAACTGTGCACTTGTCTGTTTGCATTGTATACAAGATCTTATTCTGTTGTGCATTGTAGAGATATCACACCATGTGTTGTTGCATTTCATTGCATGCTTAAGTTATTCGTTATGCATTAAAGGATAACGTGTAACTGCTGTGCAACGAATAATAATACATGTAACATTCACTAATCCATTGCCTTGCATACAATAAATGAGTTATTCCGTTGCGCATTGAAGAGATAACATGACAGGTGCTTGTTGCACTGCGTTGCATACAAGAACAAACTCTTTCTATTGTGTGTTGAAGAATAGCACATAAAGAAATGTTGAATTTACTTGCACTGATAAGACCTAACATGTTCCGTTGTGCATGGAAGGAAATAACATTGCATATGTATTTTGCATTGCAATGCATTAAAGATCTAACCTAATCCGTTGTGCATTGAAGAGATGACACATTTGTGCTGTTGTATTGTACTGCAAACACTTGTTCTTTTTATTGTATACAAGAACTTAACGTATTCCGTTGTGCATTGAAGAGATACATATCTGTGTAATTACATTGCTTACCAAACTAACTTAATCCGCTCTACATAACATATGTGCTGTTGCATTGAACTTCATATGTTCTGCATTGAAGTGCTTGCACATAACACAGTGTTGTTGCACTGCATTGCATATGCAAGATTAGCATAATCGTTGTGTGTTGAAAAGATGACACTAAAGTGTTGTTGCATTGCAATTCATACAAGAACTAACTTAATTCGTTATTGCAATGAAGAATTACATAGAAGATGTGAACTTGTTTCTTTGCATTGTATTACAAGACTTTTACTTAATCCGTTATGCAATGACGAATTACATAAAACTGGCACTTGTTGGTTGCATTGTATACAAGATCTTATTCTGTTGTGCATTGTAGAGATATCACACGACATGTGTGTTGCATTTCATTGCATGCTTAAGTTATTTCGTTATGCATTAAAGGATAACGTGTAACTGCTGTGCAACGAATAATAATACATGTAACATTCACTAATCCATGCCTTGCATACAATAAATGAGTTATTCCGTTGCGCATTGAAGAGATAACATGACAGGTGCTTGTTGCACTGCGTTGCATACAAGAACAAACTCTTTCTATTGTGTGTGAAGAATAGCACATAAAGAAATGTTGAATTTACTTGCACTGATAAGACCTAACATGTTCCGTTGTGCATGGAAGAGAAATAACATTGCATATGTATTTTTGCATTGCAATGCATTAAAGATCTAACCTAATCCGTTGTGCATTGAAGAGATGACACATTTGTGCTGTTGTATTGTACTGCAAACACTTGTTTCTTTTTATTGTATACAAGAACTTAACGTATTCCGTTGTGCATTGAAGAGATACATATCTGTGTAATTACATTGCTTACCAGAACTAACTTAATCCGCTCTACATAACATATGTGCTGTTGCATTGAACTTCATATGTTCTGCATTGAAGTGCTTGCACATAACACAAGTGTTGTTGCACTGCATTGCATATGCAAGATTAGCATAATCGTTGTGTGTTGAAAGATGACACTAAAGTGTTGTTGCATTGCAATTCATACAAGAACTAACTTAATTCGTTATTGCAATGAAGAATTACATAGAAGCTGTGCACTTGTTTCTTTACATTGTATTACAAGACTTTTACTTAATCCGTTTATGCAATGACGAATTACATATAAACTGGGCACTTGTTTGGTTGCATTGTATACAAGATCTTATTCTGTTGTGCATTGTAGAGATATCACACGACATGTGTTGCATTTCATTGCATAACACATTTGCTGTTGCATTGCCCATAATTTTATAACTTCATCTGTTCTGCATTGGAGTGCTTGCACATAACACTGGTTTTGTTGCACTGCATTGTATATGCAAGATTAGCATAATCGTTGTGTGTTGAAAAGATGACACTAAAGTGTTGTTGCATTGCAATTCATATAGTATATAGTTCTTACTAACTTTATTCGTTATTGCAATGAAGAATTACATAGAAGATGTGAACTTGTTTCTTTGCATTGTATTACAAGACTTTTACTTAATCCGTTATGCAATGATGAATTACATATAAACTGTGCACTTGTCTGTTTGCATTGTATACAAGATCTTATTCTGTTGTGCATTGTAGAGATATCACATGACATGTGTTGTTGCATTTCATTGCATGCTTAAGTTATTCCGTTATGCATTAAAGGGATAAAGCGTAACTGCTGTGCAACGAATAAATACATGTAAAATTCACTAATTCAATGCCTTGCATACAATAAATGAGTTATTCCGTTGCGCATTGAAGAGATAACATGACAGGTGCTTGTTGCACTGCGTTGCATACAAGAACTAACTCTTTCTATTGTGCGTTGAATAACACATAAAGAAATGTTGAATTTACTTGCACTGATAAGACCTAACATGTTCCGTTGCACTGATAAGACCTAACATGTTCCGTTGTGCATGGAAGAGAAATAACATTGCATATGTATTTTTGCATTGCAATGCATTAAAGATCTAACCTAATCCGTTGTGCATTGAAGAGATGACACATTTGTGCTGTTTATTGTACTGCAAACAC
>VTFQ01000010.1:9373913-9522263 GCA_036281575.1 Ancherythroculter nigrocauda | reverse complement strand
GGCACATTTAACTTACATGTAAAATAGCGCGCGTCCACAAGCTAATGCTAATCAAAGCATATACATTTAAACGAAAAAAATACAAATACAGTTAATAACTGCACATAACCTCCTGAAAACCCCAATAAAACATACATGTAAATATGTCTTTAATTATTAATTCGGCTTACCAAAGCAGTCAACATTTATTAGTTTAAAATGCCAGCAACACAACAAACGCGCCAAGAGAACACCTAGCGTGCGCCACTAATGAGTGTCCCACCAGAAACAAACTCTACATACTTTAGTTCCGGGAATAAACTAGGCCTATGACTATTTAGCTATGACTAAATGTAAATGAACTATAAAAATCAGAAAACAGTTTAGATCAAATTAAATTTATTAGTGGTAGTTAGTCTATTTTCCACATTTGATTAGACAGATCTATGTAATTAATGGCTAAATAATCATGTGCCATTGCAATTATTTGTCACAAAGCTGCAGATGGCAGATTATAATATTACAGTGTAAATTATGACAGTATTAAATCACATTTAATTCAAATTCAGAGTACTTCTTGTTTACTCTTATGGAGGCTGATTTAATTAGTTTACCCCTAAATGTTAATTAATGCATTAATTATCAAACATGTATTAACACGTAGTTAAGGCTGCTGTTTTCATGCATGAATCCCTATGACTCCTGTCGTAGTTAAGGATCACTCTTCATTAGTTCATATCTTAACTAATCATGAGTTCATGTTGAAGTAACTATTAATTTAGGTATTAGTTCATGGTTATTCATGTACTGTTATTGTAAAGTGTTACCGAGAGAATTAATACATAGAATAAAGCCTATAAAAGGAAAGTCATGAGATGGGAAAATTGGATACATGTTTATACATTTCCCAAGTGGTTATATAGAGAATACATAGGATTAAGAGAGTTTATTTGTCCTTCTCAGAAAGAATGAGTCACTGGTCTCTGCAAAATTCTTCTTGATCGTAAAAGGTCCAAGTATCTGTAACAGGACACCTAGTTCTTCCTGTAGTTTAGCTAGTTTGGGATGCTAGTTGCAGTTTTAGGGGGATGGGTTCACAGAGCTTTGATAAAGTGAGTTCATAGGTAATTCATTAAATATATTGAATAATTTTGTGTGCCTGATTGGTCCAGACGCTACATATATCCCCCCTTTTGATCGTTGTTGTTCTTTCTGTGGACAACAGCGAGCAACATTGAAGGTGCAGAAAGATCAGGCACACCACTAGCACACAAGGCTGGAAGGCTGTGATGGACTCTGGTTGTATGTGTCTCCTGGAGTGGTGATCGTTCCATGGCGGTTGATGTAGCCAGTAGGCAAGCTCAGGTCTCTGAGCTGGTGCTGCAGGAATCAAGGCAGCCAGTGCCTTGACAGTGTGTCACCTGTCAGTTAGTGTTGGTACAGTTAATGCGGGCAAGATGTTTGCTGGTGGCAAGGTTCAGGTCTCTGAGCTTGCTCAGCAGGTGTCGAAGTAGCAGGTGCCTTGACAGTGTCACCTGTCGTCTGGACGCCTGTGAAGCAGGTGGTTGTAGAAGGAGGTTACAGGAGTTGTAGTGTGAAGAGGGTTTCAGACTCACCTAGGTCTGATGGCAGAGGGGCAACCGGTGCTTGTAGCCTCTGCTCTCAGTCAGAAGCAGTCTGAAGTTTGCAGTGTCACTCTGCTCTTGTGGCGTGGCTGGCTTGAGCAGGGCTGCGTGGTGTTGTGTGAGTGGTCAGAATCTTGTGCTTCTGAGTACTTCTCAGGTAAGAACTGTTCAAGGAGCTCTTTACTAGCATTAGAAGCTCCTGTGGGTCCGATGCAGGCGTGTCCATTCGTCCTTGTGCAGCATCTGGATGGCTGCTGTGTGAAGGGCGTGGAGGAAGAGGTGGTTGCTGCCTGCTGTTGGAGGTCCTGCGGGGTCTGCAGGATGAGGATGCTCCCATCCATGGCTTCTTCCTGTGGTAGGTCTGGTACCTGGGTCTGTTTACTCTTATGGAGGCTGATTTAATTAGTTTACCCCTAAATGTTAATTAATGCATTAATTATCAAACATGTATTAACACGTAGTTAAGGCTGCTGTTTTCATGCATGAATCCCTATGACTCCTGTCGTAGTTAAGGATCACTCTTCATTAGTTCATATCTTAACTAATCATGAGTTCATGTTGAAGTAACTATTAATTTAGGTATTAGTTCATGGTTATTCATGTACTGTTATTGTAAAGTGTTACCGAGAGAATTAATACATAGAATAAAGCCTATAAAAGGAAAGTCATGAGATGGGAAAATTGGATACATGTTTATACATTTCCCAAGTGGTTATATAGAGAATACATAGGATTAAGAGAGTTTATTTGTCCTTCTCAGAAAGAATGAGTCACTGGTCTCTGCAAAATTCTTCTTGATCGTAAAAGGTCCAAGTATCTGTAACAGGACACCTAGTTCTTCCTGTAGTTTAGCTAGTTTGGGATGCTAGTTGCAGTTTTAGGGGGATGGGTTCACAGAGCTTTGATAAAGTGAGTTCATAGGTAATTCATTAAATATATTGAATAATTTTGTGTGCCTGATTGGTCCAGACGCTACATATATCCCCCCTTTTGATCGTTGTTGTTCTTTCTGTGGACAACAGCGAGCAACATTGAAGGTGCAGAAAGATCAGGCACACCACTAGCACACAAGGCTGGAAGGCTGTGATGGACTCTGGTTGTATGTGTCTCCTGGAGTGGTGATCGTTCCATGGCGGTTGATGTAGCCAGTAGGCAAGCTCAGGTCTCTGAGCTGGTGCTGCAGGAATCAAGGCAGCCAGTGCCTTGACAGTGTGTCACCTGTCAGTTAGTGTTGGTACAGTTAATGCGGGCAAGATGTTTGCTGGTGGCAAGGTTCAGGTCTCTGAGCTTGCTCAGCAGGTGTCGAAGTAGCAGGTGCCTTGACAGTGTCACCTGTCGTCTGGACGCCTGTGAAGCAGGTGGTTGTAGAAGGAGGTTACAGGAGTTGTAGTGTGAAGAGGGTTTCAGACTCACCTAGGTCTGATGGCAGAGGGGCAACCGGTGCTTGTAGCCTCTGCTCTCAGTCAGAAGCAGTCTGAAGTTTGCAGTGTCACTCTGCTCTTGTGGCGTGGCTGGCTTGAGCAGGGCTGCGTGGTGTTGTGTGAGTGGTCAGAATCTTGTGCTTCTGAGTACTTCTCAGGTAAGAACTGTTCAAGGAGCTCTTTACTAGCATTAGAAGCTCCTGTGGGTCCGATGCAGGCGTGTCCATTCGTCCTTGTGCAGCATCTGGATGGCTGCTGTGTGAAGGGCGTGGAGGAAGAGGTGGTTGCTGCCTGCTGTTGGAGGTCCTGCGGGGTCTGCAGGATGAGGATGCTCCCATCCATGGCTTCTTCCTGTGGTAGGTCTGGTACCTGGGTCTGTCTGAATTAATCCTTCTCCTTCTGAAGCTGCAGAGGATTTCAGGAAATTGTCTGATAAGGTGTCAAGCAGAAGGCTTTGGCTCCCCCCTTGGTACCTCTGTGCTTGGATGGGGGAGGTTCTTCTGCTGATTCTGTGTGGTGAAGTGAGATGTTTATCCTGCAGTGGTTCTGTTTGCTGCAGGTAAGAGAGTCTCAGTTCTCTTTGGGCCATGTCAAGTTCATCTTGGGTGTTGTCCAGGTGACTTTCAAAGGCCCTGATTCTGGCGTCTTTGTCCAAGAGTTCAGAATTTGCTGTTTTTAACAGTGACTCTTTGTGAAAGAGTTCCTTTTCCAGGTCCTCTCTGGCTGCCTTTTCCAGCTGCTCTCGTTGCTGAGCAGCTGTCAGAGCCGTTTGCAGTTTGTGGCTTTTCTTCTGTGTCTCTATTCTGTCAGGGTCCTTGTGTCTGTCCCGAGCCTCCATCTCTAGCTAGTCTATGTGGCTTTTAGCATGCATCAGCTCCTTGTGAGTCTCTGTGATCTGGAGTTTGAGGTTGTTCACCTCCTGTTTCAAAACAGTGAGGATGTGGGCCAGGAAGAAGTTGACTTCAGTCAGATCATTGTGACCATACCTCTGGTTTGAGTCATCTGCCTTTACTTCTCTTCCATCTTTGTCCAGTTGCTCTTGGCTCTGGTGCTGTAATTGATCAGCAGCACTGGTTAGGAGGGTGTTCCTCACGACACCTAGCCAGTCCTTTCGGTCTGCCATCTGGGCAGTTAGACTGAGCATCTGCAACATTTAGGCACGCTTGTGGTGAGAGTAAGGGCAAGAGACTACTGCAAGATCAAACAGAATTTAGGGCTAAAGGCACAGTGAGCAGCCAGGTGTATAAAATACAGCTAGGTTTAATAAATGACTTAAGATGGTTCTTGTGGTCAAATTATTTCTTAGTATTTCTTACTGATGGCTCACATCAGGCTTGACCTCTGAACAAATGGAAAAGATAAAGGGAGAGGAAGAGGAGAGCTTTCCTATTAGATTGTGCTTATAGTGGTGCTCAAAATTATGCTATAGCAATTGTTCAGATTCCTTTGTAACTGGCTCATAAAATTGAAGCAACTGTTGTAAATAAACAAAAATCAAGAAGGAGAGTATGTCTAGTTGCTTGTGGTTATATTGGGAAATTAAACCACACAAGACTAAAAAGGAAGATGTAAATAAATCACAAAGATGAAAGAAATAATACTAGTAAAAATTAATAGCTGACTGCTATTATAATTAAAATCGATAAAAAGATTTAAAGAAGTGACTAAAACAGCAGAATGGGTTTAGATCAGTTCACACTGCATACACACAAGCTGTAGTTAAAGGCTTCACGTAAATGATGCTAACCGCTAACTGTAGAAGCTATTAGTTAGCTTAGCCTGAGCAGAAGGGCTGCTAGGTGGGGTTAGCTTAGCCACCTAGCCTGGTTTGTTTACACCATGGCGTCACAAGGTGATGAGTTAGCACTTCCTGTGACAAGTCGTTGTCATGGGAACCAATGCACACCACAGCAATTGAAACAGTTCAAGAAGACTGTCTGCTCATTTCAAACTAGTTACGTACAGAGTTAAAATGTGATGCTTATACTTTCAGATTTTCAAAAACTTGATATTACATTCAGTAAAATGCAAATACGTTTTGGCATTTGCAAATTTTACTCATGTAAATCTTTCTCTCTACTTTAAACAATGTCTTGTACTTGTTTAAAGAGTAATTACGCAGTTTGCTGTAAGTCAAAGCTTGTTTAAGCATATATAGTTAAGTCCGTCTTGTGCATGTATACTGATATTCCTTTCAGCGAGTGAAACACAGTTTTGGTCAAAAGGTAGCTATGCTTGTAGATGCAGCCAAAGTTAAGATGAATGACATCAATCTTAACTATAAAAGGGGAGCATTACCCAAATCTACATTTATATAACACTGTACTGAGATTTATTCATCAGAAACAGGTTAAGCAATACTGCAATTGGTATTTCTCCAACCAAAGCAGAATAATCAATTCTGGTACAGTTTACATGCCGCTGAGCTGAGATTCCTTCGTCAACACAGGTTTACGCTCTAATACTGAGATTAGGATTTCTTCGCTAAAATCAGATTAACTTTACACTGATACCATTTGAACATATGTCAAGTCAAGTCAAGTCAAATTTATTTATATAGCGCTTTTTACAATTGGTAATTGTTTCAAAGCAGCTTTACATATTAGAAGCACAGAAAAAAGAGAAGTGGTTAAAAATAAGCTGTACAAGCAAGCGTGGTAATATGTAACATATACAAGATGGTGCTACATTAAGCCAATGTCGGCGGACTCCCAGGGGTGGAAAAAACCCCCTAGGAGAAAAACCCAGCGTGCTAACACTGGGAAAAAAGTTCTAGGAGGAAAAAAACCCCTGGGAAGATATATATAATATATGTAAATGGATATGGAGATCAAAATCTGAATTATACATTTTTATTATAGAGATTAAAAATAGATTATAAATAAATTATATATTTAGAATTATAGATGCAGCCAGAACTGGATCTGTAGGCCCATTGTCTCCTGGGCTATGCTAAAATGTGTCAAGAGTAGACTCTTTCAGTTACAGTAGAGATGTCAATTCAAGCTATCACTTTATCGGCATCTAACAAGCCAGCAATTAGTGACCAAAATGCGCATAGTCTGACGTATTCTGACTGGAATTATCAAATGCACAATTTTAATTTGACAGTGGTTTAAGATCATAACCTTTGTTTATTCATGCCCATTTCATTCTCCACCATTTGTAGCAAATTAGCTCAAAATAAATATGAATAATTAATCATAACTAGTTATAATTAATTATTAATATTTGAATCAGTTAATAAAATTAACTTAATGTAATAAAATTAATATTACAATCAATTAACCTGTTGTCCAGTGAACACACAGTGTTAATTGTTTATTAATTCTAAGAAATGTTCATTTCCAGGTTATGGGAAATAACAATCTTATTCTACTAAAAGCCTGTAGTCAGGATCGACATGAATAGGGACTCCCGTATATGAGCGCAAAGCACAGACAACTTTACGTGTGATATGAACAAGACTTTATTAACTAGACTAAACACTTAAACTACTCTAACATTCACACACATACATGCATACAGTTTACCAAGAGAGAGAGAGCTAAAGCAGAGTACAGTAAAGCAGGAAGTTACAGCATTGTTGGACATTCAGCAGATCAACAGCCTTGAGCAAACCATCAGTTTAGTTTTAACAGGCCCTTCTTTAAAAGGGGTAAGGATACTCAATGTATCAAATAATGAGACTAAGCTTGATACTTGCATGTCTCTCCAAGTTGAATTAAAACTGTCCTGATGCAATTTGTGGAGGCTTCCATTGAATCTTTGCTGATATTGTCTTGATGAAGAGAACCAGTTGGATTCAGAGGATCTTTGGTGAATGGAAGGTCTAGGCCGAGGCCTGGCACAAGCTTGGGGTTCCTTAGAAGCTTCTAGCTTCTTACAGCATCATCTTGACGTCAGCATTTGTCAGTAAAAGAGAAGAAGAGGAGGAAGAGCAGGAAGAGAAAGGGGTTTGATCTTGTGATCAGTGAATATAAGAGGTGAAGATGTCACACCCTCTTAAGGTGTCTGAGCCAATAAGGAGTTGCCCCCTCGGAGGGAAGTTTTACGAGTCTTTGTTCTGTAGCAAGATATTAGCATAAGACACTGGATTGGATGAATGAGAAAAGAACCCTCTAAATTCTTATAATACTAATGTGTCACAGAGTTAGTAACATGTAACATAAATGACCAAATAGGAAATTAAAGTTGGAGTCCGTAGATACCAAACATGCTGCCAATGTGATCTCAGTCAACTATACATTTGCAACTATGGAACATTAATACCAAAATAGTTCAAAAGAGAGAATTAATACATAGAATAAAGCCTATAAAAGGAAAGTCATGAGATGGGAAAATTGGATACATGTTTATACATTTCCCAAGTGGTTATATAGAGAATACATAGGATTAAGAGAGTTTATTTGTCCTTCTCAGAAAGAATGAGTCACTGGTCTCTGCAAAATTCTTCTTGATCGTAAAAGGTCCAAGTATCTGTAACAGGACACCTAGTTCTTCCTGTAGTTTAGCTAGTTTGGGATGCTAGTTGCAGTTTTAGAGGGATGGGTTCACAGAGCTTTGATAAAGTGAGTTCATAGGTAATTCATTAAATATATTGAATAATTTTGTGTGCCTGATTGGTCCAGACGCTACACTAGAATACTGTCTAACACCCGATGGCTGCTCTGTTAAGTCTTCATCGTCAGTTAGGAACCTGGGTGTGCTCTTTGATACCAATCTTTCATTTGAAAGCCACATTTCTAGCATTTGTAAAACCGCATTCTTACATTTTAAAAATATATCTAAACTACGACATATGCTCTCAATGACAAATGCAGAACAGTTAGTTCACGCATTCATGACCTCAAGGCTAAATTACTGTAATGCTCAACTGGGTGGTTGCCCTGCTCGCTTTATAAACAAACTACAGCTCATACAAAATGCAGCAGCTAGAGTTCTTACTAGAACCAGGAAGCATGACCATATTAGCCCTGTTCTGTCAATACTGCATTGTCTCCCTGTTAAACATCGTATAGATTTTAAAATCTTGCTAATTACTTGCAAAGCACTAAATGGTTTAGCTCTCCAGTACCTGAGTGAGTTTTTAACACATTATAGTCCTTCACGTCTATTGCGATCTCAGAATTCAGGCCAGTTGATAATACCTAGAATATCAAAATCAACCGCAGGTGGTAGATCCTTCTCCTATTTGACACCTAAACTCTGGAACAATCTTCCTAGCATTGTTCAGGAAACAGACACACTCTGTCAGTTTAAATATACAGGTGCTGGTCATATAATTAGAATATCATCAAAGTTGATTTATTTGACTAATTATGGAGTCAATACAATGCCACATAAATACGCAAAAAAATAAAGTTTTGCAAAAGAAACTAAAGTTTTGCAAATGAAAATTAAAGTATTGAGGAAAATAAATGTGCTTTTTGCAAACAAAAATAAAGTATTGGGAGAAAAAAATGAAGTTTTGCAAACAAAAATAAAGAATTGCAAAAGAAAATAAAGTATTGGGAGAAAAAAATGAAGTTTTGCAAACAAAAATAAAGAATTGCAAAATGACCAATAAAGCTTTGATTAAGCTATGTGACAGGAATTTTTACTGGAAGTGCACTTTAGAGGATGAATTTAACAATAACTCTAAATACCCTTACCCTATAATAATAAATACTAGAATTATAAATTAATAATTCGCTAGTTTAATTTGTAAATGAAAACACTCATTTATCACAGAACGTTAATTAGGTAAGCAATACACGAATTGAAAGGGGAAATAATCATAACAATAAATATAAAAATATAGTCCGAATTAATATAATATTATTATCAAATATTATATACGGTTAGCCTATATGAATGAATGAATAAATGAATGATGCATTTCTATAGCGCTTTATTGTGTATTGTTGTACACCCAAAACGCTTTACAATCATGTGGGGGGGTCTCTCCTCAACCACCACCAGTGTGCAGCATCCACTTGGATATAATATATAATATATTATATATAATGATAAAAATAATAATATCCTAATATGCACATATATTACATAAAAAGACACGATCAACGGACTGTGGGATGGATAAAAAATATTTTATCAATGTCTGATAATCTCAGATTGCTATGGTCACACGGGTTTGTTTATGCATTAAACTCATGGCAAAACTAAACCAAAAAGACTCGAGTTTCATTTTTTTATCTTACAATGACAGTCATTTATTAATTTATGCCAGGAGTTATGTAAATGAAAAACGAAGTTGAGATTATGAAACTTGAGTCGTAGACCTCTTTAATGATGTAAGTTATAGTTTATGAAGTGAATTGCATTATTTTACATTAAAACTAGCAGTAACTCTGAACTAATGTAAACAAAGAACGCTTCTGTGCGCTGGCGTCCTCCCACAGGTTAAGAGATTTTAAACAAACACTGTTAATACACATGCATGAAACAATACACATTTTAATGCTATAAAAGTGTTGCCTGGAAAATCCAGCCTCACCACTGTACCAGCAGATGAGTCTGGTCGGCCATTGAATCAATTCGATTTCTAGGGCGGAGCAAATCCGAGCAAACAGGAAGCGGAGTAAACCAATCAGAGAAGGGCGGATATGACGTTAGCAAAGCGACAAGAGAGTCAACAGCGAAAAGTAAATAATTAATGTGTTTTTGGTCATTTAAAACTGAATTCACGGTTGAATAGAACAAACTCTCAGGTCTCCCGTGTGCAGTCTTTGTTGATATTGTAGGGACTTTCGCCGCAGTAGAGTGATGCTGTTTGCGCCACTGAAATAAATGAATCTGATTGCACGGTACGGTTTGGAGTTGACTCGAATCGCGACGGAGGGCGGACTGACCAGACTGATATATCTTGTAGAAGATATATCAGTCTGGCCTTGCCAGGCAAATAAAAGTGTACACATCGAGAGAAATAAATGCCAGATGTTCATGGTAACAACTTCTTTAACTTGAGCAAACACTGCTAATACACATATACATTTGTTAATAAGGTTAATAAAACGAAAACATGCATATTTTAATGCTAGTGAATAAGAGGAAACGATCCACTCGCAAGCCTCTGCTCATCATGACAGTACCTGGATCAGTGAGCTGCGTCTGGGCCGATGACGTCACTTCCAGGGAGGCATCTTGTACACGCCCCCATCCCTTGACTCCACCCCCACGTCAAAACAGTGCCACAAAGCGAGACTGTTGTAAGGTGGTCGTTAGCAGTGGTAAGGCAGGCAGCAAGAAAAAGATAAAAACTCTGAAAGTTCTTAAAGGTGATTTAATTTTCTTGTCATGGCATGCTCCAGACAGTGTAACCGGGTTCCATCCACCAGTATTCCAATACAATAATAACAAAACAAAAATAAAGAAAAAAAAAACTAAACAAAATAATATTTACATAAGAAACATCAAATACGTTGGCTACTGGCCCAACAGTCACTCTCAGTTCTCCACCCTCTTTGTCCAAACAATTACACTCTTTATACTTAAGGCTCCTCCCCTCAAATTCAAACATACCAATGGCAGGACCATTTCAATTACAATTTACATCGTTTGTTTATAAGATCATGTTTAACATCAACATTGAAATATAAACATTCACATCTTCTTTATCAAACTCCATTTTCCCCATGAAAACCAATGAGAATCTTAAAAGACATGCATACAATGTAATTTCCTTAAAACATTCTTAATGCTTGAACTCCTCCTCCTCTGGGATGGTATAAATCCGGCTTCCTGTTTGCGGGCCCCTCCTATTAGGAAGCTCCAGGAAGAAGGTAAGACAAAGAATTTCCATTAACAAACAAATCATTATTTGTCTAATTTTCATTCACCTTTTCTTGTTTTACAGGCCCAAAAGGCTAAGATGGACAAACATGAGTCACAATAGAATGCGACAAGTAATCAGCAATGAGGTTTTTCTTACCTGGACAATGCTCAATGTTAAATTTATATGGTTGCAGAGCCAGACACCAGCGCAGTATCCTCGAATTGCTATTCTGCATTGTTTGCATCCATTTCCAGGCTCGATGGTAAGTTTGCAGGGTGAATTCCCGCCCAAGTAGGTAGTGTCAGAGAGAGTCAATAGCCCACTTAATCGCAAGGCCTTCTTTTTCAACCGTTGAATATCTTCTCTCTCTGTCGAAGAGTTTTCTGCTCAAGAACAGTACTGGCCTCTCACTCCCAGGCTCTCCTTGGTCCAAAACTGCTCCCAGTCCGACATCCGAGGCATCCACCTGCACAAGGAATCTCTTCAAGAAATCAGGGCCCTGCAAAACAGGCTCTTGACATAACACATCTTTTAGTGCTTTGAAAGCTCTTTCACACCCATCTGTCCAGTGAAACTTAGAAGGACTATTTTTGATTAGATCAGTCAATGGGGTAGCCAGAGATGCAAAATGAGGGATAAAACAGCAGTACCACCCAATTAAACCAAGGAAGGATCTCACTTGTTTCTTTGTCTGTGGCCTTTGAATATCTTGAATACACTTAAGCTTCTCTACCTGTGGCTTAATCTGACCATGGCCAATGAGGTATCCCAAGTACTTCACCTCTGTTTGTGCCCACGAGCATTTGGTGGTATTAATAGTGAGTCCAGCTTTCTGAAGCCTTCGTAGGACTGCGGCATATCGGTCACACCCAGCAAGTACACTGTCCATAAGTCTCTGGAACGTTGCTGGTGCTCTGTGTAACCCAAAAGGCATTACAGTGTACTGATATAGTCCTGTGGGGGCACGGAAAGCAGTATATGGCTTACAAGAGGGGTCAAGGGGCACTTGCCAGTATCCTTTACATAGGTCTAGTGTCGTCATGTAATGAGCTTTACCAAGTCTTTCAATCAGTTCATCTATCCGAGGCATTGGATAGGAGTCAAAGCAGGATACGCTGTTCAGTTTTCTAAAATCTGTACAGAACCTTAGACCACCGTCTTTCTTAGGAACCAGAAGTATAGGACTCGATGATTCCCATCTAAAACATCATTTCAATATCCTTCTTTAGACTCTCTACCATCCTCTCAGGAACTCGGTATGGTTTCTGTCGGATTGGAGCTTCCTCTTTCAAGATGATGTTATGGGTGACCACTTGGGTACGCCCGGTCTTTCCTGGAAGAGAGATGGAAAAGATTGATGTACCTCTGCGAGTTGTTGATGTTGTTGTTCACTTAAGTGTGAATTAGGGCCAGAATCCTCCGCTGAAGGTCATATTGGTTCCATCTCTAACTCATCTTCTTCCTCCATGACTGTCCGCACCATCAGTACCACTTGATCTTTAGGTTCAATTCCCCTCTCCTTAAATTCTCTCAACAGGTTGACATGAAGGATCTGTTTGGGACGCTTTCTTTCAGGACACAGAATCTCATATGTTACAGGGCCCAGTTTTCGGGTAACAACATACGGACCCTGCCACTTGGCCAACAGTTTGCATGTACCTGAAAGTAACAGTACAAGAACTTTCTGTCCAGGTTTTAGATCTCTTTCTCTGGCATGAGTGTCGTACCATACCTTCTGTTTCTTCTGGGCATTCTGTAGGTTGTCTTTGGCCAAGGTCCTGTACGTCTCCAGCTTGTCCCTCATCTGCAATACATAAGAGATGATACTGCACTGGGCTGGTTTCTCTGCTGTCAACTCCTCTTTGAGCATGTCCAGGGGGCCTCGAACTTGCCTGCCATACAAAAGCTCAAAAGGAGAAAAACCAGTTGAACATTGGGGCACCTCTCTATATGCAAACAAAAGAAAAGGAATCCATTTATCCCAATCTTTACCTGTCTCAGCCACAAACTTTTTGAGCATGTTCTTCAGTGTGCCATTAAAACGCTCAACTAAACCATCAGTTTGAGGATGAAATCGGGTGGTTCGGATACCTTTAATGCCCAGTTGTTTATATAGTAATTTCATCACATTCGCCATGAAATTGGTTCCTTCGTCAGTAATAATCTCGGAAGGTACCCCGACCCTGGAAATCAAGTCAATTAAACATTTTACAATATGTTTAACTTGAATGGATCGCAGAGGGTACACCTCAGGATATCTAATAGCATAGTCGCAAATTACCAGGGCAAACTGATTACCTGTACTACTCTTTACCATAGGGCCAATTATGTCCATACCTATCCGATCAAACGGGGTATCAATGATT
Organism: Ancherythroculter nigrocauda; assembly: GCA_036281575.1. Classification (NCBI taxonomy): domain Eukaryota; kingdom Metazoa; phylum Chordata; class Actinopteri; order Cypriniformes; family Xenocyprididae; genus Ancherythroculter; species Ancherythroculter nigrocauda. The sequence continues at coordinate 9,509,095 of VTFQ01000010.1, read as the reverse complement.
GGCAAAGGCTGTAAATAACTTCTGTCTGCCTTCCGGACAGGAGCTACAAGCTGGCACTCAGAACAGGTCTTACAGTAATTTTGTACATCCTGATACATTTTGGACCAATAAAATCGTTGACTAATTCGCCCATAAGTTTTTTGCTGACCCAAATGTCCAGACCAGGGTATAGTATGACCTAGATGTAAGATCATCTTACGCAGTTCAGTGGGCACAACCAATCTGGGACTCTCTGTATTTGCCATATACAAAAGATTGTCTTTTAGGATGTACTGATCCCCACCAAACTGTGATACACCCACAGAATTACCATCTACCTCACACACTTTTTGAAACAGGGGTTGTAAGGTAATATCTGACCTCTGCAACTCCTCAAAATTGTCAGGCATCTGCCATTGGGTATCTATTAAATCAGACTCAGGACCAGGGAGACACAGTACAATATCCTGGGCCTTATCTTTCCCCTTATGTTTTTCTTGCCTTCATTGTCTTTTACTCTTTTTAATCTTCCCCCCAGAACCAAACAAATCTGCATGGGCATTAGGAAGGGGCTGTAGCCCTTTAATTTGAGATCGAGTTACCACTGCACAAGTTTTGGGTGTTGCATTGATCAGATCAGTTAAAGAAGGGAAGTCGTCACCTATTACCACATCATATGCCAGGTTGTCAATCACCCCCACCCTCAGCAAAAATGCCTGTTCATCGATAACCATGGATACATCAGCAGTTGGGTAGTTTTTTTCTTCCCCATGTACACATCCTAAACATACTGCATCCCCATAGTTTAACATTTCACAGTTCAATAAATGCAATTTCACCAAGGTTTGTGTACTCCCTGTATCCACAAGTGCTTGGGCAGGATGACCATTGACAGTAACTAATATGACATGTCTAGGTTTGTCAGTGGATTTCAATAGTTCACTGGACCACTCATCTCGGGGAACATAACACATGTTTGTTACCTTGGGTTTTCTTAATGGGCAAAGAGATGCCTTGTGCCCAGGCTGCTGGCAGTAAAAACAAATCAAGGGCCCCTTAGCAGCAGTATAAGTTTTCCCCACTACTCCCACAGTCTGATCACTGGGCTCCTCAGTTTTACCCTTACCCACAGTACCTTTGTAAGTCCGTTGTGGTTCCCGATGTGCGGCCATATACCTCTCTGCCAATCTCGCAGCTTCCTCTCCAGTCTGGGGTTGATTTTCTTTAACCCAAGTCCTCACATCTGGATGAAGAATTCTCAGGTACTGCTCAAGAATGATAGTCTCTCCTATCTGTTCCTTAGCCTTGACTTCTGGTTGCATCCACCTCTTGTACAAACCTTTGATTCGATTATAGGTCTCTCTGACACTCTCACCAGATGGCACTGTGAGACTCCTGAAGCGTTGGCGATAAGTCTCCTCCGTGACATTGTACTTAGCTAGTACTGCAGCCTTGATATCTTCGTAGAAACCGGATCGTTGTTCATCCATCCCAAGCATACGCTTCCAAGGCCTTGCCTGTCAAAAGAGTAACAACTCGAGCCACCCATTCATCTGTTAGCCATCCCCACATTCTTGCGATACACTCAAAGCGAATAAAGAAACTCTCCACATCTTCCCCCTCAATGAATTCAGGAATTTGGGGTTCATGATATCGTCTATAAGGTACAGCTGATGATTGGCTTATAGCTTGCATGCTATCAACAACAGGGTGAGTTTGAGTTGAATGTATCATACTTAACTCTTAACTCCCTGAGGTCCGAAAACACGCCGGCGCGTTTTGCAGGATTTTTTTCACATTGCAGCAAAACAGACTTAAAATACTCCATCATTTCTTGTCATAGAGACATAAGTAATATATCAATTGAAACTATAGAATGTCTTCTTTTATTTGTGTACACTCAGAGTAAAAACACAATGTTGTGCTTTTTATAAAATAAAGAAAACTAACATGATGCGTGATCTCTCCTCTCCCTCTGAACGAAGTCCAATCTGATAGTTCTCAGAAAATGAACTGTAACTTATGAATACTAATGACAAAAAAATGACACTTATGTCTAAAGAAACGTTGAAATATCAGGTTTTAAATCGTGCAAGTCAAATCGAAAACAAACATTCTGTGTTTATGTAATCTGTATGAAAAGAGAGCCATGTCAGAAGTCCGAGATTCAGCTCATTACCCGCTAATGCGGCCACGCCCATGGAGCCAGCGCTATTCAGACGCAAATTCAGAGGCAATACATGTATACATCGTCCCAATCGTGTATTTATTGTCTTGAAAAGTGTTTATTTGGATGTTAAAACCATGGTTAGCGATCTCTAGAAGACATGCCGTTAGTTCCTAGTTCATTTTCTTCTTTATATGAATTTGTGGCCTAAAGGTGTACAGAGAGCGCCCTCCGGCTGCAAGTATGAATTGAAAACACCATTCCTGAAATGTCCTCTTCTTCTTTAGAATAATTTGTGGACTAAAGGTGTAAAGAGCGCCCTCCGGCTGCAAGTATGAATTGAAAACAGTATCCAGCACTCATAGTGAGGACAATAAATATTACTTCTCAGTATAGAAAATTGACATAAATATATAAGAATCCATCAATATTTCTCCAAATGTGCATGCTTTTAAGCTAAAAGCCTATATGAAATGCCATAGAGGTATGCCATAGAGGTAACATAATTGTTCAGACACTTTGCATAACAGAAATACATTATATTTTAAAGAATATAATAGAATACCATTATTTTAAATTGTAATAATATTTCACAGTATTGCTGTTTATGATGAGCTGAGACATTATTACAGAGGGTTTTTTTCACAGCCTACCTGACTGAAAGGCCTCATTAATATGCAAGTCATTTCAGGTCATTATTATGTGATTCTTTTGTAAATGGCCCATTATTCATGATGATTCACGCCTCCACGCATGCTGTGTTCTTGACAAAAAGTGTCTTACAAAAACTAAATCAATATATTGTTTTATATGAAGGAGTAGGCAGCATAATTTTTACATAATTCTGAAGCAAAACCTCTAGTCTACAACCTCCAATACCCAGAAGTCTTGTGAACACAGATTTAATATACTTTTTTTTTTGGCCTTATTTCAGTGACTTAAGTTTTTTTTTTTTTTCAATAACCACACATAAACATTATTCCTTCAAAAATACAAACATGTACATACATGTTCCTCACATATTATTGTAGCCTAGTTTGTGCTGAATATAGTGTAATGACACTTTTGTCATTTATATGTTTATGAACAACTGAAAAAAGCACAAATGTCAGGGCATGTCAAAACTTCTCCAAGCCCCACATCAGCCTCAGACTCCAGAGGGTTAATGGTGGTGGGTAAGTCCTTGGTGTAGGTAAGGGGTGGTGAGTATGTTGGCTGACTTGCTCTTCAAATCCCCATTCATTTCTAGGTTTCTGAAAAATGGTGGTTTTCAAATCATGCAGTTCATCAAACAGAATTTTCTCATTTCTTTGTTGCTGTCGCATGAAATCCCTCATTTCTAACAAAAATTCTTGTCCCATAACAACATTGTCTTTACCATCTCGAGGAGTACTTGCTGTCCCAGTCTTGGGTCTTACCACCGGGCCAGTCTCTTCATCTTGAATATTACCTGCCTGGTAAGGCATACTTGAAATGGCTTCCTCCTGTGCAGCAGCCCCCAGTTCCAAATCACCAACCTGAGCTTCCGCTGTATCCTCTTCTCCCTCTGAGAACAAAATAGGATGTGCTCTGGTAGTCCGTTGAGGACAAAAATGCCCTTTAGCAGTCATCTTACTACTTCCAGTTTTCTCCTACTGCCAGTCTCCCCAGAAACGTCCATCCCACTTCTGACACCATTTGTTGTAAGGTGGTCGTTAGCAGTGGTAAGGCAGGCAGCAAGAAAAAGATAAAAACTCTGAAAGTTCTTAAAGGTGATTTAATTTTCTTGTCAGGGCATGCTCCAGACAGTGTAACCGGGTTCCATCCACCAATATTCCAATACAGTACAACAGTCACACTCAGTTCTCCTCCCTCTTTGTCCAAACAATTACACTCTTTATACTTAAGGCTCCTCCCCTCAAATTCAAACATACCAATGGCAGGGCCATTTCAATTACAATTTACATCGTTTGTTTATAAGATCATGTTTAACATCAACATTGAAATATAAACATTCAAATCTTCTTTATCAAACTCCATTTTCCCCATGAAAACCAATGAGAATCTTAAAAGACATGCATACAATGTAATTTCCTTAAAACATTCTTAATGCTTGAATTCCTCCTCCTTTGGGATGGTATAAATCCGGCGTCCTGTTTGCGGGCCCCTCCTATTAGGAAGCTCCAGGAAGAAGTTAAGACAAAGAATTTCCATTAACAAACAAATCATTATTTGTCTAATTTTCATTCACTTTCCTTGTTTTACAGGCCCAAAAGGCTAAGATGGACAAACATGAGTCACAATAGAATGTGCACCTTCCATTTGACACATGTGAGAGACAAAACAGTGAATAAAATTATCTTGAAACAAAACCCATTGTTTGGTTCTTTGAGTTGAGAGTTACAAACCTTATTTTATCACAGAGACGCACAGAAAAATGAAGCGCAAAGGGAAAACGGCATCGCAAGCTCAAACTAGACTGACACGCAAAATAAAAGCAGCGTTGCAAATAAATTAATAGATATGACCATTTCAGAAATCATTGCTTTTCGTGCTGTTTCATTTATGTTTTGCAATTCTTTATTTTTGTTTGCAAAACTTCATTTTTTTCTCCCAATACTTTATTTTCTTTTGCAATTCTTTATTTTTGTTTGCAAAAAGCACATTTTCCTCAATACTTTAATTTTCGTTTGCAAAACTTTATTTTCTTTTGCAAAACTTTATTTTTTTTTGCGTATATATGAGGCATTATATTGACTCCATAACTAATTCCATTCAAAAAGTGAAACTTGTATATTATATTCATTCATTACACACAGACTGATATATTTCAAATGTTTATTTCTTTTAATTTTGATGATTATAACTGACAACTAAGGAAAATCCCAAATTCAGTATCAGAAAATTAGAATATTACTTAAGACCAATACAAAGAAAGGATTTTTTGAAATCTTGGCCAACTGAAAATCTTTGCCTGAATTACTGCAGCAATGTGGCGTGGCATGGAGTCGATCAGTCTGTGGCACTGCTCAGGTGTTATGAGAGCCCAGGTTGCTCTGATAGTGGCCTTCAGCTGTTCTGCATTGTTGGGTCTGGCATATTGCATCTTCCTCTTCACAATACCCCATAGATTTTCTATGGGGTTAAGGTCAGGCGAGTTTGCTGGCCAATTAAGAACAGGGATACCATGGTCCTTAAACCAGGTACTGGTAGCTTTGGCACTGTGTGCAGGTGCCAAGTCCTGTTGGAAAATGAAATCTGCATCTCCATAAAGTTGGTCAGCAGCAGGAAGCATGAAGTGCTCTAAAACTTCCTGGTATATGGCTGCGTTGACCTTGGACCTCAGAAAACACAGTGGACCAACACCAGCAGATGACATGGCACCCCAAACCATCACTGACTGTGGAAACTTTACACTGGACCTCAAACAACATGGATTGTGTGCCTCTCCTTTCTTCCTCCAGACTCTGGGACCCTGATTTCCAAAGGAAATGCAAAAATTACTTTCATCAGAGAACATAACTTTGGACCACTCAGCAGCAGTCCAGTCCTTTTTGCCTTTAGCCCAGGCGAGACGCTTCTGATGCTTCTGTCTGTTGTTCAAGAGTGGCTTTACACAAGGAATGCGACAGCTGAAACCCATGTCTTGCATACGTCTGTGCGTAGTGGTTCTTGAAGCACTGACTCCAGCCGCAGTCCACTCTTTGTGAATCTCCCCCACATTTTTGAATGGGTTTTGTTTCACAATCCTCTCCAGGGTGCGGTTATCCCTATTGCTTGTACACTTTTTTCTACCACATCTTTTCCTTCCCTTCGCCTCTCTATTAATGTGCTTGGACACAGAGCTCTGTGAACAGCCAGCCTCTTTTGCAATGACCTTTTGTGTCTTGCCCTCCTTGTGCAAGGTGTCAATGGTCGTCTTTTGGACAACTGTCAAGTCAGCAGTCTTCCCCATGATTGTGTAGCCTACAGAACTAGACTGAGAGACCATTTAAAGGCCTTTGCAGGTGTTTTGAGTTAATTAGCTGATTAGAGTGTGGCACCAGGTGTCTTCAATATTGAACCTTTTCACAATATTCTAATTTTCTGAGATACTGAATTTGGGATTTTCCTTAGTTGTCAGTTATAATCATCAAAATTAAAAGAAATAAACATTTGAAATATATCAGTCTGTGTGTAATGAATGAATATAATATACAAGTTTCACTTTTTGAATGGAATTAGTGAAATAAATCAACTTTTTGATGATATTCTAATTATATGACCAGCACTTGTATATCACTCAAGCTTGAACATAGTTGTAGCGATTCTGTACAGTTATTAATCAATTTATGGGTGGGGCATATGAATATAATAAATCATAAAGCTTTATTACTAAATATATGCACATACCAACCCAAGGGGGAATTAAACATATATTGTGAATTAATTACAACGAATTATAATCAATTACATATATGATTAGTTCTGGTTTAATAATTATTTAGAGAAACTATTAGTTTGTCCAGCAAACAGTAAGCTGCTCACAGAATATCATCAAAAGGAAGGTTTCTTTCTCTGGCCACGAGAAAGACTTCCTCTCCTAGCATCCAAACGTAAAGCAAGGATAGGATCGAAACGTTAAAGTGACCTGGTTTTTGTTGAATGAGCAAAAGAACAATCGAGCATGAATAATGTGTTTAATATATGAAAACTACTAATACAGAGATTATGCGTCTAAATATATATACAAGAATATACACATATATACAAGAGCGAAAGTAAAGACAGGAAAGGAGAGATGATCAAAGAATGGCAAATTACGACAGTTAACCCTTTTGAGAGCTAGCACAGAAATCAGTTTAAACAAATTTCAGAGAAATTAATACTTGCATATGGTTCAAGTCGATGTGCAGCAGAGTTTCAGTGCGCTTGGCTTGGTTGGTCCTTTCCGAGAGGGTTTCCGAGAGGCAGTTCAGGGGCAATCAAGAGACAATCGGGAGACAAAGGAAAAATTGCGTGTCGTTGCTTTTATGGAAAACCAAGCTAACACACCTCCTGAGTTGGAACGGCCAATAGATGCGTAGCACTATTTGGCAGGCAAAGTTTCTTTGTCTAGTCTCCTGGCTGAATTTGCATAATTTATGAGTATGAGTTTGGGTAGTACTTTCTTCACAGTACCATTAAACAAATAGAACAATGCATTTGACAGCCATGTGATATACATAGGTGAATGAGACGTGGAAATAGCTTTAAAACGAATCTAAACTTGACATATAAGAAAAGCTTGTAGAAGAAGTTATGGTTTACAGACAAAATTCCATCATTAAAATGAACACTAGCACAAATACAGTCATTTAAACTAAGTCTAAACACTAGGAAGCATACATGCACTTGACATACGTGACGGGTACACTTTTGCACAGTCATATTTTAAGAATAGCTGTACATACAATCTCTAAGCATGTGTGTGTGTTTTTGTGTGTGTCTGTGTGTGTGTGTGGTGTGTGATGGAATGTGATATGGCACTTAGTCCACATGAGGGGCCCTTTGATGTCCCAAGAGCTAGGAAATGGAGCCCTCTGTTCAATTTCTGACAGAGTAACAAACGTGTCAAAGTGTCTGCTCTTCTGGACCGGCCGGAGCCGGTGAGATTTACAACACAGCCCAGCCTGCTAAAAGCGTTCTGAAAATTCCAAAGTTGATTGACTACGCCGGATCTATCCAGACGCTACATAGTTTAAGTCAAAGTACCACTAGATAGTTCTGGGGGAGCGGGGCCACAGCAACAAAGTTTCTATTCACATAGTGAAAAAGTGCCTACACCGCCTGAGACAACGGCACCAGGGAGACTTAGCAATAGTCTGCTACCTTAGCTGCTATCTAATTTGCACCTACACTGATGGGACAATGGGCCTTGGCCTGACAACTCTGATAAGAGGAGGCCAGAACTAGGAAAACTACACTCACATAACAGGGGTAGTATAAAAAAGGCGTAAATGCTACTAGCAGAGCGCCTAAACCACAGTTCTAGCCTAGGCCAGCTATAGCTGTGGGCCTAAAGGCCAACACATAAGCATAGATCTGCCTGGGGCTAAGAAAACAACAGCCTCTAAAGCACACAATGTCAAGCGGCCTGTAAGGCCGATGCTAAACGTAGATCTATCTGAAGTTAGTGAAAGCTTATCTCAAAACTCCAGCATTTATCAGAGGAGAAAGCTAATAAACCAAAAGGTGGCTAACAGTGCGGCTTAGTTGTCGGGAAGCAGACACACTCTGTCAGTTTAAATCTAGACTAAAAATGCATCTCTTTAACCTGGCATACACATAACACATTATCAATTTATATTTTCAAATCCGTTAAAGGATTATTAGGCTGCATAAATTAGGTCAGCCGAAACCGGGCTACACTTCCTATAACACCAGATATACTCGTTACATCAGAAGAAGAATGGCATGTATGCTAATATTAGTTTTTCTGTTTATTCCGAGCTTTACCGTAGTCAACCGGATCTGGGCCGTATCCAGGTGAGACCAAGGACCTACGCCTTGACATGTCCACAACGCAGCCCTGAAGTATCAGCAAAGATTGAGTCAACTAGATCATCCACTGTGAAGGCCTCATCAACATGACAACCAGTGGCACAGCTCCTCAACAACCATCCATACCGGCGTGATGAATACGATCCTCAACTGGATGGAACTGAAATAAATACTTTGAATGTTGCGATCCTATCGGACTTATGATAGCAACCTGAGTCGTAACAAAGCACTGTTCGCCAGAGGAGAACTGGCCCCTCAACTAAGCCTGGTTTCTCCCAAGGTTTTTTTTTCTCCATTTTAACACCTATTTGCCACTTGTTTGCCACCTGTTTGTCAAAGTCAAGTCAAGTCAAATTTATTTATATAGCGCTTTTACAATTGGTAATTGTTTCAAAGCAGCTTTACATATTAGAAGCACAGAAAAAAGGGAAGTGGTTAAAAATAAGCTGTACAAACAAGCGTGGTAACATGTAACATATACAAGATGGTGCTACATTAAGCCAATGTCGGCTGACTCCCAGGGGTGGAAAAAACCCCCTAGGAGAAAAACCCAGCGTGCTAACACTGGGAAAAAAGTCCTAGGAGGGAAAAAACCCCTTGGAAGATATATATAATATATGTAAATGGATATGGAGATCAAAATCTAAATTATACATTTTATTATAGAGATTAAAAATAGATTATATATAAATATATGTAAGCGGATACGGGGATTAAAAATCAGAATTATAGATGCAGCCAGAACTGGATCTGTAGGCCCATTGTCTCCTGGGCTACATTGTAGGCAGGTCCAGACACAGGTTCTCCATCTGATCTGGATACGGCCTGGATCCAGCACCCGGCAAACCTCAGGATAAGCAGAGAGACAGATATTAGCGTAGATGCCATTCTTATTCTGATGTACAGGTATATCTAGTGTTATAGGAAATGTTCTCAGTTCCGGCCGACCTAATTATTGCAGCGTAACAATCCTTTAACGGATTTGAAAAATGTTAATGTATTGATAATGTGTTATGTGTATGCAAGAGCAAAGAGATGTGTTTTTAGTCTAGATTTAAACTGACAGAGTGTGTCTGCTTCCCGAACAATGCTAGGAAGATTGTTCCAGAGTTTAGGTGCTAAATAGGAAAAGGATCTGCCGCCTTCAGTTGATTTTGATATTCTGGGTATTATCAACTGGCCTGAATTCTGAGATCGCAATAGACGTGAAGGACTATAATGCATTAAGAGCTCACTTAGGTACTGGGGAGCTAAACCATTTAGAGCTTTATAAGTAAGTAGCAAGATTTTAAAATCTATACGATGTTTAATAGGGAGCCAATGTAATGTTGACAGAACTGGGCTAATATGGTCATACTTTCTGGTTCTAGTAAGAACTCTAGCTGCTGCATTTTGGACCAACTGTAGTCTGTTTAAAAGCCGAGCAGAACAACCACCCAGTAGAGCGTTACAATAATCTAGTCTTGAGGTCATGAATGCATGAACCAGCTGTTCCGCATTTGTCATTGAGAGCATATGTCGTAATTTAGATATATTTTTTAGATGGAAGAATGCGGTTTTACAGATACTAGAAACATGACTTTCAAATGAAAGATTGGTATCAAAGAGCACACCCAGGTTCCTAACTGAGGACGAAGGTTTAATGGAGCACCCGTCAAGTGTTAGAGAGTATTCAAGGTTTTTTCGTGAGGAAGTTTTTGGTCCAAAGATTAGGATATCAGTTTTTTCTGAATTTAATAATAAGAAATTTCTTGTCATCCAGTTTTTAATGTCAGCTATGCATTCTGTTAGTTTTGTGAATTTGTAGGTTTCGTCAGGGCGCGAGGAAATATAGAGCTGAGTATCGTCAGCGTAGCAGTGAAAACTAACACCATGCTTCCTAATTATCTGTCCTAAGGGTAGCATGTACAGAGTGAAAAGCAACGGTCCTAGTACTGAGCCTTGTGGTACTCCATATTGAACCTGTGATCGATACGACATCTCTTCATTTACTACTACAGACTGATAATGGTCAGATAAGTACGATTTGAACCATGCCAAAGCAGTTCCACTAATGCCAATATAGTTTTCAAGTCTTTTTAAAAGAATGTTGTGATCGATAGTGTCAAAAGCAGCACTGAGATCTAATAACACTAATAGAGAAATACAGCCACGATCGGATGATAGGAGTAGATCGTTTGTAACTCTAACGAGAGCAGTCTCAGTACTATGGTATGGTCTAAATCCTGACTGGAAATCCTCACAGATTCCATTTCTTTCTAAAAAGGAGCACAGTTGTGTTGAAACTGCCTTTTCTAGTATCTTTGACAGAAAAGGTAGATTCGAGATTGGCCTGTAATTTACTAAATCTCTCGGATCTAGTTGAGGTTTTTTAATAAGAGGTTTAATAATAGCCTGCTTAAAGGTTTTGGCACGTATCCTAGTGTTAACGATGAATTAATTATATCAAGAAGTGGACCTACGACCTCTGGAAGCATTTCTTTCAGTAGTTTAGTCGGAATTGGGTCTAGCATACATGTCGTTGATTTTGATGATTTGATAAGTTTAGATAATTCTTCCTCTCCTATAGCGGCGAATGATTCTAGTTTTACCTCAGGGACACTACAATGCACTGTCTGAAGCGAAACTGTAGACGGTTGCATGTTTATAATTTTCTCTCTAATATTATCAATCTTGCAAGTAAAGAAGTTCATAAAGTCATTACTGCTGTGCTCTATGGAAACGTCAGCAGTTGAATCTCTGTTTCTAGTTAATTTAGCCACTGTGTCAAATAAATACCTAGGATTATGTTTGTTTTCTATTAAGAGATTTGAAAAATAAGTAGATCTAGCATTTCTTATAGCCGTTCTGTACTCAATCATTTTTTCTTTCCACGAAAGGCGAAAAACTTCTAGTTTTGTTTTCTTCCAACTACGTTCAGCTTTTCTCACAGCTCGTTTTAGAGCCCGAGTGTGCTCATCATACCACGGCGTTGGATTAGTTTCCTTAATCTTCTTTAGACGTAAAGGAGCGACTGCATCTAATGTGCTGGAAAAGAGAGAGCCAATAGTTTCTGTTGCAGCATCGAGTTCTTCTAAGTTGTCAGGTATACTAAGGCGATGAAACTGCTCGGGGAGATTATTTATAAAGTAATCTTTAGTGGTAGACGTGATGGTTCTACAATATTTATGGCTGGGTGGTGGTTTTGTAGCCTTGGCTAATTGTATTATACACGAGACTAAATAATGATCTGATATATCATCGCTCTGCTGTAGAATTTCAACAGCATCAATATCAATTCCATGCGACAGTATTAGATCTAGGGTATGATTACGATAATGAGTGGGTCCTGACACGTGTTGTCTAACTCCAATAGAGTTTAAAATGTCTGCAAATGCCAATCCAAATGCGTCTTTGTTATTATCTACATGGATATTAAAATCACCAACAACAAGGACTTTATCCGCAGCTAGTACTAACTCTGATAGAAAATCAGCAAATTCTTTGATAAAGTCAGTATGGTGCCCTGGTGGCCTGTATACAGTAGCCAGCACAAATGTCAACTTACATAATGTTACATAAAGGACCATCACTTCAAAGGAATTATATTTGAAATTCTTTTGAATGATTCTGAATATATTACTATAAATTACAGCAACACCTCCCCCTTTGCCTTTCTGTCGAGGATTGTGTCGATAATCATAACCTTGAGGACTAGATTCATTTAAAGTAATGTAATCGTCTGGTTTTAGCCAGGTTTCTGTCAAACACAGCAAGTCTAGTTTATTGTCTGTGATAATTTCATTTACAATAAGTGCTTTTGAAGAAATAGATCTAATATTCAGTAACCCAAGCTTTATCATTTGTTATCTGATTTATCTGTGATTTTCATTTTTTGAACATCAATTAAATTTTTACCCTTAAAAGGTTTCGGAAATTTTTTGTATTAATTAGTGGAGGTACAGACACAGTCTCTATGTGATAATATCTAGGTGTAAGTGTTTCTATGTGCTGTGAATTATCTGAGTTCTGTGACGTGAGGCGGCTAGCAGACGGTCGGTTTAGCCAGTTTGTCTGCGTCCTGATCTGGGCCCTGGTTTGTCATGTTTCAGCTCTAAGACTATTTGCCAAATTTCTAGATAGAAGAGCAGCACCATCCCGGGAGGGATGAATACCATCTCTTTTCAACAGATCAGGTCTGCCCCAAAAGCTTTTCCAATTGTCTATGAAACCTATATTATTCTGCGGACACCACTTAGACAGCCAGCCATTGAGTGATGATAACCTGCTAACTATCTCATCACTCCGACGAACAGGAAGAGGGCCAGAACAAATTACTTCTGCTGACATTGAATTTGCGAGTTCACACACCTCTTTAATGTTAATTTTAGTGATCTCCGACTGGCGAAGTCGAACATCATTTGTGCCGACGTGGATAATGATTTTAGAATATTTACGTTTAGCATTAGCCAGCACTTTTAAATTTGCTTTGATGTCAGGTGCTCTGGCACCTGGCAAACATGTGACTATGGTGGCTGGTGTCTCTATTTTCACGTTCCGTGTAATAGAATCGCCAATAACTAGGGCACTTTCAACAGGATTCTCAGTGGGTGCGTCACTGAGTGGGGAGAACCTGTTTGATGTTCTAATCGGAACGGAAGAGTGGTGTTTGTTCTTGCCATTATGCCGCCTCACAGTCACCCAGTTAGCCTGCTGCGTGGCTTCTACAACCGGAACCGAATGTGCAGTGTTTACTAGGCTAGTCGCATCCAAAGCAGTATCTAAGGCCCTTTCATTCTCACTATCCTCAATTAAAGTTTGGATGCGTGTCTCTAATTCTGAGATTCTCTCTGTCAGCCTGACAATATCCCTGCATTTATCACATGTGTAAGTCTCACTGCTGACAGAAAGAGCTAAGCTGTACATGTTGCATTTAATACACATGATAATCGTCGGACATGACTGACCGTGTGTTTGATGAACGCCGTCCGAAAAACTGCAACGCACACGGGACTCGCTGGCTGGATGTCTCGGTCGCTTGCCGGTGCCTGGGGCGAGGGTGATGTGCGGGACGCTGTACCTCGCGGTGGATCGATGAATGCCGGGCAGCAACGTCTCCACAGCTTCCCGATCTGGCGAGGACAGATCAGAATAACATACATCGGATAAATCCGCCATTAAATCGACAAGGAAGGTTGGTTTAGAGGAAAAAAGAAAGTAGACGGTAGCTAGCAGGCTAGCGGGCTATGGCTAACACTTGGTGATTACGCTGGTGGATTGCTAGTAATAAATCGTTCCGTTTAGTAATACTATGCAATAGGTTAAGTAATCTAGTGAAAAATAAGAAAGTTATATTATGTGAATAGGAATAAAGAGAAGGATTTAGGATAAACTCCACAAAGCTCCGAGCGTAGGTCAGACAGCAGGCAGCAGCGTCGAGCGTCGAGCAGATCAGGGCAGGCGGCAATGGGTCACAAGAGATAAACAGTCCAAACGATAACAGGTAGTTTGCCACCTGATGTCACCTGTTGGAGTTTGGTTCCTTGCCGCTGTCGCCTTTGGCATGCTTAGTTGGGGACACTTGACATTTGACTTGACATTTGATATTCAACAGTGCTTTGATCTGCATGCATTGACACTACTCTTTAAGAGCTGCTGTGCAGCCAAAATAATGTACCAGTTATCAATGTAAAGCTGCTTTGACACAATCTACATTGTAAAAAGCGCTATATAAATAAAGGTGACTTGACTTGACTTAGTTACAGCTGACATCTGAATACATATGAACGGTGGCTTAATTATCTGAAGCCAACACATCCAAAAAAGGGGACAAACAAAGTACTACCCTAATAATATATCGTACCAGCCAACCTAATGGAACTTTAGGGCCCTAGTCCGCATCATAAACAGGAAACTGAAATATATAAGAAACCTACCAAGCCAATCTCAGCATGTCTAACTGATATGCTTACAAACAGACATTGTGCGTAAGCAACACCCGCCTGACCTGCTGCCGCGTATAGAGCGTTGAAGCCTACCTATATCACGAAATAGTTGCACTCATCTCGTCAGTAGGAGGCATCGACGCGTACCCATACTCACTCCATCAACATCAGCGAAATAACCTGCTGATGTTGATGAATGCGAGCTGAATATAGGTCCTTCCATGCCTTCTCGATCTCAGTATGAAGATTAAGAAGGAATGAAAAGCTTACAGTGGCTGGAGAATTATGTCAAAAAAGGAACCGTTCGACGAACCGTCCGTGAGCGGTTTCTTTCTTAACCTGCTCCAATGGCAGCCGCAGTCTGTCAGAGGCACGTTCCATAATCTCACACAGCTGTACATATGCGGGGGCAGGGTGGCTTTGAGGATTCAGATGGCTCACCATCTCTCATGATGCTCTTTTGTTATCATAAAATACAACGTTATAAGTTATGTATGTGATCAGATGTCAACACTATGGGACATGGATGCACACACTTCCTGAAACGTTTGTCAGACATAAATTGCCTTACCTTAATATCGGTTTGATATCGTTTCAAACAAAACAGTCCCTTCAGACGAAAAAGATACTGGGTGCTTCTCAATTCTTATTTGTGCATCCTCGTTTCCTTTCCTTGCTTCCTTTCCTCGCGTCTTAGCTCCACCCCTTCAGGATGCGAGGGAAGGACACAAGGAATAGATGAGAGGAAGGAGGAATTGAATCAAGTGAAATGATATCCTCACTCCCTTTAGCGTCACTTCAAAGCGTCACCAGCTGCACTCGAGGGATCTACCCATATGTTGATAAAGTTTGGTTATTTAAAAAAATATATAATAAATATTAATAAAGCAATATGCCCCGTTAATATATGTGAAATGTAAAGTTTATTTTAACTGCAAAAGTAAAGTATACCTTTAAATTATTATGACAGATATGAAGGGGGAATTTATGCGTGCGTCATGTTTCTCGACGAGAAGACTTCCGCAAAGGATGCACCTGTGTATCCTCGCTCATGACTCCTCAGGAAGCCTCCTCACTCCTTGTGGTGCAATTAGAGACGTGAGTTGATATTGTTTTCAGACACTGGTTCACGCAGAGGCGTTCCCCAAAGCGTTTTCGAACGCAGAGTTGAGTTCCCTTTCGAAAGGGAACTGCTTACATGTAGGCTACACAGGGAAAGTAACAGTGAAGACATTAAATTAAATGTAAACACAACTTTTGAGTCTTTATCAGCTTTTCTGCATATATACTGACCCTGATAATCATCACACATGCACTTACCGCTTACTCCGTTAATGTAAATCTGTTTTAATGAATGGATAACTGTTGCTCTGCTCTTCGTCAACACGCGCTTGCACCACCTTCTGGTAAGGTCGACTAAAAGCAGCTGGAGATTATGCTCGGTACTCTGCTGCTGTTCCTGCAGTTCCCGGATGTGAAATGTTGAAATCTTAACCACTGAAATTGTGGAGGCGAATTTGAGGACGCAAAATAAAATGGACAGAAAATTGCCTGCTGAATATTATAGGTTGTATTTTTAAACATAATGAATATTTTGGAAGTGAAATCTGAAAGGTGAATATGGATTATTGAATTTTTAACAATGAAAATGTGAGTGAGCTGTTTTGAAATGAAATATTCACAGCTTAAATATAAAACCATGTTGAATTTAACCCATAAAAATGCAAGCCCTAAAAATACAATGCATCAAAATACAAGCACGGTTAATGCAATGCATACTTTTTTCAAGCAGTGCAATTCAAGATGCTTTTTGTTTCAAAAACATATGGCTTTACTTCCATAGAAATTATACATTCAGTTTTAGAATTAATTTACCAGGTTACCTATGATGGTTTAACAACAACAATAAAAAAGTATATTAGCTACAGTAGCCTTAGCATATTAGCATCATGAGCTAAGTAATATTTTAACACCAAATACCATATATAATGAACATAAAGGTTAAAAATCATAACAAGAGTGCACGTTAAAAAGAGTATCTCATGTATCTCAAAAAGAGGAATTATTTGTATATGTCCATAGTTCAGATAACTTTACAGCTTGAAAGTTTCAAATTAAACGGTTATCTTCCTCTGTATGAGTGTGAGCATCAGTAGCCATGAGTCGCATTTAAGTGATGTCATCTCCCTCTCTTCGATTGATTGGCTAGAGGAGGAGCTGTCAGTCTAGAACTAGTGGACCAATGGTGATACTTAAGCCCACCCTAATTTACATGAAACTTGAGCTGCAACATTTGGAAAAGCAAGAACAGAACATAGAAAGAAGAGCAAAGAGAAAAGCAGCACAAGTGTACAAGAGAGTAAAATATGAGCAGAAAATGTAAGAGAGCACAAAGGACAGAGTAATAAAACCAAGTAAAACAACTTTTAAGAACACAAACACAAGTTTAAGATTTGTGCAATATAATTTTTAATGTGTTTAAAGTTTTGATTCATGCTTGTTATTTTTTTTAAATGCGCTTTTAATTTTTTGATTCATGCTTATCATATTTTGATTCGTGACCTCATTGTTTGCTATTCTGATCAATTTGCATTATATTTTTTTAGTTTGTGCAATCTATTTTTACATGTGTTTTTAAATTTTTGATTCACGCTTATTTTTTGATCCGTGACTGCAATACTTTAGGTGCATACTCATTGAGCGTTTACATGAGACATGATACAGACTCCGTTAAGTTGCTCTGTATATTTTAACATACCTTCAGAGGTTCATTCATGTTTATTTCATGTTGTAACTAGTAAAGTGGAATAGATGATTGGTTCATGTGCTCTCTGCTTGAACTGATGGTGCACACACCACAGAACGCCAGGAAAGATCGCGACAGAGACGTGATGTCTAGATCTCACTCCAGTTTATGGGAAAGTAGCCCATTTTCGATTCTTCTCACCTTGGCAAACTGATTTAATTCGACTCAAGCGACGACATGAGGTGTCCTATGAATAGCATGGCAAAGTACGCAGTACTTGCTCCGTATCTAAGGTTAGTAACCAAGTACGTTCCCTTTTGATACTACACTCGTACTGCTTCGTCTGCCTTTAGGCAAGACGCAACGGGGATAATACTATCATGCCATGCTATGAAGGGGGACGACAGAGCATTCGAGCAGAGCACTAAGAAGGGCTTGCAGCAGATGCACATAGTATAGTGCACCCCATAAAAAGCCGGGGACACTGTAGTCATCCTCCCATTCCCATACTGCCTAGGAACCCCATGGGGCCTAGAGCATATATAGGGAACAGAAAAATACATAACTACCTGGACCTGGTCAGGACCGTAGATGAGGTTCATAAGCTGGTCACATTGGTGAGGCTTATGCAGAGAGAACCTGCGTTTGCAATGCAGGAACGCCTAGGTTATAAAATCTGACAAACGTGGACGGCGAGGCCCAGCCGGCCGCCTCACAGATTTCCATAATAGACACGCCAGCGGACTATGCCCAAGAAGATGGCATGTTTTAACACCTATAGGACATTGCAGGCCTAAGGAGGAGTAAGCGACCACTATTGCATCGACTATCCATCTGGATAACCTGGGCTTCGTGACCAGAAGACCTTTCATGCGGTCACCGAAACAGACAAAAAGTTGTTCCGACTGACGAAAAGGGGTGGAACAATCAATGTAGGCCCTTAGGGCCCTGATGGGACAGAGTAGGTTCAACTCCTGATCATCCTGGGAAGGAGGAAGTGTGGAGAGAATGACCATCTGCGCCCTAAAAGAAGTGTGTAGTAAGATCAGAATTCGTAGGGAAGGAAGGGGACAGGGTTGGCATTTAACTGCTGACTGAGCTTTATTCAACAAATCAAAAATGTCCAACAGAAAGACTGTGCAATGCACAACAACAAAAATAATTAATCCACAAAGAGCTTCTCTCCAGTCTTGGTATACACAATCCACAATGGGCTTCACTCCAGCAGTGTTGTCGTGCACCAGCGTCTCAGTCAGCAGTTCCCCTCTCTCTCACACACTCCTGCTTCTCGTGGCGTTTTATCCTGTCTCCGTGCCAATTACTGGAATGAGAAACAGGTGTTCATGATTTACATTTAACCCGCTCACTCACCAAGCATTTCCTGACGCTCTCTCCCGTTGCAGACCTCGCTGAACCACGCCCCCCTCGCCACATACACCCACCGCCCGACTCAGGCAGGGGAGTCGTCTGGCCTGCAGCCCCCCCCCCCCCATTTCTGGAGAGGAAATCGGCCACAGCCATCTGAACACCCGGCCTGTGGACCACCTTGAACTTAAAAGGCTGTAAAGCCAGATACCAACGAGTGATCCGCGCGTTGGTATCCTTCATGCGGTGGAGCCACTGCAGGGGAGCGTGATCCGAACAGAGAGTGAATTCCCGTCCCAGGAGATAATAGCGGAGGGTGAGGACGGCCCACCTGATGGCCAAACACTCCTTCTCCACGGTGCTGTACTTAGCTTCTTTCTTAGAGAGCTTACGGCTAATGTACAGCACCGGCTATTCCTCCCCCTCTATCTCCTGGGACAGGACAGCACCCAGCCCCCTGTCCGACGCATCAGTCTGCAACACAAAGGGGAGAGAAAAATCAGGAGAGTGAAGCAATGGCCCGCCACATAGAGCAGCCTTCACCTGGGTAAAGGCCTGCTGGCACAGCTCTGTCCACTGGACCGTATCTGGTGCATCCTTTTTAGTTAGATCAGTCAACGAGCTGGTGAGGTCTGAATAATTAGGTACAAACCTTCTATAATATCCCGCCAGCCCGAGGAACTGTCTAACCTCCTTTTTGGTCTTGGGGCGCGGACAGGTCGCAATCGCTGCTGTCTTATCAATTTGGGGACGCACCTGTCTATGCCCCAAGTGGAAGCCCAGATACCTTACTTCCACGAGCCCAATCACACACTTCTTCGGGTTGGCCGTGAGCCCGGCCCCTCTCAGCGATCTCAGGACTGCCCTCAAATGCTGCATATGCCACTGCCAGTCATTACTGAAGATAATAATATCATCCAGATAGGCAGCAGCATATGCACCATGGGGCCACAAAATTTTATCCATGAGACGCTGAAAGGTAGCCGGTGCCCCGAACAGCCCGAACGGAAGTGTAACGAATTGGTGTAATCTGAACGGCGTCGTGAAAGCTGTCTTTTCTTTAGATAATGGCAACAAGGGGATCTGCCAATAACCCTTTGTTAAGTCCAGTGTCGAATAAAATCAAGCCGTACCGAGCCGGTCAAGCAATTCCTCCACCCGCGGCATTGGATACGCGTCGAATTTTGACACTGCGTTCACCTTGCGATAGTCCACACAGAACCGAACTGAGCCGTCCGTTTTGGGGACCAAAACTATCGGGCTTGCCCAGTTACTGCTGGACTCTTCTATTACTCCCATTTCAAGCATTGCCCCTAATTCCGCCTGAACTACCTTTTTCTTGTGTTCAGGCAACCTATACGGCCGGCTGCGAATCACAACGCCTGGCTCCGTCTCGATGTGGTGCTGAATGAGGTCTGTACGACCCGGTAGGGGAGAAAACACGTCAGCAAACTCTGCTTGTAACTTAGTCAAATCAGTGAGCTGGGAGGGCGAGAGGTGATCTCCTCCTGGGGCCAAAGCGAGGGATTGTTTTTTGACATTCGCCTCTGGCCCGAGATCATCCTCTCCGCTAATCACCGTCGCCAGCATCACTGATTCTGCCTCATTCCAATTTTTAAGGAGATTGAGGTGGTAAATTTGACGTGCTCCTCTCCTATCGGAACGTATCACCTCATAATCGAGCTCGCCAACTTGCCGTGTAACCTCAAACAGTCCTTGCCACTTTGCAAGTAATTTCGAACTTGAAGTGGGGAGCAATACAAGCACTTTATCTCCCGGTGAAAATTTGCGTAAATTAGTTCCCCTGTCATACAGCTGGCTCTGTCTGTGCTGGGCTTGCAACAAATTCTCCATAGATAGCTGCCCCAAAGTGTGGAGTTTTGTTCTCAAGTCCAGCACATACTGAATTTCATTTTTGGCCTGAGATGGTCCGTCCTCCCAAGTCTCTCTTAGGACGTCCAGTACCCCGCGGGGCTGGCGTCCGAAGAGAAGCTCGAAGGGGGAAAACCCTGTGGAGGGTTGCGGGACCTCTCGCACTGTGAATAACAGGGGTTCTAACCATCTATCCCAATTTTTGGCGTCCTCTTGAATGAATCATGGATTTAAGTGTGCGATTAAACCGTTCGACCAGCCCGTCCGTTTGTGGGTGAAAGACGCTGGTGCGAACCGATTTAATGCCCAACAATTTGTAAA
Organism: Ancherythroculter nigrocauda; assembly: GCA_036281575.1. Classification (NCBI taxonomy): domain Eukaryota; kingdom Metazoa; phylum Chordata; class Actinopteri; order Cypriniformes; family Xenocyprididae; genus Ancherythroculter; species Ancherythroculter nigrocauda. The sequence goes on along the minus strand of VTFQ01000010.1, from coordinate 9,488,220 downwards.
GTTCACGTAATGTGCGTGACATAAATGCCATGCCTTGGTCAGTGAGGATTTCTTTCGGAATCCCCACTCAGGAGATTAAACTAAACAGTGCATCCGCAACACTCTTAGCGGAAATGTTGCGGAGAGGCACTGCTTTGGGATATCTTGTTGCATAATCCACAATGACTAATGCAAAGCGATGCCCTCTCGCTGATCGCTCTAATGGCCCGATGAGGTCCATACCAATTCTTTCGAAGGGGACCTGCATTAATGGGACAGGGCGCAAAGGCGCTTTTGGGGTGGCCGGTGGATTTACCAACTGACATTCACGACAAGATGCACACCACCTGCGCACATCCTTGTGAATGCCCGGCCAAAAAAATCGGGTCATGAGGCAATTTAGTGTTGCCGTTTGTCCTAAATGCCCAGCCATTGGATTAGAATGAGCCGCTTGGAAAAGCATTTCCCTGCGGCTCTTTGGAACTAACAATTGGGTCGTATCCTCCTTTGTCTGAGTGTCTTGGATCACTCAATACAACCTATCTTTTATGATCGCAAAATATGGATAAGAAAGCGGACGTCCAGGCTGGAGAGGCTGACCATCGATGGTACTGACCTTTTCAAATGCATGTTTTAGCGTCTCGTCGTGAGACTGCTCCAGGGGAAAATCATTGTGATCCAAATGAATAAGTCTTCCGATTTCACTCTGTTCCCCTGAAGCTGAACTCACTGGTCCCTGATCAGTCTCTCCCACCTGCACTCGCACATCCTTATCCAGCGATTTTTTCCCCCAAGAGGCATCCGAGCATAAACACCCCAACAATTTATTAAACGCTGGCTTTTGACCCCTGAATTGAATAATGATGGGACCTATAGGATATTTCATCACATCCCCATGCACACACCGCACCCTAACCATGCGGCCTGTATCCAATGCTCCGGATGAAATCAGGCTTTGATGAATGGAGGTTTGGTTACAGGTTTGGAGTCCACCAAAGCCTGATAGGTACCCCCCTTGATACTCACAGGTATTTGGTACCAGCCAGCTTGACCAGGGGCAGCCTGCGGGTCATCCGGGACCCGGATCATTGTCCCGACCTCCGTCACTGGACACCTATCCACAAAATGCTCCGGGTCCCCGCAACGCCAACAGGCCGGCCCAGACCTGCCCGCCGCTCTTGTGGCAGAGAGTGGGTTAACCCTCTGGAGTCTGAGGCTGATTTGGGGCCTAGAGAAGTTTTGACATGCCCTGACATTTGTGCTTTTTTCAGTTGTTCATAAACATATTAATGGAAAAAGTGTCATTACACTGTATTCAGCACAAACTAGGCTACAATAATATGTGAGGAACATGTATGTACATGTTTGTGTTTTTGAAGGAATAACATTTATGCGTGGTTATTGAAAAAACAAAAAACTTAAGTCACTGAAATAAGGCCAAAAAAAGTATAGTAAATCTGTGTTTACAATACTTTAGGGTATTGGAGGTTGTAGACTAGAGTTTTTGCTTCAAAATTATGTAAAAATTATGCTGCCTACTCCTTCATATAAAACAATATATTGATTTAGTTTTTTTTAAGACACTTTTTGCCAAGAAACACAGAATGCGTGGAGGCGTGAATCACCACTGAATAATGGGCCATTCTCACCTGAGAAGACAACAGAATTGCATAGTAATGAGCTGAAATGACTTGCATATTAATGAGGCATTTCAGTCAGGTAGGCTGTGAAAAAAACCTTCTGTGATGTCTCAAGCTCATCATGCTATATGAAACATACAGAAAAATATTATTACAATATAAAGTAATGGTTTTATATTATACTTTAAAATATAATGTATTTCTGTGATGCAAAGAGTCTGAATATAGGCTTTTAGTTTAAAAGCATGCACATTTGGAAAAATATTGGATTCTCATATGCTTATGTCAATTTTCTATACAGAGGAGTTATATTTATTTAATATTCATTGTCATTACTATGAGCGCTGGTGTTTTCAATTCATACTTGAAGTCAGAGGGCGCTCTCTGTGCATTTTTAGTCCACAAATTCATCTAAAAGAAGAAGAGGCTATTCCATGAATGGAGTTTCCAATTCATACTGCAGCCGGCTCATCTAAAATTCATCTATAGAAGAAAAGAAAACAGGAACTAACTGCATGTCTTCTAGAGCTCCCTAACCATGACTTTTACATCCAGATAAACACTTTTCAAGACAATAAATACACGATTGAGACGATGAATGCATGTATTGACTGAATTTGTGTCTGAATAGCGCTATATATTGCCTCTGAATTTGTGTCTGAATAGCGCTGGCTCCGTGGGCGTGGCCGCATTAGCGGATAATGAGCTGAATCACGGACTTCTGACATGGCTCTCTTTTCATACAGATTACATAAACACAGAAGGTTTGTTTTCGATTTGACTTACATGATTTAAAACCTGACATCTTAATGTTTTTTTAGACATAAGTGTAATTTTTCTGTGATTAGTATTCACTAAGTTACAGTTCATTTTCTGAGAACTATCAGATTGGACTTCGTTCAGAGGGAGAGGAGAAATCACGCATCATGTTAGTTTTCTTTATTTTACAAAAAGTACAACATTTTGTTTTTACTCTGAGTGTATACAAATAAAAGAAGATATTCTATAGTTTCAATTGATATATTACTTATGTCTCTATGACAAAAAATGACGGAGTATTTTAAGTCTGTTTTGCTGCAATGTGAAAAAAAACCCTGCAAAACGCGCCGGCGCGTTTTCAGACCTCAGAGAGTTAAATGGTTGGCGCGGAGAGAGGGGAGAAGCAGGAGCGGGATCCGGCCCGGCAGCAGAGAGTCCCGCCCCCCTTGGCGGGGCTCTAGGTCCGTAGAACTGTCCCTGTTCAGTTCCACCCCGCCCCTGGGGCGGAACACGAGGCGGGCCAGGCGGACGAGACCTGGGGAGAGGGACAGGCTTAGAGAGAGAGGGGGAAATAAAAGAGGGAGAGAGAGAGGTAGAGGTTCACCGACCCCTTGGCACGCCACCATGTGGTCCTCCGCCAGATGGATGGCTGAGTCCAGCGACGTGGGGTGGTGGCACTGGACCCACTCGGCGGTTTTCTTTGGGAGCCGAGTGATGAACTGCTCCAGTACCACACGATCGATGACCTGGTCCACGTCGCTTCCCTCAGCCAGTAGCCATTTGTGGCATGAGTCCTGGAGCTGTTGGGCCATCACGAAGGGCCGGCCAGACTCGCCCAAGTCCAGGGAGCGGAAGCGCTGTCTGTGTTGCTCCGGGGTCCGACTGACCCGCTGGATGATGGCCCTCCAAAGGTCGTCGAAGACCAGGAGGTTCTGCACTGGCAGCTGCTGTGCCGCCACCTGCGACTCTCCCGAGAGCAGCGGGACCAACCTCATTGACCATTGGTCCCGCGGCCAACCACTCGCCTCGGCAGAGCGTTCAAAAAGGTCGAGGAAGGCTTTGGGGTCATCGAGGGGACCCATTTTATTCAGGGGCAGGTGGGTGGGCACAGCCGGCTGCCTGATGGTCTCCGTGCGAACCTCCCGGTCGATCCAGCTCCGGAACCTCTCGCGGTCCTCCTGCTGGGTCTGCACTATGGTTTGGAAACAACGCTCCTGGTCGTTCCTCAGATCCAGCAGGGCCTGGTGTTGTTCCTGATGTAGGACCGCAAGGGAGGCGATGATGTCCTCAAATGGGGTGGAGGACGTCGATTGCATGGCAGCGGCCACCCGTCTTCCTTCCCGGGTTTCGGCACCAGTGTAGTAAGATCAGAGTTCGTAGAGAAGGAAGGGGACGGCGTTTAACTGCTGACTGAGCTTTATTCAACAAATCAAAAATGTCCAACAGAAAGACAACAAAAATAATTAATCCACAAAGGGCTTCTCTCCAGTCTCGGTATACACAATCCACAATGGGCTTCACTTCAGCAGTGTTGTCGTGCACCAGCGTCTCAGTCAGCAGTTCCCCTCTCTCTCACACACTCTTGCTTCTCGCGGCGTTTTATCCTGTCTCCGTGCCAATTACTGGAATGAGAAACAGGTGTTCGTGATTTACATTTAACCCGCTCACTCACCAAGCATCTCCTGACACTCTCTCCCATTGCAGACCTCGCTGAACCACGCCCCCCTCGCCACAAAGTGGATAGGACCTTTGAGATGTATCCATGTCTTGGTTTCAGGATGACTTTGGAGTTGTTAGGCCTGAATTCAAGACAGGAGGGGCTCACAGAGAGCGCCTGCAAATCTCCCACTCGCTTAACTGATGTTAAGGCTAGCAATAAGGCATTTTTTAGTGATAGGGGACTTAAGTCAGCAGTCTGGAGTGGTTCAAAAGGAGGGCCCTTAAGACCTGTAAGAACCAAAGACAGGTCCCAGGTAGGAACCGTACTGGGGCTAGAAGGGTGTAGCCTCTTAGATCTCTTTAGGAAGCGAACAACAAGGTTGTTTCTCCCTATTGACTGTCCTTCTACGGGAGCATGGGAGGCCGCTATAGCAGCGACATAGACTTTAAGGGTAGAGGGAGTATGGCCCCTATACATTAAGTCCTGAAGGAAGGACAATATCAGGGATATGTCACAGGTAAATGGGTCTTCGTTCCAGGCTGTACACAGGCAGCAAAGACTGACCATTTTAGGGAGTAGAGCTGTCTCCTTGATGGAGCTCTAGCTTGTGAGATTTCGGACGTTTTCAGGGAGGCTCCCGTCGAGAAACCACACATGGAGATCCCACAGCTCGGTTCTGGGATGCCATATTGTCCCTCCCGCTTCAGAGAGGAGGTCTCGTCTCAGGGGAATCAGCCATGGTTCCATGGACAATAGCTGAGACAGGTCCGAGAACCATGGAGGACTTTGTTGGTACCCTTCCTGATTCGCTCGATAACCTGGGGAATCAGAGCGATCGAGGGAAAAGTGTACAGGAGGAGGCTGGGCCAATCGTGGGCCAGCGCATCCCTGGTCTTTGAAAAATAAATTGGGCAATGATAGTTGTCTTCTGAGGCGAAGATGTCAACATCTGCCCTCCTGAAGGCATCCCAAATTTTCTGAATTATGAGGGGGTGGAGCGACCATTCCTCTGAGGGAAGGTTGTTACGGGACAACATGTCCGCCCCTTTGTTCAATATGCCCTGAATATGCACTGCCCTCAGTGAGAGCAGGCTGAGTTGGGCCCACTCTAGGACAGTTTTCGCTAGAGCAAAGAGGGTCTTGGACGAGAGCCCGCCCTGGCGATTTATGAAGGACATCACTGTCATGTTGTCTGATCTGACCAGGACATGGTGTCCCACCAGAAGAGGAAGGAAAGACTGGAGAGCTTGATATACTGTCATCATTTCCAAGCGGTTGATATGAAGCTCGCTTTCCTGGCTGCTCCAAGTGCCTAAGGCCGAGTGGCCATTGCACAGTGCTCCCCAGCCCATCTTGGAGGCGTCTGTGAAAACGACTTTCCTCTTGCACATAGTCCCTACAGCCACGCCTTGTTTGAACCAGCGGGGGTTCATCCAAGGATCCAGGGTTGCAACGCACGCCTGGTTCACCTTGAGCAAGCAACGACCATGCTGCCAGGCTTGGGGCGGGATCCACAGTTTCAGCCAGCTCTGAATGGCAGAGAGGTTTCGGGCGTAAAAGTTTCCATGAGCTGCTGAATGGCCAGGGATCGCTCTGGCGAGACTACAGCCCTGATGCAGGTCGAGTCGAGAATTATCCCCAGAATGAGATACATTGGCTGGGAGATGAGCTCTTGGGAAAACTGATCCTGAGCCCCAAGCACTCTAAGTGGCTGAGGAGGAGGGACCTGTGTGACAGCAGCTCCGCCTCCGACTGGGCCAGAATGAGCCAGTCGTCGAGGTAGTTGAGTATGCGTACACCCATCTGTCTCAGAGGGGAGAGAGCTGCATTCATGCACTTCGTAAAAGTGCGGGGAGCCAGAGATAGCCCGAATGGAAGGACTGGGTATTGATACACCACCCCTTCGAAGGCGAATCTCAAGAATTGTCTGTAATGGGGGGCTATCTGGATGTGAAAGTAAGCATCTTTCAGATCCAGGGAAAAGAACCAGTGAACCAGGAAAAGAATCCGTTGAATAATGGGTCCCTTTGAGCGAACTGGTACATAACCTTGATTTTTTACACCCAAATACCCATTTTGACACTCCAGGGATGGCCAGCCAGGCTTCAGCTCATGTGGCAAGGGGTTAAATCGATTCGAGCGATGGGTCACTGCGAGGGGACCCGACACTCGTAATCTGGTTGCTATGACAGTAATTAATTGCATGGGAGCGGGAACTTGAGCGGGCCCAGTGCTAACAAACACATTGTCTCCAGCACCCGGAACAGAAAGGGTGTTAGGTGACAAAAATTCATGAAGAAAGCTCTTTAGACAAAATAGTTATATTAGTCACCATTTAGTTATAAGGGAGAACATCATACATTAACGAGCTGTTAGCACTACATTCAGCTGAGTGCTGTCAGTGCTATGCTTGCTTGCTGCCGGGAGGATGAGACACGCGGGAATAGACTGGCGTGAGATCACCTAGCCCTATTCAATCAGTTTTGCATTTGCATTTGCATTCTGATTGCATTGTTCTTTTGTCTCAAGCCAGAGATAAGAAGAACAGTGGAGGTCAAGGGGAAGAGCTGTCTTCAGAGAAGCAGTCTATGAACACCGCGAGGCAAGACTCGCACTCTTACGGTGAGAGCGTCCATCTTCAATGGAGGCGGCTTGCAGGTGGTGTGGCCAGCAAGTGACGCACACAGAAATTTGGCATTTTACCACAAACACCAATGAAATTGTTATTTTAGAAGAAATATATTCCATGAGTCTCACCTGATGGTTACAGGGGAGATTGTCATGACATAATGCTGTCAGTGCTGCACTCAGCTGAACCCTAAACAGCATGCGCAGCACCGGGAAATCCCCTGCTGCAGGAAGAGAAAGACGCGGGATCTAGACTGGCGAGAACTCAGTCCCGTTCACTGGCCCTGTAACCTTTTGTTTCTCATCTCAGCTTGAGAGAAGAGAACAGTGAAAAACGAGGGAAGGAGCTGTGAATGCAGCAAGGCGAGGCTCGCGCTCTCATAGTGAGAGCGCTTGTTCTCAATGAACGCGGTTTGCTGGGGCGGGGCCGTGGCCGGCAAGTGAAACGCTCAGAGGTTCGGGATTTAACAACAAACACCAGAGAAATATGGTTTTCAGAGTTAATATATTCCATGAGTCTCACCTGAAACAGGGGAGAGCGTCATGTCATATTCAACAGAGTGCTGTCAGCATTAAGCCCGTTCTCACGCTCTTGTAGTGAGAACGCACGCACTCAATGAATGCGGCTTGCGGGGGCGTGGCCGACACGCAAGGAGATTGGGCATTTTACAACATATGTTGGAGAAATATGCTCTTTCAGACTGAATATATATCAGGAGTCTCACCTGAGTCAGGGAAGAACGTCATGTCATATTCAACTGAGTGCTGTCAGAAGTGAGAGAGCGCTCGTCCTCAGTGAATGTGGCTTGCGGGGCAGGGCTGGCAAAAGACCTGCTCAGAGGCTTTAGTAAAATTAAGCTCTATGCTCATCTGAGGGAAAATGTCAGGCTAGATGAGCTGAAACAGGTGCTCTAGGACGCTGAAGGCAGCTCGTGAGTGGCGCGATCAACTGAAGAAGAGCAGGCGCAGCATGTTATATTCGCCAGACCGTGGCAGGGGGAGTGCTGACGCAAGCGCTGTCATTGCGAGTTGGTCTTGCTGCTGCAAAACACGGGGATGCAGACGCTCGGCGATTCTGGCGGCTTGGGAGCGATACGCTGACCAGGCTGCTTGAGAGCGGCGTGGAGAGCAGAGCTGCTTGAGAGCAGCGAACTGATCTGGCTGCTGACGAAGCGTTTACTTGAACTCCACAAACCAATGGCTGTGCAGTTTCACTGCGTGATTGAAAAAGGCTTCTGAAATCGGTGAAAACAGGAGTTTCCCCGTTGCGTCTTGCCTAAAGGCAGACAACGCAGTACAAGTGTAGTATCGAAAGGTACATGGACCCAAAAAGATACACTGACCCAATACCTTCTGGGCTCCTTCAGTTGTTGCGTGGTGCTGATGCTGTTGATCTGAATATAACTATATGCAGCAATAATTTCCTTAGACATATTTGTCGTTCATTTAGGATACCCCCAGATAAAAGTTTCTGGAATTCACACTTCCGTGACATTAAGTGGGAGGAGGCTTTTATGGTTTCCAGGAGATACTGTGTCATCAATAAGATTCATGAGGTTTCATTTAAAATTATTCATTGTATTTATCCTGTTAATCGGGTTATAAAAAGATTTAAGATATTGATTTGAAATGTCTGTTTTGTAATTTGAATAATGAGACTATTTGTCATCTTTTTATTGTATTTGTACTAAATTGTTCTGGTGTGATTTTGAGGACTTTAAGGAGATCTCTGGAACTGACATTAATCTGGAGGACAAAAATATATATTTTTTTATGATAAGCCTTTAGAAAAGAAAATTTGTTTTGTTCTTAATTTATTATTTTAGGGAAATATCACATTCATGAATGTTGATGGGCAAAAATACAGACTTTTGCAAATCCTTTATCCTTTTTAAGGATCTTTGTATTTATTTTGTAATTAAATATGGATTTGATTTCAATACCCCTGTGCATATAGGTATTCATCCTTGTGTTATTTTGTCTGTAATTTTATTTCTTTTGTATTATTGTAGTATTATTTTTTATATTATTATTTATATTGTAGTATTATTATTTTTGTAATATATATATTTACTGATTTAATTTGCTGTTATTTTTATTTAATTGTTGTGCGTTTTGTTACTGAATAAAGCATAAAAGAGAAAAGAAAATGAAACAAACCCATGAATTTATGATTTCTGTGTTTTTCACACTACGATTAACTCTGGCTAGTATTTTAGCTATATAAAGTTGGATTTATCTGATTATTATAAGACATTTAGATTAATCCAATTTCTAAATTTTTAAAAATGTTATATTAAATTTCAGAGCTTTGTATAGGACATTAGCCTACACAAAAACATCTGCAACGTTTTAATTGGAAGGTTACTTTACATGGTTATAAAAATAATATTTTAAGTTATTTTTAGATTTAAAAGTAACCACCCTGCAATGTTCTGGGAAAGTTATTTTATGGTTACAAAATAATAATCTAAAACTAACCATTAGGGAACTGTCATGTACACAGAAGAGGACAGACAAAGTAGATACAAAATAACAGTCTTTATTTCAAAGATCAGGGGAACAGAGCGGGAATGCAACACAGGTGATGATAATTGGCAGATGATCATATAAAGAAGACTTAGCTGGCTGGTGATATATTGTTCTTCGTGCAGGTGACGATCTAGTGAAGGTGAAGGGAGTACAGGGGATCCAAATAGGCAACCAGGCGGAATAGATGACAGCAGACAGAAGATGGATACAGGATACACAGGTAAGTACTCCGGTCAGTAAACAGGTAAGTACTCAGGTGAGTAATAGGGTCTGTGGAACTTCTCTAGGATGAGACCAGAGAACTGGGGTGAGGATGGTGACTGGGATAACAAGGTGGACTTGCAGGTGTGGTGATGGCTGACTGGGTGCAGGTGTGAATCAGGAGGGATGCTGGGAAATGCACTGCGGAGAAGGCGACTAAGCAGGTGACTATGACAGGAACATTCAGTATAAGTTATTTTTAGGTTATTTAAAAATAACCACCCTGCAACGGGAATGGTTGCAAAATAATAGCCTAAATATAACGGTTAGGGAACGCAAAGAATGAGATGGGGCCCCTCCCACCAGCAGTGATGTCTTTTAATGTCAATGTTGTGAGCATGGACATTCTCAATACTCAAAAGAGCTAAACTGGACAGTCTTTCTTGTGACACTGTGCTGTGCTCTGGAGAAATTTCAATTTCGAGAATGATCTTTCAGCAGTTGCAACCATTACAGGTAAAGTTATAAACAACTTCACTATCCCCTGTGTAATGACTGAGGCAAATCAGACACAATTATTGGTTAGTTAACCAATAGTTTTAAGCTCACTCTGGGGTCTGTCCCCATCCCCCGGGAAGCTCTCAGTTACAAGTTTTTTGCGCCAAGGAATGTGGTTGCCGCATGGAGAGCAGAGAAGAGACACAGAAAATCTGCATCTTCCCTGCATTTTCCACACAGAACACAGACTCTATGGCATTAATGTATAGACAGACTGTGCTATAAATGAATCCTTCTCAGGAAATGGTATCCATTATTACTGTTGTTGTATTGTACTCATTGTATTTACATGTTTGATGATTTTTAAATGTTATGACCTGCACAGTAACTTCAATTATGCCATGTTTGGTGTCTATGCGTTCATATCGAGCAGATTTAAATGCTTGTGTATGCGGTATGTCCATACCTGCACAACACATAAGTGTTACAAGGATCTTTAATAGTCCTTCTTTAAAGCTCAACCAGTTTAATCTTGCTCGGTCATAAAAGCTCCACCAAGGGGAGGTGTGTGTCACCCGGAAATACAACGACCTCATTGGCCCCCATCATTCCTAAGAGGTTGGCTTTGACCAGAGGTTAAAAACGATTGAACAGGGCCACTCCTTCTCTTGTTCCTTACTTCTGGACGACCGAACGGACCTCCTTGCGGCCGGCCTAGGCCAGGCCTGCAAGGCCTGTAGGCCTCGGCCTACAAAACTAGCCATGTGCTCCTCATCCAACATGGAAAAGACTGGCAATAACTCCGGACTGAATCCTCAAGACCTCTCCTCAGATGGCAGAGCTGATTCTCCTCAGCCTAAGGGCATCTTGCAAGTATCGTACATTTTAACACTAAACAGCGATTTGGTATTAATTTGTAAGATTTACCTTTGCTATTGCTGAAGAAACTGATGATTCCTTTCCAGATTGTCTTTGACATTTCATGTAGCTCTAGTAACAGCATCTCTTCCGGTTCAACTCTATCATTACTCATTCTGACTTGCATATGTGTGTGTGACCCTTTGTGTATGTTATGTTACGTGTTTGTTAGTTTAGTTATGTGTTTGTGAGTTAGTTAATAAAGATTGTGCACAAGACATGTTTGGTTCTGACTCCGTCTGCTAATGAATTGCCTCTTAAGTGATAGATCCGGACTACGTGCTCTGAGTAGTACAGTACAATAAGAAATATTATTTTTCCATAACTTGGAAATTAACATTTCTTAGAATTCATAAACAATCAACACTGAGCGTTCACTGGATGCACAGGTTAATTGATTGTAATATTAAGATTAATGTAGCTATATCCAGTAAATCTGATTAACCGATTTACATATTCATAATTAATCATAATTAATAAATCATATTAAATTATGAATAATTATTAATATTTCCCCTTTGAGTTAATTCGCTACACCTGTGAAGGCCTCCTTTCCTTTCCTTTCCTTTCCTTTCCTTTCCTTTCCTTTCCTTTCCTTTCCTTTCCTTTCCTTTCCCTACGTATAGATAAAACGTTATCGAAATGATTCCAATTCGCATGGATCTGCGGAAATGACTAATAATTCTGTATTATGTGGGCCGGACAAGTAATTTGGCTATGTCTCTTTGTAAAGAAAGACTAAGTGTCTGCGCACATAGGCTACACATTCAAATGCGCATACCTATTCACGAGTTCACATTTACATATAATTGAATAGAGTAAAATTATGCGTATCTGGTGTGCCAGTCACAGCAGTGGGTGTTTACACTGAAGTCTCACAGCAGACACACCCCTTCAAAAAGTGCGTTCAAATCAGAGGGCTGAAATGGGGGTAGAAAATAGCCATTTATTTGTGAATTATGACAATTATTTGATGTAAAAATCATATTATCATTATAAGTGCACCTCAGGAAACATTATAAAATAATAAAAAATCCATTTCATGACCCCTTTAATAGCACTTTTCTCAAGGTAGTGATAACTGTTAACATCTGCACCTTGACACACTCTGACATCTTGGAGAGACCTGCGCCACTTTCTGTTGATCAGGATGTGGTCAATCTGGTTGATTGTGTTACCATCGGGTGATTTCCATGTCAGCTTCCATGTCCTTATGTTGGAAAATGGTGCCTCCAACCACTAGATTGTTGTCCAAGCAAAACACCTTTTGACAAAAGGGGGGAGGGGGTTAGTTTTACCTACAGTCACCAAAATCTGTACATATATTGTTCTCATCGAGCCGGACAACTTTCTAATTTATTAATTAGCTCTGACCAACAGAAAGTCAGCTATTTTGGTTTGAATGTGGATTTTTTGAATAATCAGGCTCTGAAAACTACTTCTCCTAGGGGATTCATACGATTCACACAAATTTTCTGAACATGATGACAAGACATTGAAGATGCTAAATTGTGAACAGATATTGGATATCTGTTGCCATGGCAGGAATTAATGGCAAAAAAGGAAAGGGAAGAGTCTCATATCTTCATAACAATACATTATACACCATTTATTTCTATATAAAATAATACAAATATTAGAAATAAACACATTGTATTCTACTTTTTCAATTCAAGAAGTATGTATGAGTTAAAAATAGGCAGATTACTGCTATCTGTTTAAATAAAAAAAAATCTAATATCATACAGAGTATAAACACCTGATGGCAGCATTGGCATATTTTTAAACAGGGTTAAGAAAACTTGTTGCTGAGAATTCTGTTTGCTGAGAAAACTGTTTTCAGGTATAATTAATTTTAGTAGGTATTGCATTTGGATGTATATATTTAGACATTATCAAGAACTAATTTCTGTCACAGCATAGATTTTACTTTTTATTTAAAATGTTGAATTTTCTGCCTCAACTAACTGTAAACAGTCTCCAACTAAGCATTTGATCTCTCTCTCACTTGTGAGCGTGGGTCTTGTGAGCGTGGGTGAGTGATTCTTTTTTCTTTTTCTTGCTGTGCTTTTCTGGTATCTTTTGGGTTTTTTCCCCTTTTTGTTGGTAGTTGGGCCGTGTGCTGCCTGTATTATCAGGGAAGCATGACGGCCCGAAGTGTGCAGAGTTTGGCCTCGTTAACAAGACACCATGCGATTAAAGTGGTGTCCACGGCAAGCGTTGAGGAATGCTGTATGGCTGTTGGAGAAGTTGTGGGGCATGATGGTATTTTATCCGCCTCTAGAATGAATAATGCCATGGTGATTTTTCTTAACAGTATTGAAAAAGTAAATGAACTAGTTGAGCATGGAGTTGTGATTGGCGATGAGTTTGTTTCTGTTCTCCCTCTCTCACTGCCATCAAAGAGAGTTACTTTATCTATCGTTCCCCCGTTTCTCAGTGATGATATATTAACTCTGAAAATTGGTATCTTCAATTAAGAAGATTCCGATCAGCAGTGAATCTCCTCTTTTGAAACACATTGTGTCTTTTAGGCGTTTCACATATATGATAGTCCAGGATGATGCCGAGCTAGACTTGTCTCTCAACTTTAGAGTTGATTGGTTTGAGTACGTAATTTTTGTTACAACGGCGAAAACAAAATGTTTCGGTTGTGAAAGTAGGGCATTTAATTCGAAAGTGTCCTGCTAAACTGAAAGAAAACAAAGTTATCGGGAAAGGAATGCTGTTTCTGTTCCCAGTATGAGTGACGTAATCGAGACTGACTTGATGACTTCAGAGTTACCGGGGGTGAGTCAGGTTGAGGCAGAGTCGGTCACAGGGGAGGTTGTCCCCAGCAAGAGACCGGAGGCCGGAGCAGAATATGTTCAAAGTTCCGCAGAAAAGGAAAAATAGTGATAAATCTCAAATTGTAAAAATTCCCCAAAAAACTGATTTGCAAGGTGTGATGATGATCATGAGACAGGAAGTGATAGTGAATTGTCAGACTCCAGCGTAGCGCTCTCTCAGGGTGATTTCTCTAGTCAAAGTTATGACGTTGATGACATAAAGTTGTTTCTCAAATCAACTAAAAATAAAAGAGGTGTTTGTGTTCAGGAATATTTTCCTGATATCAAGCAATTTGTTGAAAAAACAAGAAGTCTAATGGCAGAAGGCTGTTTTACTAATAAAGAAGTATATTGTTTAAAGAAAATTGTGAGGAATTTGGGCAAAGAATTGAATAATGATGCTTAGAAAATTAAGGATGTTCCTGATCCGTTGTGTGTTGGTGGGCTGTTGGTTTTGTTGTTTATTTTTGCCAGAACCTTGATGTTATAATATTGCAAGAAACACACAGTGATGGAGAAAATACTGCTGACTGGGCAAGGGAGCTTGATGTGATCTCTGTTTTGAGTCATCATACTTCAACAACTGCTGGAGTTGCTGTTTTGTTTGCAAAGAGTTTTAGTCCAGTTTCTTTTGATTTTGATGAAATTGTTAAAGGTAGACTTTTAAAAGTGAGAGCTGTTTTTGAAAGTAATGTGTTTGTAATGTGGTTGAATTTGGCTGGCTCAAGCTTGGAGAATGCAGAGATGGTATCCCAGAATTTGGGTATCAGGTCTGTTCGCCTTGTATCTCTTTTTTTGTCTAAACTGAGATCACCTCTCACAGTTGAGGAGATTCAAATGTTAAAAGACTACTATTCTGGGGCGAGCTCTCCTAATGCTCAGGATTTTTTCCCCTGCCTTATGATTTCACCTAATGTTGATGGGTACACAGGGTTTTTAAAGTCTTGGGAATCCTTATGGTTGAACTTATTGTCAACTAAAGTTAATGTTTTGTACAGAGCCTGTGTTATGGTTTTTAATAAGAAAAATTTTGATGGAAAGGTTGATACACCATGGCGCTCTTTTTTTGGGCTGGAAGAAAATGTAAAACCTGAGTGGAGATCTTTGTATAAACCGCCACTGTCTAAGAGGGGAGGGGATATACAGTGGAGAATCCTTCACGGTATTATTGTCATCAATTCTTTTATCTCTGTATTAAATCCAGAAGTTAGCTCTGAATGCCCTTTTTGTTGTTGGAAACAGTGTTTCATGCTTTTACACAATGTTCTAGATTGGAACCTATATTTATGTTTTTGAAAGGATTCTTCAGCTGTTTTAATGAATTTTTCTCAGTTAAGATTTTTATCTTGGGGTTCAAGTATAGCCGAAACAAGAAGCATGTTTGCCAGTTGTTAAATTTTATGTTGGCACAAGCAAAATTGGCGATATATATATATATCAGTAGGAAGAACAAAATTGAGCAAAAACCTTGCCAAAGTGTCATTGGAGTCTTTTTAAGTTTGGTTAAATCAAGAGTGTTGGTTGATTTTAAGTTTTATAAAACTATGGATGATTTGTCAACTTTTGAGATGATTTGGTGCAGCAATGGAGCATTGTGTGTTGTTTCTTAAGGTGTTCTGTTTTTTTCTTTGTAATTTTTTTCTTTTCTATTTTCTTTTCTAAGCTGATATTTTTGGCATAGTTTTTTGGGGTGTTTTTTTTGAAGGTTATGTTTTTTGTGTGAAGAATCATAGTGAATAAAGTTTTTTTTAAAATTCAACTCTCTCTCTCTCTCTGTGTGTGTGTGTGGGGTGTGTGTGTGTGTGTGTGTGGGGGGGGGGGGGGGGGTGTCAGTTGCACTCTTGATGGCTTAGAGTTCAATCCTTTCGTTACTACAGTTTCATTATACCTGCATTACAGGATTTCTCTTAGGCCTTCTATATATAAATTTATATATATATATATATATATATATATATATATATATATATTTATATATTTGAATAACAAAATAAATGCATAGAACTGGTTCTTTTGTAGGGCACTGACAACATAGTTTTATATAATTTGTTTAATAATTGGGTTAAAAAAAGACATTTATTGTTGTGGTATGAATAATAAAACAAACATCTGTGTGTTAAACTGCAAGCATGAGGTTATAGGAGGCAACACGTATAGAAATAAATTATAATAATGAAAAGGTAAAGATAAATGCTTCAGATAATTAAGGTTCTGAGCTGCAAATTTTCTTCACATTCATTTGAAATTGTCAAATAACAATAGTCAATTTATTCATTGTGTTTTGTATGTATTATGAACATTTTATAGTAGGCAGAACTTTTTGAATATTTTAGTATTTTAAATGTTATCTTTTTTTTTACACTTCACTTTATTACATATTATGCAATTTATTTTTATTTATGTAATTCATTCACTCACTGCCTATGTATAGGCTTATAGGCTGACAGGATGTCATGCAAATTGTACAGTGATATGCTTAGAATATGAGAATTTGAGTGTCATTTCAGAGTGTTGGAAATGTTAAGTTTTCAAAAACAAAAGTTTGGAAGGTTTGGGTTAACAGCATTTTTTCATATGCAGGCGTCTCAGATTTCCAAGTTATTAATACAGGATAAATTGTTAAAGGTGGGCACAGACTATAGACAATAAGATAGCAATGTCTGGAAGATTAGTTAAATTTATCTCATGGAACATTGATGTGTGTGGTAGCCCAGCAAAAAGGAAAAAAGTGTTGACGTATTTGAAAAACAATCAAGCAGATATTGTGTTTATTCAGGAATCTCATATGAAGGGCAAAGAAGCAGAAAAAAATAAAATGGGGTGGGTAGGTCATGTTTTTCACAGTTCATACTCCAGTAAACATAATGGAGTGATAATTCTGAACCATAAGAATATAAGTTTTGTTCTGTTAAAACAAAGGAATGATTCAGATGGACGGATTTTGTGTCTAGAAGCTATTGTAGAGGGTACAAAAATGGTGTTGCAATACATATACACCTAACAAGAGTGACCCACCTTTCTTTCATGAGCTTAATCACATGCTGGGAAATTCTGAGGGCCAAATAAATCTAGCTGGGGATTTTAATGAAGTAATGGATCCAATCCTAGATAAAAGTTCTCAACAAACTCATTTATTGTCAAAAGGAAGAGAAGCAATACATATGTTGAGTTGTGATTTGGGTCTTACAGACATATGGAGGCAGGTCAATCCAAAGAATAGGGATTACACCTTTTTCTCCCACAGTCACAAAATGTATTCAAGGATTGATTTTTTCTTAGTATCAACCCTTTTGACTGCTCAAGTAGCAAACTGTGTTATAAAGACAATAACTATTACTGACCATGCACCAGAAGAACTACTTCTGAATATACAGTGTGATACAGAGAAAAGAGGAAGATGGAGAATGAATACGGCATTATTGTTAGATCCCCTTTTCAGAAAAGCTTTAGAAGATGATTTAAAATTCTTTTTTGATATAAATTTAGGGAGTACTCAAGACATTTCAACAGTCTGGGAGGCCACTAAGGCGTATGTAAGAGGAAAACTTATCGCTCAGGCTGCAAAAAAGAAAAGGGAGAATTTAAATAAGATTAACGAGTTGGAAAAGGAAATTAAAAATAAGGAATTACAGTTGATTAATGCTTTTTCGGACAGGCTTTTTCAAGAGCTTTGTAGATTAAAAATATCAGTTGCATGAGATTTATAACACAAAGGTGGAATATGCACTGTACAGACTGAAAACAAATTTTTATGAAGGGGGAGAGGAAACAGGAAAATTGTTAGCCAGACAATTGAGAGAAAAAAATACTTCCAACACAATACCAGTAATTAAACAAGGAGATAGACAAATTTTTGCAGCCAAAGACATAACGTTTTTCAGCAATACTATGAAAAGCTGTATATGTCTATAACACATACTAAATCTGTTCAAAATGAGATAGAAGATTTTCTCTCATATGTTGAATTGCCGAGCTTACAGCCAGATCAGGTGGTGGAGATGGAATCCCCTATTTCAGTAAATGAGATAAAAGAAGTAATTTCATCAATGAAAAATGGAAAATCACCGGGTGCTGATGGCTTGCCCATGGAGTACTATAAGGAATCTGTAGTGGTTATAACTCTAATACTTAATGAGGTATACCAAGAAATGTTCAGGAAACGGCGAGCACCCCCAACATTTAATGAGGCCTTTATTTCTGTAATCCCCCAAAAAGGTAAAGATGTTACAGACCCCTCAAATTTTAGACCTATTAGTTTATTAAATGTTGATTTGAAAATTGACAAAAATCCTAGCCAATTGTCTGCAGAAGGTGTTACCAAACATTATTCATCCTAATCAAGTGGGATTCATGAACAACAGAGCTTCTTCCGACAATGTAAGATTGTTGTTTCACCTAATCTGGTTGTGTCAATCCAAAAATACTCCAATAACAGCTATTTCTCTTGATGCGGAGAAAGCTTTTGACAAGGTGGAGTGGCAATTTTTATTCTCTACCTTGTCACATTTTGGCTTTGGGCAAAATTTTATTTCATGGGTTCAAATATTATACAAAGAACCCAAGGCCACAGTGATAACAAATGGAGCAGTATCCCCCTTTTTTAACCAAGTGTTACAGAACCTCATGTTTCCGTCTTCCCCTGTGACCTAGTTTCCCCGTTCTGTTCATTAGTTCATTTGATCCACCTGTGTCTTGTTAATCATCCCATCACCTTGTTTAGTTCCTTTGTCAGTCACATGTATATATACCCTGTGTTCTCCTTCACTCCTTGTCCATTCTCGTTGTTGTCTACATGTGTGTATGCTGTGGTAACCCTGTTTGGAAACTCCTGTGTCTCAGTAAAGTATTGTTAATCGTCATCGTCGTCTCCGTCGTACTTTGATACACAGCACACGTAACACCAAGAGGGACACGTCAGGGGTTTTCTTTAAGCCCACTTTTATTATTTTTTTGGAAATACTGGCAATTAGCACACTCTGGGATTAGGGGAGTGAAAGCAGGAGACAAAGAACATAAATTATTACTATATGCAGACGACATTTTAGCAGTTATAACTGACCCCCTGACCTCTCTACCACATCTATTGGATGTTATTCAATCCTTCTCAAAATTGTCTGGTTATACAGTTAATTGGAATAAGTCTGAAGCTACCCCCCTTTCCAATTCATGTTTACCAGTTATGGTAGAAAAGTTTCAATTTAAATGGGTCCCTAAGGGAATTAAATATTTAGGAATAAAACTGTCATGGGACATGGAGAAAATAATAACACAAAATTTTACACCCATTATTATGGAAGTTCAGAACTAACTTGGAGAAGTGGAGAAAAATCAAACTTACTTTATGGGGAAAAATTAGTATTATTAAAATGATTATAGCCCCCCAGCTTAATTATATATTAATGATGCTTCCGATTAAAATACCATCTTCATTTTTCAAGCAATTTGATAACTTAATGAAACATTTTCTTTGGGATGGGAAAAGGGCAAGGATCAGTCTAAATAAGCTGATTGCCCCTAAAGAAAAAGGAGGGTTGGGTTTTCCAGATTGTAGACTATATCATTTGCTTTTTGTTCTGACAAAAATAGCTAAATATTGGAATCAGGAAAAGGATAAAACTGACTGGATGAATGTTGAATATAAAATTTGTGCACCCTTTACTCCCATTGAAGTATTCTCACAGTCTACTTTTAATACTACAAATCCCGTTCTTTTTCATACTAGAGATGTTTGGGTTAGAATTCATAAAATATTCAAATTATCTCACCATTTACTGAAATACTCTTCATTATGGCATAACCCAGCAATCCGTATTGGTAAAAAGCTGATTTATTGGAAGTATTGGCACCAGCAAGGTATAAGTACAACTGAAGACTTGTATGAGAATGGGGTGATAAGGTCTTATGAAAATTTAACTAAGTGTTATAATCTTGTAGAAAAAGAAATCTTCTGGAAGTTTTTACAGTTACGTAATTGTATATTGTCTAAAGTTGGCCCCATGGTTGACAATCCTATCTCAAGTTATTTAAAAAAAAAAACACAAGAATTTCATAAATCTTCACATTTATATAAAATGGTAAACTCCTCCCTAGTGAAAAAAAGTATACTAAGTATACTTGCAGCAAGACTAATTATTAGTATATTTCAAGTGTGTTAATGATTAGTTCATTTAAAGTGTGCTATTTTGAAACAACTAATTTTGTACTAAGTATATTTAAGTTGAAATTAAGTAGTATTAAAATACAACTTTAAGTATATTTAGTATACTTATGTGTGCTAAATTGGAACAACTTCAAGTATACTTAGTACACTTTAAGTATATGTCTGTGCAGGGACTAATTACATGCTTGATTAGTGATATTAAAGTGTACTTTATTTATGTTATAAGTATACTTTTATTTGTGTTATAAGTATACTTTATTTCTGTTATGAGTACACTTTGTGTTATAAGTACACTTTATTTGTGATTTAAGTACAAAATAATTACGAGTGTCTTCAGAAAACACAAGCAATATACACTGAATATATTATTTTACAGGTAATAGTATATACTGTATGCTCAGTACCTTTGGCTTATTCCAAATATTAAACATTACACACTTTGCAGTCAATAACAATACACTTTGTTATTACTTATACTTTGTATAATATAGTCAACATTTGAAGCGGATCAAAACCTTTAATCAAAGTTGTCCTAACTTTTTTGATCCACTTCAAATGTTGACTACTGTACTTTGAATTACATAATCTCACACAATACAGTTGTGCTACTATTTAAATACAGTTTAACACATTTTCCCAAAGTTAAATGCATTTGTTTTCAAGGCCATTAAAATAAATAAAATGTAACAACATCACTAATGAAGATAAATATTTCATTGACAAATCCAATAGTTTTTATTTAAACTTAGATTCAGCAAAACTTACCATGTTTTTCATTAAAGAAAAAAAATATTGGACCATGGTAACCCTCTATACACAAATACAAATTACACATTATATTCCATTTTCTGATGATCTTCTCATTGTGTCTGATGGCACAATGATGACCGCAGAGACTCGTGAAGAACAGCATCTTTTGACAGAATATACCAAAGATATAAGACAGCATGTTCAACTCTTTATTCACGTTTACAAAAGTCTGTCTAAATCCTACATTGACAGACCTGCCAACCTTGGAAAAATTTTTCGAGTACCAGTGTGACGGGACAGGACACGTTTTTTTTTTTTTGGGGGGGGGGTCATATATTTTTTTAGATTTTTGAGAATACAATACACAAAGCACAAACACACACCCATCTTGTTAATCTAATTTTGACTGTTAAAGTTTTATAATTTGACACAATTAAAAATTTCACTACACCTGCTCAAAAGCATTTTTTTTATTCATGATTAATATTGCATTGCATAATGTGTGCTTATACAAACCACAAGTAAATCACATTCACATATTTAATATGGACTAAAAACTTTTGTTTGCAATTTCAAGTAGGCTCTATTTACATACAACTAACCTGACAGTTGAGTCTTTTACACAGGTTTTGTAATGAAAACTAGTCTAAAATTAAGAAACCCTTAGAAAAGAGTAAACATTGAGTTTACATGTGATTCATTTAAAATACTTAATTTATTATTCCAATATCCAAATATGCTAAAATATTTGGATATTGGAATAATATTGGATATACTAAATCCCACAGAAAAAAGGTATCTATTTGTAACATGCTGTATTTGAACAAGACAAACATTCGCTGATTAAAGGTTAGCCAATACAAACATATTTATAGAAAACAGTAAACAGTGAATAGACAGGACCCATACGTGCAAAACGAATCGAGTATTCAAGAATATAAAGAAGTTATATAACGAGGAGTTGTGTTAACTAAAGAGTCCGCCATTTACCGAATCTTAAAAACACGGGTGGATAATTAAAAATGTTTTCTGACAAAAAAATAACACAAGCAAGAACAAATTTTAAACCACGGCAATTTTCATTTTACAATGATCTTCCCTCTCTGTGCTCGCGCGCGTTTGTGTGTATGAGAGAGGGCTCGCGCAGCACTGAGACAACGGTGCTTTTAAATGCATAAACCAGGGGCGGTTTCTTCATTAGGGCAATAGGGCAACGCACCACCAAAAGTGAGACAGGGACGGATTTTTCAATCACATTCAACCACAGAGTTACGCTAGCTGTCACTGCTAGGCTGTTTGTTCTGCCTCTGGATATAATCCAATCAGCGTCGAGTCACGCTCTGTGGAGTACCGCCTCTTTTTGGGCGATTTCAGTCTGGCCGAGATTTGCCCCGAGCGCTCCCATAGACTTCCATTCAAAGAACTTTTTTTTCAAACTGCAGGCACTGCAATGCATTCTCTATGGGTTCCGGGAGGGCTAGCACTAACGTGCTTTCGTCATCATACGTAACCTTAACGATTGGTGGAAACAAACCGAAACAAACATACCTCTATTAATATTTTTTTAAGCTGAAGTGACATCCAATAATTTCCTCGGTGCATAATTTACATTTCACAGACATATTCTCCATCTGTACATGTTAGAAAGTCGAGAAAATATTTCCATTTTGCAGTCAGGAGTGGACGAGCCTTCAGCAAACACAAACTTCCGTGAACGAGCGCCGCCGCGTGCATGCGCGCCAAGCAGACGGCGTTCAATAGAGCGCAATAATTCTGAGTAAAATACATTTTGCTAAAAATATTTGTTGAAAATTTGTTTTTGTTGGCGAACATAATTATGCCATATGTAGAATTTCGAACCTACAACTAAGTGTATTTGTACAATAGCAATAACTGTGTAAAGTGACTGTTGTAGGGTAATCAAAATAACCTAATAATTAGTCTGTTATTTTGTTTTTATTTATTTTAATTTTTAGTTTAGTGTATTTAACTTATGCTTTAAAAATCATTTACATTTACAATTTTAGAATATAGCCTAGGCCTAATGTGATTTGACCCCTTTTTTCACACATAATATAGCATATACTACACGGTTACATTCAGGTTTGTTTTTATAGCCTTCAATATGAACATTGTTTCTAGGACAATATTGGGCAGGATGTGAAATACATTTTTTTTTAATTAAATACAGATTTTTATTTATTTATTTTTTTTTTTAGATCCCAGCCCTGTGGTATGCTTTACTGAATTTTCCATGTTTTAGATAAGCAGTAATGATACATTATTATATCAATTGTTAAATGGTTATTTAACAATTAGCCTATTCATTCCTGCATTTCTAAAAAAAAAAAAAAATGTTTTTGCGCCCCCCCAAAAATTTTTTGCACCAGCCGCCACTGGCATAAACTAAACTAATGTGCTAGTTTTCATACAAAATAAGTAGGCTATGTAACATAATTAGGTACTTTAGTTAGTATTAACACAATAACGCAACACATGTAGGCTATACGTTTCTCAACACTGAGAATAAATAAATAAACGCCTGTTCTCCAGACTCGCTCTTGTCAGTCAGTCACACATCACAGCACTTTCATAATCACTAAGCCATATAGCGATTTCAATTTTATTTAGATTTGTTGTTCAACATTACTTGAGCATTTTATACCCGTTTACCTCAAGGATTCAGAAGTACCGTGACTGCTGTACTGTCCTCGCCTGAGAATTCAGTCACTGAGACTGCAGGAGTGGAAGGAGGATCGCGCGGGATTTTGTGTTGCTGTCGATTTGCGGTCTCTTTTTATTGATAGGCCGTATGCATTTGTCAATCATCCCCGCTTGCTATTTGGGGAAATGAACCCAGCGATATGATTGGTCAAACTCTTTCTTTTGCTGGATTTGAGTACTACGCGCGCACAGAGGACTCACCGGGTTTTTGCGTAGTATAGAGTGACAAATCGTACCAGCGTACTTTGAGGTCAAAATGCGTACTTGGTACGCAAAATGCGTACATGTTGGCAGGTCTGCATTGAACCAATACTATTTTTGAACAGTAAATGAGAATTAGCAGCAGGGAACTGTATCAGAATAGCATGTCGATATTGTTTTCGGTACATAGTCAAGCATAAAACACTTTATGAATTAATATAGTACAGAATATGAATGTTTTGGTGCTGCATACAAACATGTGCCATAAACCACCACACAAAAACTCAAAAAGGAGATATCAAGCCGAAATATCGCTCTCCGTTTGTTAAAGAAAATAAAATAAAGTTTGTTAACTGGTAGACTACAACTCACCTCCCAATAGCAGCACTTTTCTCCGGTTCTTTCAGGATCGCATAGGCCATTAGCCGGTTGTCGTCGCCATCACGGTCAGGCTGCGATGTCACTTGATTGAACTGGTCAGAATCCCCAAGATTGAGCGATGTATTGCGCTTTCAGTGTTTTATTAAATAAATTATACATTGCGACATTATACTTCACCTGAGTGACTGAGCGAGGGGATTCAGACGACGACCGTGACGTCAGCAGCTCTGATTGGCTGAAGGCAGTGAGCAACAAAATCTGATTGGTCACAGACCAAGTTGAAGAGACATTTGAATTCCGATAAGTTTAACCACTCGACATATTTTTTCGCATTACTTGTGCTGCTGGTGTGTTGTTTAATATTGATTTGTGTGTACGATTGTAAAATGATTCTGCCAGTGTAAACTTAATAAACATTTACACATATTTGGAAATTGTATAGGCTACACTGCATATATTAAATGGGCTTGTAATGCATTCATACTGAAATAAATAGCACAAGTAATATAATGAATTCCAAGGATGAAGAAGTAAACTTAAAAAATATACTCAAATTTAACATTAGATACACTACAACTTCAGGATATTAAATAATGTATTTTTTAAATATACTTTCAGTGCATTGTTACAATGATCATTTTCAGCACACTGTTAAAATATACCTCAAATATATTTTTATAAAGTGCAAATAAATACACTTTTAAAAAATAAACTGAACTTACACTTCAAGTATATTTTTCTAAAATATATTTTTTAGAAATTATACTAAAGTACAATTATTTTAAAAGTGTGTTAAAGGTTGCATTGTGAAAATATGATACTAATATACTTTTTATATATTTAATGATAGTACATTTTTTGTTAGTATATTTGCAGTGTACTATAGAAAAAGGGAATATATTTAAAATACAATAAAGTATACTTTTTTTTCACTAGGGCTTTAGGAGTAGTGACTTGGGAAATTTAAGGACCATTTGGCAGAGAGATATTGGTGAAGAAATTGACTCAGAAAAATGATCCAGCATTTTGGCGGGATGTGGTAAATATATAAAAGAAGTAAGAGGGAAGTTCACTCAATATAAGATTCTTGACAGATACTACCACACTCTGGTAAGACTTTACAGGATGAAACTGATAAAGGACAATTTGTGTGGGAAGTGCTAGTTGGAAACGGGTACCTTTTTACATTGTATTTGGGAGTGTAGCTTAGTTAAACCATTCTGGAAACAAGTTATAGATCTCGCAAGTTGCTGGTATGGCTCCACAATATCTCTAACACCTCAACTGTGTTTACTGGGTGACAAGTCTCAATTACCAAATGTTTCTAAGTGTGTACTTTCTGTTATAATGGTATGTATTGCAGTGGCTAGCAAGATTATTCTGAGACACTGGAAGACAGTGAAAGCCCCAGAACTGAAAGATTGGGCTAGTGCAATGATAGAAATTGCTTCTTACAAATCTATGCTCAATAGAATAAATGGTGTCAAAGAGGATGGGTTGTCTCCTTGGGAAGAGTTCTGGACATATTAATATATTTATAATATATTTAGTAAATATATTATATATATATAATTTAGTAACGACTCAGAATGAATAGATTGACACTTGGTGGAATGTCTTGTATTGTACTTTCTTAATGTTCCAACTGTGCCTGTAGAAATCTGGAACCCTGTATTATTGTTATTATTGTGATGTTGTACTTTTGTTACCCTTTCACCTCCCTAGTGAAAAAAAAGTATGCTAAGTATACTTGCAGCAAGACTAATTATTAGTATATTTCAAGTGTGTTAATGATTAGTTAACTTAAAGTGTGCTATTTTTAAACAACTAATTTGTACTAAGTATATTTTAGTTGTAATTAAGTAGTATTAAAATACAACTTTAAGTATATTTAGTGTACTTTTGTGTGCTAAATTGGAACAACTTCAAGTATACTTAGTACACTTTAAGTATATGCCTGTGTAGGGACTAATTACATGCTTGACTAGTGATATTAAAGTGTACTTAATTTGTGTTATAAGTATATTTTATTTGTGTTATAACTATACTTTATTTCTGTTATGAGTACACTTTGTGTTATAAGTACACTTTATATGTGTTATAAGTACACTTTATTTGTGATTTAAGTACATTACAAAATAATTACGAGTGTCTTCAGAAAACACAAGCAATATACAATGAATATATTTTACAGGTAATAGTATATACTGTATGCTCAGTACCTTTGGCTTATTCCAAATACTAAACATTACACACTTTGCAGTCAATAACAATACACTTTGTTATTACTTATACTTTGTATAATGTAGTCAACATTTGAAACGGATCAAAACCTTTAATCAAAGTTGTCCTAAAAACTTCTTTTGACAACTTTGCTGAACTTTTTTGATCCACTTCAAATGTTGACTACTGTGCTTTGAATTACATAATCTCACACAATACAGTATTATAATTGTGCTACTATTTAAATACAGTTTAACACATTTTCCCAAAGTTGTATTTGTTTTCAAGGCCACTAAATTAAATAAAATGTAACAACATCAGTAATGAAGAGACATATTCCATTAACAAATCCAATAGTTTTTATTTAAACTTAACATAGATTCAGCAAAACTTACCATGTTTTTCATTAAAGAAAAAAAAAAAAAATTGGACAAATGGTGACCCTCAATACACAAATACAAATGACACATTATATTCCATTTTCTGATGAGCTTCTCATTGTGTCTGATTGTGTGAAGAACAGCATCTGTTGACAGAATATACCAAAGATATAAGACAGTATGTTCAACTTTATATTCATGTTTACAATAGTCTGTCTGAATCCTCCCTAGTGAAAAAAGTATACTAAGTATACTTGCAGCAAGACTAATTATTAGTATATTTCAAGTGTGTTAATGATTAGTTCATTTAAAGTGTGCTATTTTGAAACAACTTATTTTGTACTTAGTATATTTAAGTTGAAATTAAGTAGTATTAAAATACAACTTTAAGTATATTTAGTATACTTATGTGTACTAAATTGGAACAACTTCAAGTATACTTAGTACACTTTAAGTATATGTCTGTGTAAGGACTAATTACATGCTTGATTAGTGATATTAAAGTGTACTTAATTTGTGTTATAAGTATACTTTATTTGTGTTAAAAGTATATTTTTTTGTTATAATATACGTTGTATTATAAGTATACTTTTATTTGTGTTATAAGTATACTTTATTTCTGTTATAAGTACACTTTGTGTTATAAGTACACTTTATTTGTGATTTAAGTACATTACAAAATAATTACGAGTGTCTTCAGAAAACACAAGCAATATACACTGAATATATTATTTTACAGGTAATAGTATATACTACTGTATGCTCAGTACCTTTGGCTTATTCCAAATATTAAAGGGCATATTGCAGGTTAGAGCTTTAGTGATTCAATGTATAGAAAAATAATGTATGAAATAGATTTTCTTGAAAAAACACGCATAAATACGCTACATAGGCTTCTGGAGTCGCTTTTTGTGAGAAAATTTTACTTCCGCATCTGAAAAATGCCAAATCGGACGTGACGTCACTGAAGGGAGCGCGATATAAACTATAGGAAAACAATGGATCGCAATGACAGTTCGGATGCTGAGGAAATTGTAAATGCTTATTTATACTTGTATAACTAATCACAGCCATACAATTAGCCTGCTATGTGGTCAAGAGAGCAGGCAGGCCAGAATTAGACAGAATAACGGTCAAAAGAGACTAATTGAGCTGTTGTGTGAGGAGAAGCAGTGGAGAACGAGACCGGTGTTAGCTTATAGATATAACGTTAGGTAACGACATGTGCTCAGATCACAATATTGTACAGATTATTATCATGAATCAGGCAATAGCAAAGCTATTGGTCATCTAGAAGTAACTGATTACTAATAACAGAAACGAATAAACTTTGATCAAGCGTATGTCACACGCGTTAATATCCGTCCACACTAATGTTACGTGATATAGCCGTTTCTCATCACGACTGATTTGGTAGTTAGCAAATGTAATAATCAAACACAAAACTTAAAATGTGCACCGTAAGTCTTCATCGAGCTGCATCTCTGACGGATCCGTGATCATGTCTCCCGCCCGCGGCCAAACATAGTGTATGTGTTTCATGTTATCCTTTATTCATTAATTCTGTGTTATGAGTTTATTCCGTGCCCATTCACTGATAGTGTGAGGATGTATATGACGCCGTGATTATGTAGTTGTGTGAACTTGAATGTATATATAAGTTTACATACATGGCATGCATGAAATTGGAGTATTTACATTACCAGCACATCATTCAAAACTGTTTTGTGTGAGTGTGAGACATGCATGTGTACATAATTTGCAGAGGTGTCAAGTAACGAAGTACAAATACTTCGTTACCTTACTTAAGTAGAAATTTCGGGTATCTATACTTTACTGGAGTAATTATTTTTCAGACGACTTTTTACTTCTACTCCTTACATTTTCACGCAATTATCTGTACTTTCTACTCCTTACATTTTAAAAATAGGCTCATTACTCCTATTTCATTTCGGCTTGAAAAAGAAAAAAGAAAAAAAATCGTGCCATCCGGATAGAGTGAATTTGATTGTGGTTGGATGAGAAGTATAAACATATACCATTCTGACACCCGATCCATCACACCTGCACGTCACAAATCACGTCACACTCCAGCAAGGACAACAGTGTTGGGGGTCGTTATTCAAAAAAGATTATTTCTTAAAAGTTATTATTTCTGTACTACTGGCTCATTTAGGCTATCAAACGGGTGCTTTCTCTTCGTCCTCTGCAAATTAAGCTAGGTAGTTCGGTAGAGAGACGTTTGAATAAATTAGCGTATACACTAAAGTAACGCGACGACAACTGACGCCTTAACACGACCAGAATGTGCGTGTTGACACGTCAAAAAGAAACACATAAAAAATTGCCGCGTTAACGCGAACAAACAGTGCGTGTTGACACGGTCAAAAGTCACGCGTTTCGTTTAAAGACATTTGGCCCCGATCGCGTTCCATAATACACCGGTTTTTAAACTTTTTTTAGCGCGACCCTTTTTATTTATGTGACCCATAGGCCTATACAACCATGTAGCTAAACAAGCCAAAATGAATTAATTTAAAACGAAACTGAAGGTAAACCTGCGTTGCTCTCATGGTGTTATACCTCTCTCTTTCGCAGTGCTCTTGCTGAATGGCACGGATTGCACTACGGACTATTTTCCCTTATATATGTTTTTTTAAAATTGTATTTTATTTTTTATAACGAACAAGCTGCGATGTCACGTTTCCAGTGCTTTGTTGTGTGCGCGTGAGGCGCGGGCGCGATCAAACAGCTGTCTTTGCAGGGGACTTGCCTCATTGTCATGGCAACGGCTCATCCCTGTGCCCTAATCCCTTCAAAGGGTTTACCCTCCAGAGTGAGAGCTTCGAAGGGATGAAGGGTGTAGGGGTCAAATTACTCCTTTTTTGGAACGCACTTCTGCGTCATCTTAACGAGACAGTCAAGGAGGATAGATTGCGCAAGCTGCGACTTTTGTATAGCGTTAGTTTATTTATTTATTTTTGGTTTATCGCACCATAATGTATATTGTGTCTATGTATTTGAAACATTTGAATGAACTGATAAACAAAAATACTTTACAGCTCCCTTTAAGTACAATGTCGTTTTGACCATAATAATGTACTAATTCTAACTCGTATAAATATTACAGTAGTATAGAAAAATACTATACATGCATTTATAGGTAAAATCGAGCTCCGAGCCTCCTGTACCCAAATCCTTCATTCCGAAGGGCCCTTTAAAGTGGCCAGTTTTGAACACTTCGGTTTGGAACAACCCTTCAATGAACTGAAACAGCTGAAAACTACCCGCATTTGGCAGGTTGGCGGGTGTTAATGTCAAGCCCTGATTGTTACTAAGCCTGCCCTGGGTACACCAAAACTACCTGCATTTTTCTTGTCCGCTGCCCTCACAGATTCCTGCAGTTAAGTTTGGATGTACATTTACATTCCAATAAAGGTTATTGATGACATTTTGAGGAGGTGGAGTGCTCAACCCCTGTGGCGCGGCCTAAGCTTTTGTCCTTAATGGCATTTTTTTTCCTTACATTACTTTTACTTTTATACTTTAAGTAGTTTTGAAACCAGTACTTTTACACTTTTACTTGAGTAAAAAGCTTGAGTTGATACTTCAACTTCTACAGAAGTATTTTTAAACCCTAGTATCTATACTTATACTTGAGTATTGAATGTGAATACTTTTGACACCAGTGATAATTTGTATTCATCAGTGTTGAAATTGATTCAAGTAAAAACGGTGAAGAAGCATAGCGTGTGTAAGTTTATTCATTTAATATAATCATTTACAGAAGTATTACAATGTTGAACTCCATCATATCGCCAGGATGATAATCCTCCAGTCTAAAATGAACGCGTTTTTCGACGCAGATGCAGAAGTGAAGTCCCGTCTCTTCACCTGCACAAAACAAACCCCGGCACAGAAGATAGCAGCGTAGTTTTTCTTGTTAGTAAACCTCTGTACTCGATGTCCTGACAGGCTGAAGTTTGTGCAATCTCCACAAACACAATAATTTACCATTACGATGATAAATAGAATACAAAAACTACCGAAAACACACTGATTCACGGCCGCTGTTGCTAAATACCAATATATTGTGCACTGAATCAACACAGAGCTCTGCGAACATCTCCCTGTAGTGACGTAAAATGACGCGACGCTGAAAAAAAAGCGGTTTTTACAGAGACCGTTACTTTATCTACTAAATTAATGCCCTTATGTCTCGCAAAACATTTTTAAACCCTGCAGTACCTTTTTATATGGTATTTTTGTACAAGGTTATATACTCATCTCGAAAAAAATGTTAAACCTGCAATATGCACTTTAAACATTACACACTTTGCAGTCAATAACAATACACTTTGTTATTACTTATACTTTGTATAATATAGTCAACATTTGAAACGGATCAAAACCTTTAATCAAAGTTGTCCTGACTTTTTTGATCCACTTCAAATGTTGACTACTGTACTTTGAATTACATAATCTCACACAATACAGTTGTGCTACTATTTAAATACAGTTTAACACATTTTCCCAAAGTTGAATGCATTTGTTTTCATGGCCATTAAAATAAATAAAATGTAACAACATCACTAATGAAGAGACATATATTTCATTGACAAATCCAACAGTTTTTATTTACACTTAAAATAGATTCACCAAAACTTACCATGTTTTTCATTAAAGAAAAAAAAAAATTGGACCATGGTGACCCTCTATACACAAATAGGCCTACACATTACACATTATATTACATTTTCTGATGAGCTTTGTGTCTGATGGCGTGAAGAACAGCATCTGTTGACAGAATATACCAAAGATATAAAGATATAAGACAGCATGTTCAATAGTCTGTCTAAATCCTATATTGAACCAATAATATTTTTGAACAGTAAATGAGGTTTAGCAGCAGGGAACTGTATCAGTATGGCATGCATGTATTGTTTTCGGTACATAGTCAAGCATAAAACACTTTATGAATTAATATCGTACAGAATACGGGCCGATTTGTCCAGTCATGTTTTGGTGCTGCATACAAACATGTGCCATAAACCACCACACAAAAACTCAAAAAGGAGATATCAAGCCGAAATCTCGCTCTCCGTTTGTTAAAGGAAATAAAATAAAGTTTGTTAACTGATAAGACTACAACTTCCCTCCAAATAGACCGATATAAAGTTGGTTTGACGTTGGACGTTTGACATTCGTCAGAGATTCAACTTCGAAAATACTTCAATAGATCAATAACGATTCAGTATAAGAACAAAAAACAAGTTGTGTTCGAATTGTTTGAAAAAGTAGAAGAGGACACACAATGTAGTTTATGTGTTTAATCTGCTTTGCTGTATCAGAAACTTATTCATTTTGTAATGTAAAATAGCAGATAGGGACCGTCTACAAAGTACAAAACGAAGAGGAAATACGCTCAATTTTTCCATCCATATACTTTACTCTTGGGAAAAAGGCGATCAAACTGTGTACACAAAACTTTGAAACATACACACACTCAGTCACAGCTGGTAAAAGACTGTAAATGTTACATATTGGAAAGAATAAAAGTAGTGGTAATAGCAATGTTATTAAGAAAAAGAAGTTTTACATTTTGAGGAAAAACCATAATATTCAATCCCAAATTCAAATAGTGTGATCTATTACTATGTCCTAAAAGAACTGCTTTCAGTTGGTTTTACTATCATAAGTGATGCAAAAGCAATGCTATTGAGATTCAGATGTGATAATACATTTGTATAAAATACATATAGACTAATTTTTCAAATATAGATGTTGTGTATTGTTGCTGGATCCTAGAAGAACATTTTAAGGTTGGTTTCATCCAGGAAACAATAGCATAACATGTGTTATTGAAAGCAACAATTGTGAAAAATCTCGCAAAGCCTCTTAAAGACTGAGCGGTATTACTGCCCCCTAGAGGAGCATGATGAAGTTGTTCTGACTGAGTTTGACATTCAAAATGTAAATAAATTCATGTAAATTCATACAGTGTTCAATCTCAACTTCACAGGGTGTGTCCTGTTACTGGATCCAAGAAGAACATTTTGGTTTTGGTTTTATCCACGGAACTGCAGCAGAAAGCATGTTATTGAAAATAAAGATAATACATAAATGAATTAAAAATAAATACAATGCTGTTTCAACTTCAAAAAGCGTGGCTTGTCTCTGGTTCCTAAAAGAATAATTTGATGCTGGTTTTACTGTCAAAAGTGATGCTGAAGGCATGCTATTGAAACGCAACAATTGTGAAAAATCTCACAAAGCCTCCTAAAGACTGAGCGCTATTACTGCCCCCTAGAGGAGCATGATGAAGTTGTTCTGACTGAGTTTGACATTCAAAATGTAAATAAATTAATGTAAATTCATACAGTGTTCAATCTCAACTTCACAGGGTGTGTCCTGTTACCTGGACCTAAAAGAACATTTCCATGCAGTTTTTTTGCTCATTTGTAAATCAGGGTAAATGCTATTGAATTAAATTCAAATCTGATAATAAATTCACTTAAAATACATACAGTTTTCCATCTCAACTTCAAAGGGTGTGTGTTGTTGCTGGCTCCTAGATGAACATTTTTATGTTGCTTTTAGTCACAGAACTTTAGCACAAGGTAAACTATTGATATTCAAAGAAAGACATGAGCTCAATGAAAATAAATAAGTGTTCTAACTCAACTTTAAATGCTGTGTGTCGGTACTGGATCCTAGAAGAACATTTTAAGGTTGGTTTCATCCAGGAAACAATAGCATAACATGTGTTATTGAAGCAGCAATTGTGAAAAATCTCACAAAGCCTCTTAAAGACTGAGCGGTATTACCGCCCCCTAGAGGAATATGATGCAGTTGTCCTGACTGAGTTTGACATTCAAAATGTAAATAAATTAATTTAAATTCATACAGTGTTCAATCTCAACTTCACAGGGTGTGTCCTGTTACTGGATCCAAGAAGAACATTTTGGTTTTGGTTTTATCCACGGAACTGCAGCAGAAAGCATGTTATTGAAAATAAAGATAATACACAAATGAATTAAAAATAAATACAATGCTCTGTTTCAACTTCAAAGGGCGTGGCTTGTCTCTGGTTCCTAAAAGAATAATTTGATGCTGGTTTTACTGTCAAAAGTGATGCTGAAGGCATGCTATTGAAACGCAACAATTGTGAAAAATCTCACAAAGCCTCCTAAAGACTGAGCGCTATTACTGCCCCCTAGAGGAGCATGATGAAGTTGTTCTGACTGAGTTTGACATTCAAAATGTAAATAAATTCATGTAAATTCATACAGTGTTCAATCTCAACTTCACAGGGTGTGTCCTGTTACCTGGACCTAAAAGAACATTTCCATGCAGTTTTTTTGCTCATTTGTAAATCAGGGTAAATGCTATTGAATTAAATTCAAATCTGATAATAAATTCACTTAAAATACATACAGTTTTCCATCTCAACTTCAAAGGGTGTGTGTTGTTGCTGGCTCCTAGATGAACATTTTTATGTTGCTTTTAGTCACAGAACATTAGCACAAGGTAAACTATTGATATTCAAAGAAAGACATGAGCTCAATGAAAATAAATAAAGTGTTCTAACTCAACTTTAAATGCTGTGTGTCTGTACTGGTTTCTAGAAGAACATTTTAAGGTTGGTTTCATCCAGGAAACAATAGCATAACGTGTTATTGAAGCAGCAATTGTGAAAAATCTCGCAAAGCCTCTTAAAGACTGAGCGGTATTACTGCCCCCTAGAGGAATATGATGCAGTTGTCCTGACTGAGTTTGACATTCAAAATGTAAATAAATTAATTTAAATTCATACAGTGTTCAATCTCAACTTCACAGGGTGTGTCCTGTTACTGGATCCAAGAAGAACATTTTGGTTTTGGTTTTATCCACGGAACTGCAGCAGAAAGCATGTTATTGAAAATAAAGATAATACATAAATGAATTAAAAATAAATACAATGCTCTGTTTCAACTTCAAAGGGCGTGGCTTGTCTCTGGTTTCTAAAAGAATAATTTAATGCTGGTTTTACTGTCAAAAGTGATGCTGAAGGCATGCTATTGAAACGCAACAATTGTGAAAAATCTCACAAAGCCTCCTAAAGACTGAGCGCTATTACTGCCCCCTAGAGGAGCATGATGAAGTTGTTCTGACTGAGTTTGACATTCAAAATGTAAATAAATTAATTTAAATTCATACAGTGTTCAATCTCAACTTCACAGGGTGTGTCCTGTTACTGGATCCAAGAAGAACATTTTGGTTTTGGTTTTATCCACGGAACTGCAGCAGAAAGCATGTTATTGAAAATAAAGATAATACATAAATGAATTAAAAATAAATACAATGCTCTGTTTCAACTTCAAAGGGCGTGGCTTGTCTCTGGTTCCTAAAAGAATAATTTGATGCTGGTTTTACTGTCAAAAGTGATGCTGAAGGCATGCTATTGAAACGCAACAATTGTGAAAAATCTCACAAAGCCTCCTAAAGACTGAGCGCTATTACTGCCCCCTAGAGGAGCATGATGAAGTTGTTCTGACTGAGTTTGACATTCAAAATGTAAATAAATTAATGTAAATTCATACAGTGTTCAATCTCAACTTCACAGGGTGTGTCCTGTTACCTGGACCTAAAAGAACATTTCCATGTAGTTTTTTTGCTCATTTGTAAATCAGGGTAAATGCTATTGAATTAAATTCAAATCTGATAATAAATTCACTTAAAATAAATACAGTTTTCCATCTCAACTTCAAAGGGTGTGTGTTGTTGCTGGCTCCTAGATGAACATTTTTATGTTGCTTTTAGTCACAGAACTTTAGCACAAGGTAAACTATTGATATTCAAAGAAAGACATGAGCTCAATGAAAATAAATAAGTGTTCTAACTCAACTTTAAATGCTGTGTGTCGGTACTGGATCCTAGAAGAACATTTTAAGGTTGGTTTCATCCAGGAAACAATAGCATAACATGTGTTATTGAAAGCAACAATTGTGAAAAATCTCACAAAGCCTCCTACAGACTGAGCGGTATTACTGCCCCCTAGAGGAGCATATTGTTTGGACCTAGTTTTATATTCAAACGTTTAACAAATTAAATAAAAATACACAGAGCTTTCTATCTGAACTCTAAAGGGTGTGCTTTGTTGCTTGGTCTGAGAAAAACAATTTCAAGTAGGTTTTTAGGTCAAGAGTGATGCTGAAGACATGCTATTGACATTCTAGATTCAAGAAAAAGCTTGCAAAGCCTTCCGAAAAGTGTACAGTATACTGCCCATAGAGGAAGGTACAGCAATTGTTTTGACTGAGTTTCAAACTTAAACTTTTCATAAATTCATTACAAATACAGGGTTTCTGATGCAGAAACTTGTGAAAATGAGATCCAGGCAGTAGATATAAGTTGATGAAAAATGATTTATTCATTACAATTAAATTTAGCCTCACACGCAAACTTTAATCGATAATGAAAATACTTAATAAAACCAAAAGGTAAAATAACCATCACAAAGTATTAGCCAATAGTTAATAATAAAATTTAGAGTATTGTAAAATCCAGAGTATTGTATCTAATAGATGAAGATCAAAAAGAGCAATAATTAAGACATTTGCAGATAAGAGAGAAGAAGTAGAAGTTAAGGAGAGCAAAGGAGGGAAAAAGCTGAATTATCAATGACTTGGTCAGCTTTATACCATGAGCATATAGGGAAATTTACATCCCACTCAAATTGATGTTTTTGTTCTAAAAGAAAAGGTTAATTTCACCCATTATGTCATCTACTGGTCCAGTGTCAAAAATAGAGAAAAAAAGTTGTTTTGACCCCCCCTTTGGGGAATTTTTGCAAATTTTACCCTTTTAAATGTCATCAGGAAAAATAACAGACATATTTTGATCAGATTCAAATTCAAATGGTTAATTCTGCAGGCGTCCAATGTCTAACCACAAACGTGTCAGCGTGACCTGTCACACTGGAGCACTTGAAGAACAACTGAACATAACAAGCATAGTCTCTTAAAGATAAAATAACCATAAGGGTACAATCACCAGTGAATACTTGAAAATATGATAAGAATTAATATATAAAGTAGGAGTACATGAATATATGAAAGCAAAAGTAAAACTGATAAATCATAAGCCATAAATGATTAAAAATAAATATTAATAAAAATGCATGAATATGAATATTGACCATTTCGGATCCATCAGTTTATTTTCTCTCTCAACTCTAAAGGGTGTGTGTTGCTACTGGCTCCAAGAAGGACCATTTCAAAGTGTTTTTAGTCACAGAGTTATAGTAGAAAAGAAGCTGTTGAATTTTCTCTCGTTTACTGGCTCCAAGAATCAAATCTTCATGCATTATTATGTCATTTATTTTGGGATACCTGTTACTGGATCAAATTTTATTAAAATGCAATAAAAATGAATCAACTGTTCTAACTCCAAGTGCTGTGTGTTGTTATTGGATTCTAAAAGAAAATCCAGATATTGGATATATAATATATTCTCTCTCAAATTGCAATTGCATTGTTCCCCACTCCTGTAGGAGGCAGTATGTCAAAATGGTGCAAACAAGGCACATATAAATTGAAATGTTAGAAGAATTAGCTAATGTTTCTAAACAAAGATGGCTAGATACAAAAAAGGCCAGAAATGCAAAAAGAAAGATGTATGGACAGATGCTGGTGGAAGAGACGCAATTATAAAAGCATTCATTGCTCATGGTATTAGTGAAAAAGGAAAAGTCACTAAAGAAACATGGTCAAACCTGGCAATGGATGTTTTTAAAATTACCAATGACAAACTATGCAAATGGTTAATGACAGTATGGAACAGCAACAGGCAAGGTATACGTACTGAAGTCCTTTGTAAAGGTAAGAGACAGTATTAAATTGCTTTGATACTGTTTCCATAATCAAATGTTACATTTTCCAAACTTAATTCATCTATCTAAGTGTTTTTCTATGACAGCTGTGTTTTATGCATTACCATATTCAATAAGAATTATTGAAAATAAATTTCAACCATTGTTTGCCACTAAAAAGATTGTTAAATTTACTACACTACTGTGCACTGAAGAAAGCGTTGAGCTTAAACGTTTGTGTTTTACTGTATTAGAGACAAATGTAAAATAAAAATAAACATACTTAATTTTATGATGTGGATCATCGTCTTATACAAGACCTTACTACACAGAAAATAAAATTTAATCATGATCATGTGTTATTAAATACAATTGTCATGACAAATTACAATAGTCTTGTGTTGAGAAATGTGAGACAAATGAGTATGTGTAAAAACAAAAATAATGTAACAAGAGTGATTTCAGGTGTTTAAAAAATGACTAGGGGTATTACAGGTGTGGTGAGATTGAATTTGTTGATTTCATTTATTTGATTAAAAATAACAGGGAAAAACATGAATATTTTGAAATATTAAATTTAAAACACTGATAATTGGAAATATTTTTGAGCAGCAAATTATCATATTAGAATGATTTCTGAAGGATCATGTGACCCTGAAGACTGAAGTAATGATGCTGAAATTCAGCTTTGATCACAGGAATTACATTTTATCAGATATTTTAAATAGTAAAATTTCACAATATTACTTTAAGTAAATAAAAGCAGCTCTGGTGAAGCAGAAGAGACTTCTTTTCAAAACAGTAAAATTTATACCAAAGTTTTGAACTCCAATGTAGGTTTAAAACATTACAATTGTTAGAATTACTGTATACTGAAATACTACTACTACTACTACTACTACTACTAATAATAATAATAATAATAATTACATTTTTAGAAAACACATATGGACAAGAAGTCCATCACCAAGATGAGACCACACTACCTTTAGAAAAGACAGATGGACTAGAAGTCCATCACCAGGATGAGACAAGGATAAATGACCAGGCAGAACACATCGTTTTTGAACAACAAATGTGTAATGAAAATGATGAACAACATAACTCCAAAATAAATACAAATGGTTTGGATGAACATGAACATGAACATGAAAAAAACACAAACAATAAAGAGTGGAGGGCCACAACACCAGGTCAAAAAAATTTCACTATAGAAATAAAATTGGAGAGCTGGGAAAAAATAAAGCCACTGCATGGTTCAAACCAACTCCAGAGACCATGGACAGATGTCCTGTACAAAGAATTTACAAAGATCAGTCCTTGTTGTGTGCTCTGCTTCAAGTACCAACATGTTAAATGCAAAAACAGTCGGAAAAGAGCCCTGCCATTCTTTAAAGCGCGTGCCACCTGCACCTTTAAAGGCTGTGCAGCAGTCTATACATTTACAATAAAAACCCCCCCAACAAAGTCACAAAAAAATTACTGTCTTTGTAGCACGTAAAGGACATGTAACACACAAAACAAGTGACAAAAAATTCAGACAGGCTAAATATTTACGCAGGGGCAAAATTGCTAAAACCCTTAGACAAGGTGTGAGCAATTTCTATTATCAAGCCCTAAGAAAATCACCATCAGAAGAGATTGTGGCAGGCAATCTCTCACGATGCTTAACTAAAGATGTGTTAAGGGTGATTTCTAATGAATTGAAAAAAAGCACCAGGCTTCATGACGACATAATCATGGAGCTGGTGCTTACGCAAAAAATAATAAAAGAATGTGCTACATCTGATTCTGCTGACACTGCTGGTTACCTACAACATCTACAGGTGGACCCATTTGCTGTACACATGTACACACAATGTGGTTTGCACATTTTGGCCCAGCATCTGAAAAAAAATACAACAGTAACACTTCACCTGGATGCCACTGGTAGTGTTACCTCACGAATTCCCAGTCAGCCCAAAAAAGTGCTCTACTATGCTCTTGTGTTGCCAGGAATGGGAAAAAACATGCCACCACTTCCTGTGAGTGAGCTATTAACAAATCAACACTCAATTCCTACATTGACAAATTGGCTAATGGAAACATTAAGGGCCCTTGGTCAAATAACTTCATGCCAGGTACATCATGTGGAGACTGACTTTAGCTGGGGACTAATGTCGAGTGTCCTTCTGGCATTTAATAAGGAGAGCATCTTGATGTATCTACAAAGAGCACACCGGATTGTATCAAACACAGAAAACAGTGGTGATCATCAATTCACAGTTCTGCATCTTTGTGCTTCTCACATTATTAAGGCGGTGAGCCAGGCATTTTCCCGAAAAACAGACAACAAGGCTTTGAAAGAGTATGCCACTTACTGCTTCGCCTTGCTGTTAAACAGCACACACCTTGAGGAGGCAACAGCTGTATTCAAAGATATGTGTGTGCTTTTAACATCACCAGAGGAAACCGATGTGGTGAATGCAGCCAAAGCCTCACTGGACCGCAGAATATTGAAGACCTCCGTATACATCGGGGAGTGCGAAACAATGCCTGAGGCCACAGAAACACCACAACCTGCAACATCTTTGTCTGGAAAATCACCATTTACAGCGCTGTTTAGTACAGTTTTGGAAAGGGCCAAGAGCCTAAACTTCAGTTGCAGCACAGGGAAAAAAAATACCTTTTATTGTCCAGAACTTATCGACATCCTCATGAACAACTACATGAGTATTTTCCCCCTCTGGAGTGGTGTGCTGCTTGGAGATCTTAGACGGTTTTCTGACGTGACCACAGCTACAGTCAGCCAACCCTCCAAAACCAGAGAAACTAACTGCCACGTGGAGG
This sequence comes from Ancherythroculter nigrocauda, assembly GCA_036281575.1. Classification (NCBI taxonomy): domain Eukaryota; kingdom Metazoa; phylum Chordata; class Actinopteri; order Cypriniformes; family Xenocyprididae; genus Ancherythroculter; species Ancherythroculter nigrocauda. The sequence goes on along the minus strand of VTFQ01000010.1, from coordinate 9,448,077 downwards.
AGTGGTTTTGGATTGTTAAACACAGTATCCTGCAAACTAAGAAGTTCCTGCGTCCTGCAGACTTCATTCACAAAATGTATGGATCCCTACAAGGCAGATACAGAGAACACATCATTAACAACAGTCTGATACTGCCTTGTAGGGATCCACAACCAAAAGTAAACTTCTTCAGTCAGAAAGAAGATTGGGCAAAAAGAACATCTCGAAAACATAAAAAACGAAAGACAAAATACTTTGACCCACCTTATGTATTGCCACAGCCATCACAGCCATCAAGTCCAGAAAGCAAAGGCATCAGCAGCAAGACCAGCCAGATGGAAACCACCATACTGATTCCAGACACCCCAATAGACCTTGCAACTACATCAAAATATGTGCCAAAATACATTTCTGAGCCCAGTAAAACAGAACAAACATCTGAGGACATAGCTGATGAGGTATTACTTCATATTATTATATTTTGTAAAATAATCTTAATGCATTTAACATATTTCCTAAAATAAATTAATTGCAGATCAAATACCTTTGGTCCAAAAAAGACTGTGAATTGGTGGTTGCTGTTGTGTCATCGGCAGAAAAGATGACCAGGTACACCGTCCGTCACTCAGAGTTCAAAACTCTGCAACCACACGAGTGGCTTGTAGGAGAGGCAAGAATATTCATGAGCTATTATTATTTAAAAAATGGCATGATTTAAATTGCCAAAGTACACCATAAATATTGTAAACATCTGAAACGCTGTCAGTTCCCTTTCTGTCTAATACCCATGTTTCATACATTTACTCTTTTAATCAAGGTAATTGAATGCTACTTCCAAACCTTACTCAACAAAATGGGAAAGGACAGTAGCATTTACCTCCTCAATCACTTTATTGCTCAAGTGATCATGACCAGAGACAGAGATGCAGTATGCAGACAGAGCCTACGGAAGGTATCATTGTGTTGTTATACATTGAAGATATGAAAACAACACTTTAAAAAGGTTTACTAATGTGAAATTATCAAACATTTCAGGTGGATTTCACAAAATACCAAGCAATTATCAGTTTCCTGAATGTGAATGATAACCACTGGAAGTTTTTGGTGAAAGCTTTCAAAATACCAATAAGTTCTTTTTCATGGATGTGGTCAAAGCTTAACTATAATTTGAAATGGGTTTCTCTCTTTTTTCCAGTATCTACATGCATCTTCCAGTCAGGTTTTTCTTATTGATCCACAAGGAACTGATGAGGAAAAGGACTCTAAGCAAGCTGCTATCAGATTTTGGTAAAATACAATGCTAAAATTACTCTAATTATTTCCAATTACTTTAACTGTATTTACCCCTAACTGTTTCATATATTTATCAAAGTGAATACTTCAAAATGAGGTCTGGCAAAAAAGAGTGGGTGGAGATTGAGTGGAGAGGGGCCACAATTAAACACACAATCCAGAAGGATTCATACAGCTGTGGTGTATTTGTTATGCAGGTATTTTTTTCTCAAATGGTAAGTAAAATCTATAGTTAAGACACTAATTACAATTCATTCTTACACTTCACTACAACTATTGTTCAAAGATGGCAAGGGAGATTCTCACTTGTTTCCCTGAAGTTCCCTCCCACTTGGACATCAATTCATCTATACGCAATATGGAGGAACTGCGTAAGATGGCAGCTGAGGAAATCCTGACAGCCTCAGGTGATTGACATAAATGGGAATAAAATGACATTATGAAATTGTTATTGTATTCTGTAACCCTGTTACTATTTTGATATATACATTTTTTAGAGTTCAAAAAGGCTGACTGTTGTGGTTTATGTGGTTTAACACAACCCACTGGAGGTGGACCAACAACTGACTGGGTAAGTATTATCAACGTAAAAAAAAAAAAAAAAAAAAAAAAAAAAAAAATATATATATATATATATATATAGGCTATAATTTTGTTTTTGTTTTTTAGATTGAATGTCATGCATGCAAACACTGGTTTCATGTAAAATGCCTAAACATGAAACCTCACGAATTTGAGAAGGCAAAAAATACTAACTGGGCTTGCAATTTTTGCTAATTTTTTTTTTTTTTTTTTTTTTTTTTAACAACATTTTTCACTTTTCCTTGGTTACTTTCTTTTCAACTTGTAACAACTAAAAAAAGATTGAAAGTTTTATGTGTCTGAATCTTTTATCCACATCCATGACATCTACAGTAGTGAACATTTGAAGTGGATCAAAACCTTTCATCAAAGTTGTCCTAAAAACCTTCTTGGACTTAGTTCTTAGGACAACTTTAATTAACTTTTTTGATCCACTTCAAATGTTGACTACTGTATATATTCCAAATTATTATGCAAGTATATCAATATTTCAGTAAAATAAAAATTCAGATTTTACTTTTTCAAATAAAGTCATTATTTGTTAGTCACATTTCTCAGGCAATATGGGAAGGAAGAAAGATTTTCCTGAAGATGAAAAGCATTAAAGAGTACAATGTCTTGCAAAAGGAATGACTGCCTTTTTATAGCTGCCCTTTTAATGCAATTAATGTTTGACGGAAACTTTCCTTAGCAAGACATTTATGACTGAGTTCTTCTGTGCTCCAAATCAATCACAAATCTTTTGCCAGTAATAATCTCTGTTCTAGGGGTGCTCATATTGACCTTTTAACCGTTAGTAAGAATTTTGACTGATAAATAAAATCAGTTAAGTGGTTTAAAAGGAAATTTAATTTTTCTCAAGTATTTTTTTTTTTCAAATACTTCTTAAAGTTTGCTGCACAGTTAAAGAAAAATGAGCCATAAACAACACTATAGGCTAATTAAAAAGTGAACGCGTCTGCTCAATTCAGCCGAATGAAAGTCGCAGCACAGATCAACGGGAGTTGATTCATTGTTCACGACAGGAGAGTGAGTCGACTGCAGAACATTTTTTTTTTTTTTTTTTTTACAGCGAAATGTAAAGGCGCCTATTTGACAATAGTTTAGCATTGAACCTACTGCAATAGGGAACCGCAAACATGAGGTAATCTTTAAACTTTGCCTGATGAAGGCGGCAGCATCCGGAGCAGAGGTAAATTCTCTCTCTCTCACAAACACACACACACACACACACACACACACACACACACACACACACACACACACTACTTTAAGCGAATGAGCCCGGTAATAATTAAGGCTGCCCCGACTTAATATTTTCCTAGTAGTTTATTTAAGTAATTAATGGATTATTTGCTTAGCCTACTGAATTAGTAAAATACTAAACCATAAATGAGCATTTAAAATGGACGTCTATCCGCGCTTGAACCCACGCATAAGATTGCAGCAAAACACCGATAAAAGTAACCATGTGTCGAGAAAAAAAGCAAAGAGGCATTTTAATAACTTATGAATAATCTAATGATTTTTGAGTCAGTGTCGGCTGCAAAGTTGACGAAAATGATTTTTTTTTTTAACAGACCAAAACCAGCAAACATCACCTACTTCTAATAAAGTATGTAGGCTAACGTTACAGCAAAGCAGTTGAGCCCACAATATGTATATTACACATTAAGTATTTTTTCTCCCATGGAAAACTGTTATAAAGAAAGCGCTTAACATCGCTTAATTTAGCCTACTGATATTCTGCACTAACCATTTTTTTGTCTAGGCCTATAGCATGTTTAATAGCATAGTTTTTAGGCTGGCTTTATGGGAGGAAAACGCTTATGTAAACGTGTGGCGTTCATATTCTGGATTCATCTTTTTTCTGTACATATTATGCTTTATTAGTATAGTGTTTTATAAGTTTGGTTTGTTAATAACAATGTTTAATAAATCAAGCCACGCTTTTTCACGTTAAGCATTCAAGACAGACGGCAAAAGCACGACGTTTTGTAATTGTAGGTAGGCCTAGGCTATACACAAATATAGTTGACATTTACAGTTTTTTTTTGACAATTTTATTTTAAATTACTCTTACCTGTATGAGCAAAAATCACGGAGTAGCCCATTTTAAGTTTTGGAGGTAATGATCGCACCGACGCCTGCATGTGATGCAGTAAGCGCGCTAATTTAGCTTCCACCCTGCAGGTGCGTGATAATTTGACAATGTGCGAATGGTCATGTTCTTTTGTTTTGTTGTTTGCACAAGTAAAAATACACAAATATTTCACAACAAATAAAATAAGAATAAAAATATTGTTTTTCACAAACACTTGTCCATTCTATTTTTATTTTATAACATTCAAATCAGTTAATGGTCAGTAAAGGAGCGTCAGTTGTCAGTCATGAAAATTAACCGAAATGAACATCTCTAGTCCAGTTTTCACAAAATATTAGCTGTTTGCATGTCCTTTGCAAGACATTATCATTTCATTTCCAAAAAAAATAAATAAAATAAAATAAAAATCTTCCTCCCCATATTTCATGAGAAGTTACTAGCTCAACAACGTGGAACGGCCTCTTTAGGTTTTCCATTTAACGACCTGGTAAACTACTGAAGAAACCTCTCTGAGATTGATACCAGTTATCTAAAACGTTATAAGAAATCAAAACAATTATTTTATTTGAGAAACTAAACTGAACGAATTTGTATAGGCAAAAATCCTACTGATATGTCACTTGCACAATTATTTGGAACACAGTGCAGCCTATGTCCACACTAGGTGAAACGACGTGATATCGCTGGATGAAGGCTAGCACAGTCCAGTGTAAGAAGCTTTGATATTAGATCCGCGTTAATATTTAAGGTTTGAAATGTATTTTCGAAAGACATTCTAGACCGATGTGTGGTCCGTTTTCTCTTAAAGCCAAATTCGAAAACCAACAGGCCAGCTGATGAATTCAATGCACTATTAATGAAGTTAATTAACAGGTACTCGTGTAATGAAGAAAAACAGATCTTACCTGTGCTGTCTCAAAAAAAAAAAAAAAAAAAAAAAAAAATATATATATATATATATATATATATATATATATATAGACATCTAAACAGTTCATTCTTCACAAGTGATCAATAAGTAAACACTATTTAGATTTCGAAAAGTTTGGGTCTACATGTAGCTCACCAAAAGCAGCTGTCTTTGCAAGATGGCGCCAAGCACGCATACTCTCAAAGAGATGCACTCCCTCTATAGGGCAAAAGCGCTACTGCAGAGGGAAGGGAAGATTCCTCCGAACTCAGCTTGACCTTTCTTCTTAAGGTGGTTGATTATAATTTATAACTTAAAAAAAATTTAGTTAGTGTGTAATATTTCTGTTTGAGCATAAACCACATCTGCAAAGTTACGACACTCAAAGTTCAATGCAATGAGAGATGTTTTATTTTAAAGACTTCTTTTTAAGGACTACAACAAAGTGCTGCTATATTGGACTACAATTTCTTTCCGGGTTAGTGACATCACTAACCCTAAAATTTACATAAACTCCGCCCCTGAGAACACGCAACAAAGGGGGTGAGGCCATATTGGGCTGCTTTAGAGATGATGAAGAGTTGTAGGCCTAGTAATGTTGTTTCCATCTAGCAAACAGAATTTTGTTATAAGAACATTCTCCAAATATTCAGTGTTGGTTCTGGGAATGTAAAAAATAAACAGTTTTCTTGACGTTAGAAAGAATGTGTTTTAAAAGGTATGGTGTTCCTCAAATGTGCTTTCAACTTAATTTTGATCTAAAATTCCACATTTTAGGAACATTGTTTTGTAACATTCCAAGAACATAAGTTGTCCAGTTTCCTTAATGTTAGTAGAATGTTTTTTAAAGGTTAGTATGATGTTCCTGAAATATTCTTCAATCATTCAAATACCTGCTGTAATCAAGCACTAAAAGAAAGACAAATAAGAACTCAAACTACAACTTTCTTCAGCCACAGCCTTAGGTGAACTGAAGATAAAAGACATTACATCTCTGAAGATCTGATTCACCAACTCCACAAACAGCATTACCAGCTTCACTTATTAGCCTACTAACCAGACTGACCTTATTTCTGTCACACGTCTACTGCTTAAAACGTAAAGTTTTTCTTTTGAGTTTTCCACGTACGGCATTTTTTCCACGTACAGACGACAACATTTTCATTTTCAAAACGACCCCAACCTATACGAATCCTTGAAAATGACTGAAAATAAAAAAGCTGTATTCTGCTGGCAGGCCATTAGATGGCGATGAAACACTGTAGACTGAATATGTAATGCGCATGTGCTTGACGTCATCGTTTTCGCAGATACCCGTTTATATTGTTAACTGGAGATTGTTTTAAAACGTTTGCGTTTCAGCCCACCAAAACGCATTTGTCATGTAAAAACGCTTAAATTTATTTACCTTTTAAGTCGAAAATGAATTATTGAAAATGTTTCATTTAATGTTTCATTTAACCATTAATGAGATTAGCCTTTGCTTTAGTTGATCTCTTGACCATCATTATTAAGAAACAGATAAAACTGTATTCCTTTATTAACTTAAAATGGAATATATGTTTTAAGTCTAAGCAGGTTACAGTATAAAAGAAATACTGATCACCTAAAAAAGCTTCAATAATTGAAGCTTTTATAAACCATAAAATTGTATTGTGAAACAAATAATTCTTTTTGTGTAACTAGCCTACTGTTGCAACCCCTGTTATCTAAGATGGGTATTAAGTATCATTGTTAACTTTGATTTAAATGTGTTTTGTCATTTATACCCTCAAAGATATCAACATTAAGCATAATAAACACAACAGTGGTGACATTCTTCATGACAGCATACAAAATGCATTCATGGTTCCCAGAATGCATTGCAGCATGAATAAATTATTCAGCTGAATTATTTTTTGGATTGTCACCATTGTTGAGGTTTGTATGATAAGTGCTGATGTCTAAGTGTGTTTTGTTTATTTTTTGTAGTTTTAGACAATCTTCAATCACTTCAGTGTTACAGTTTATTTTTGTTTATTACTCCATTTTCACATAATGTTTCAATTCCAGAAATAAGCTATAATACAGAGAGCATAACTTTTTAAATCACTTTAATATAACTTGACTGTTAAAATAGAGGGATGATGATCAACTTGATCAATACAATAAACTTTCTATAAATCTCTGCAATTGCTCATTAAGAAGCACCTTAATAGGGAAGTCAAGGGCCAAGAGCTCAACTAAAGCAAACGCTCATCTCCAAGATGGTGACCTCAAATGAAACATTGTCAATAATACATCAACATCTAAACCTCAGTTAATTGTCCGTAAGAGCTTCTGTAGACATGTGACAGAAATAAAGTCAGTCTGGTTAGTAATAAGTGAAGCTGGTAATGCTGTTTGTGGAGTTGTTGAATCAGATCTTCAGAGATTTAATGTATTTTATCTTCAGTTCATCTAAGGCTGTGGATGAAGAAAGTTGTAGTGTGTTCTTATTTCTCTTTCTTTCAGTGTTTGTTCACAGCAGGTGTTTGAATGATTGAAAGAATGTTTCAGGAACATCATACTAACCATCAAATAACATTCTACTAACATTAAGGAAACTGGACATTTTCATGTTCTTGGAATGTTACAAATCAATTTTAGATCAAAATTAAGTTGAAAGAACATTTGAGGAACACCATACCTTATAAAAAAATGTTCCTCTAACGTTGAAAACCTTCTTTATGTTCCCAGAACCAACACTGAATATTTAAAGAATGTTCTTATAACAAAACTCTGTTAGGGATGCCATCATTTTACACCGGACTGCTTCACAAACGAGGGTCAATTCAACGCTGGATTTGCACAAAAGATGAACATGATGGCACATGCTAGTCGATGAGTTGCATCAACTCCACAGCAACTACATAAATTTATACACTAACCATTCAGAAACGTCCAGTTTCATTCTAAAAGTTGTAACTTCCTCCTGAGTCTCTCCATCAGTGTCAACTCCGGTTTGAACAATGTAAGACTGAACACTGTTACTGACGATTCTGTTTTGTTAATGACGTGTTTGTGGACACATGCTGATTTTACATTTGTGGAGAAGACAACACTGCTTTTAATTTTTAAGTGAAAATGTGAAATTACATCAGGGGTGCTCCAGTGGACCTGAGGGTCACTGTCCTGCAGATTTTAGCTTCAACCCCAATTAAACACACCTTAACCAGATAATCAAGGTCTTACTAGGCACACTAGAAACAATCTGTAGACATTCTGTAGTTTCAGTTGATGTATTACTATTGTCTGTATGACCTATAATTGTTAATATGATATACTATGACTCCCTTATGTATAATTGCTAATGCGCATATACACACAACTTGAGCAACAGTCAAAATAAAAGGAATGTTGGGTGTCATTCAATTTGACTTCATAACCATAGGTTGGCTAGTTTAGTCTTTCAGCCATTCCCCCTAAAAAATCAAAACAGAATATACAGTGGCTGTATTTTTGACCGAATTACGAATAAGACAGATGGGATATTACTGCTCCACTTTAAATTGTCCAATAAAATTTGAGCTTGTTGTGCAACATCATTGGTTGGTGTAGGCTCCTGTGTATTTGTGGTTAGTTATTACATTTTATTTTCACAATGAGCAGAATAAATCGTCCTACCAATAAAAATAAAAAAAAGTCAATGAATGAATGATTGAATTAACCACAATATCATCACTGAATATGTTGAGCCTTCAGTCACCTCACAATTAAACATGATTGAGAAAATTTGAAATATTATGTTTTTAAATGAACTACACAACAACAACAACAATAATAGTAATAATAATAATAACAATTTTAATATTAATAATTATAATATGAATAATATTATTCTCATAAGGCAGAGTATGAAATAGCGCCCCTGAAGTTAATAGACCCTCATCTAGGTACAGACTGGCTGTTTATTATTATTATATTAGTACATGATACTAAAACGGTTATTTCCAAATTCGTCATTCGATAATAAATGTGTAATAAATTATGAATCAGTTAGTCTTGACTGGTTTAAGGATGGAGTGGATGCGAGGTGGAGCAGATATGCAAATCTGACCTGAGTGCAGGTAATTTTTTTTCTCATTACTCATTACTCAAGCATAAATTTATCACCTACACAATTACGCTTGTCAAATTTATTTGAACAAATATTGAATATGTATAAGTAAATATTAGTGTATACATACACCTATTTAATTAATGATTAATTAAAATTGAATCTTATTTTGACCCATGAACTACAAAAAAATTCATTTTAGAAATGTAGTGACCTTACTCACTGTGTATCTTCTTTTATATGTGTATTTTTTAACTTTCATCATTTCAGATTACAGCTTAGCTTTGATATGAAGAAAGACTTTTGGACTAATGGTATTTGATCTGCAAATTATATTTATTGACAGATTGAAAATGCTTAGCAATTGGTTTAAAGCATATGATTATATGAAGAAATACCTGATCTGCTGTGTCCAGAGATGTTTGTTTTTGTTCCAGATCCACTTTTGAGATTGACCTTGGTGACAAGTCCACTGGTATGTCTGCGATCGCAGTGGTAGTGTATGAGGTGGATCCAAATATTATCTATTTGTCTTTGCCTCTTGATGATTTTTCCCCCATTCCTTTGCCTGATTTATGATGACTTTTGTTGGGGCAAGAATTAAGGTAACAGAAACAGACTGATTCATGATGTGGTACCATGTTGAAATCTTCCTTTTGTGCTGACTTCAGAAAACCATCTTAGCTCTTCAAGAAGCACTCTGTTCCAGAGTTGGAAAATGCCCATGTATGTCCATCATGACATCATTAAGCTATGGACAGAAAAATATGTTTTTTACCCTGCCTTGCCACACTGGTGGCCATGTTTAAAATGGCAGTGGATGTTGATCTTTCATATACAGCTATGGAAAAAATTAAGAGACCACTCTCTTAATTTTTTCCAGAGCTGTATTGTTGTTACAGTTTCTGATATTTAAATGGCCTCTGGTATTGGTTGTGGTGATTTTTCAAATCCAGAGTACTTCTGGCAGCACTCACCACATTGCATGACCAAGATGTGTGCTGTTTAACAAGGCAAAGTTGCATAACCCTATAAAGTGTTGATTTCAGTCTTTAAGAAAAATAAAAAAAAAAATAAAAAAAGCCTAGCAAACTGCCTTTACAATGGAATTAATTGTGGTCTCTTTTTGAAATGCAGAGAGATGTTGTCTTTATTAAATGCAAGAATGACACTCCAAATTATTTCCAGTCTTCACTGGATGTACATGGCCCTTAAAATAGTAGCCAAATGCTGTTGGAATAAAATGGTAATTTGTGTTCAACTCTTGTCTCAGGAAAATATGCTGAATATACTTATCCAGTCAGTTGTCAAACCACCTCCAAAGCGCTTTGTGAAAGCACAAAGAGCACAACAGTGGCCCTTTCTGAACACTTAAAGTGTTTATATCAAAATACCAACACGGGGTGACAGAAACACAATGTCATCAGGATTTCCTCAGCCATTTTCTTACAATGTTCCTCAATGTTTTTTTTTTTTTAAAAGAGGAGTTGTTTTTGTGGATTTAATGCATTTTGAATTTAATGTATAAGCTATACAGTTGCATGAAAAAGTTTGTGAACCACTTGCAGAATCTGTGAAAATGTGAATAATTTTAAGAAAATAAGAGAGATCATACATAATGCATGTTATTTTTTGTTTAGTACTGTCCTGAGTAAGATATGTTACATAAAAGATGTTTATATATAGTCCACAAGACTGTCCCAGAAGAAAAAAATAAGTACAATTTACCTTGATATTCAAATTCAAAAGTTTTCACCCCCCAAAAATCTTAATGCATTGTTTTTCCTTCTGGAGCATCAGTGAATGTTTGAACCTTTTTTAATAGTTGAGTTTGAGTCCCTCAATTTTGCTCAGTGTGAAAAGACGAATCTCAAAATCAGCTTATACCATGTGAATTTTATTCAGATTAGCATCTTTATTTAAAACAAGTGCAAAATGCTATAAGCTTTTATTCATTGTTACTCATTTCAGTATAATATTTTGGTATAGTTCTGTGACAACCAGCATCAAAATGTCTTTATAATAATACACTTTTAAGAGCCTTGTATGACCCTTTTAAATTGATTAATGCATGTAAATTGTTTAAATTGCATGTCTTTTGCTGAATGTTTGTAAAACAAAATTTTAACAACAATAACATTTAATCATAAGTAGAAAAAAACAATAATGAAAATGGAAAGCAGTGTGTTAGATCAGTCGTTCTCAACCAGGGGCCTAAAAACAAGCATTAAAATAAGCTAAAAAAGAGAAAATAAAGAGAAAACAATACAATCATGATTATTTTTTTTTAAATATATTATTTTAATTCACGAATCAACTGTTTTTCTCTTTGAATATAGGCTCCCCCTACCATTTCTGTAAATTTGATGTAGTTGTATATTTTTATTATTTTACATAATTTTTTAAAATAATTTCAGGGTTTTTAAAAATCCTTATCCTTAATCCTTGACAACTGGAAATGGTATGGGCCAGTAGGTGAACATGTTTTGAAAACTTCAGATGAGGATGATAAAAAGACTGCATATTTGTTTTTATAGTTTTATAGTGTTTATTGTTATTTAGATTTAATTCCTGAATTTTTTTAGGGATGTCCCGGGTGTGCTGATATCAATAAACAGCTAACACTGACAAGTAGATGAACTGATGACCAATAAACTGCCAATAAATGAAATGCTATTTATAAAATGCAAATGCTTTTATTTCATTATTTTATTTCTAGTTACTATAGTAATATAGTAATAACATAGGCCTATAGTCAATAATAACAATAATTATTATATTCTATTTACTCTGCCTGTGAGCGTTATGTGTTAGTACGTTTCCAAGTTGCTCTTATAATAATAATAATAATATTAATAATAATAATAATTAGATTGTGAACCATTGTGTTTTTCTTCTACGTCTACGTACTTTGTAGACGGTCCCTACCTGGCCTAAGCACCAGCGGGTCACTTCCGGAGCATTTCTCTGTTGAAAACATTGAGGAGGATTAAAACAAATGAACTGTCATCTGTGTTCAGTTCTACGTACTAATACCTTCCAGGTAAAAACAAATTTTATACAGTATAGTCATCCAATAAGAATCTATTGAACATTTTAGCGGATGAATATCTGTCTAACGTCCAACGTCCAACGTCAAACCAACTTTATATCGGTTCCAAATAGCAGCACTTTTCTCCAGTTCTTTCAGGATCGCGTAGGCCATTAGATTAGCCGGTTGTCGTCGCCATCACGGTCAGGCTGCGATGTCACTTGATTGAACTGGTCAGAATCCCCAAGATTGAGCGATGTATTGCGCTTTCAGTGTTTTATTAAATAAATTATACATTGCGACATTATACTTCACCCGAGTGACTGAGCGAGGGGATTCTGACGACGACCGTGACGTCAGCCGTTCTGATTGGCTGAAGGCTGTGAGGAACAAAATTTGATTGGTCACAGACCAAGTTGAAGAGACATTTGAATTCGTTTGAAGTCTCAAGTTTAACCACTCAATATATGTTTTCTCATGTAACATTACTTGTGCTGCTGGTGCATTGTTTAATATAGATTTGTGTGTACGATTGTAAAATTCTGCCAGTGTAAACTTAATAAGCATTTACACATATTTGGAAATTGCCCTAGTGAAAAAAAAGTATACTTTATTGTATTTTAAATATATTCCCTTTTTCTATAGTACACTGCAAATATACTAACAAAAAATGTACTATCATTAAATATATAAAAAGTATATTAGTATCATATTTTCACAATGCAACTTTTAACACACTTTAAAATAATTGTACTTTAGTATATTTTCTAAAAAATTTATTTTAGAAAAATATACTTGAAGTGTAAGTTCAGTTTATTTTTTAAAAGTGTATTTATTTGCACTTTATAAAAATATATTTGAGGTATATTTTAACAATGTGCTGAAAATGATTCCCTGCTGCTAATCCTCATTTACTGTTCAAAAATAGAATTGGTTCAATGTAGGATTTAGACAGACTATTGTAAACGTGAATAAAGAGTTGAACATGCTGTCTTATATCTTTGGTATATTCTGTCAACAGATGCTGTTCTTCACGAGTCTCTGCGGTCATCATTGTGCCATCAGACACAATGAGAAGCTCATCAGAACATGGAATATAATGTGTAATTTGTATTTGTGTATAGAGGGTCACCACTGCTCCAATATTTTTTTTTTCTTTAATGAAAAACATGGTAAGTTTTGCTGAATCTAAGTTTAAATAAAAACTATTGGATTTGTCAATGAAATATGTCTCTTCATTAGTGATGTTGTTACATTTTATTTGTTTTAATGGCCTTGAAAACAAATGCATTCAACTTTGGGAAAATGTGTTAAACTGTATTTAAATAGTAGCACAACTGTATTGTGTGAGATTATGTAATTCAAAGTACAGTAGTCAACATTTGAAGTGGATCAAAAAAGTTAGAGTTAAAAGTTATTATACAAAGTATAAATAATAACAAAGTGTATTGTTATTGACTGCAAAGTGTGTAATGTTTAATATTTGGAATAAGCCAAAGGTACTGAGCACACTCTAAAAAATGCTGGGTTAAAAACAACCCAAGTTGGGTTGAAAATGGACAAACCCAGCGATTGGGTTGTTTTAACCCAGCGATTGGGTTGTTTTAACCCAGCGGTTGGGTTAAATGTTTGCCCAACCTGTTGGGTAGTTTTATTTAAATCAACTATTGTTTAAAAATTGCCATATGGCTAGCTTAAAATGAACCCAAAATGGGAAATTAAAAACAAGATGCAATTAGAGGCAACAATAATAGACAAAAGGTGAATGTTTATTAATAAGCTTTAATATTTTATTAATATAAATTTAATAGATTATTAATATACATTTATTAATAAGCAATTTAATAAATGTTTATTGTTTAATACATATTCATTGAACATTAATAAATGTTAATTTCCAACATACTTTGGGTTAATTTTAATTAAGCAATACAGTAATTTTTAAACAATAGTTGAGTTAAATAAAACTACCCAGCAGGTTGGGCAAACATTTAACCCTACCGCTGGGTTAAAACAACCCAATTGCTGGGTTTGTCCATTTTCAACCCAACTTGGGTTGTTTTTAACCCAGCATTTTTTAGAGTGTACAGTATATACTATTACCTGTAAAATAATATATTTAGTGTATATTGCTTGTGTTTTCTGAAGACACTCATAATTATTTTGTAATGCACTTAAATCACAAATAAAGTGTACTTATAACACAGTGTACTCATAACAGAAATAAAGTATACTTATAATACAATGTATATTATAACAAAAAATACTTTTAACACAAATAAAGTATACTTATAACACAAATTAAGTACACTTTAATATCACTAATCAAGCATGTAATTAGTCCCCACACAGACATATACTTAAAGTGTACTAAGTAGACTTGAAGTTGTTCCAATTTAGCACACATAAGTATACTAAATATACTTAAAGTTGTATTTTAATACTACTTAATTTCAACTTAAATATACTTAGTACAAAATTAGTTGTTTCAAAATAGCACACTTTAAATGAACTAATCATTAACACACTTGAAATATACTAATAATTAGTCTTGCTGCAAGTATACTTAGTATACTTTTTTTTCACTAGGGTGTATAGGCTACACTGCATTAAATGGGCTTTTAATGCATTAGTCATAGGCTACTGAAATAAATAGCACAAGTAATATAATGAATTCCAAGGATGAAGAAGTAAACTTAAAAAAATATACTCAAATTTAACATTAGATACACTACAACTTAAGGATATTAAATAATGTATTTTTTTTAAATATACTTTCAGTGTATTGTTACAATGATCATTTTCAGGACACTGTTAAAATATACCTCAAATATATTTTTATAAAGTGCAAATAAATACACTTTTAAAAAATAAACTGAACTTACACTTCAAGTATATTTTTCTAAAATATATTTTTTTAGAAAATATACTAAAGTACAATTATTTTAAAGTGTGTTAAAAGTTGCATTGTGAAAATATGCTACTAATATACTTTTTATATATTTAATGATAGTACATTTTTTGTTAGTATATTTGCAGTGTACTATAGAAAAAGGGAATATATTTAAAATACAATAAAGTATACTCTTTTTTCACTAGGGCTACATTGAACCAATACTGTTTCTGAACAGTAAATGAGGATTAGCAGCAGGGAACTGTATCAGTATGGCATGTTAATATTGTGTTCGGTACATAGTCAAGCATACAACACTTTATGAATTAATATCGTACAGAATAAGGGCCGATTTGACCAATCATATGAATGTTTTGGTGCTGCATACAAACATGTGCCATAAACCACCACACAAAAACTCAAAAAGGACATATCAAGCCGAAATATCGCCCTCCGTTTGTTAAAGAAAATGAAATAAAGTTTGTTAACTGGTAGACTACAACTTACCTTCAGATAGCAGCACTTTTCTCCTGTTCTTTCAGGATCGCGTAGGTAGGCCATTATATTCATAGCCGGTTGTCGTCGCCATCAAGGTCAGTCTGCGATATCACTTGATTGAACTGGTCAGAATCCCCAAGATTAAGCGAAGTATTGCGCTTTCAGTGTTTTATTAAATAAATTATACATCGCGACATTATGCTTCACTTGAGTGACTGAGCGAGGGGATTCAGACGACGACCGTGACGTCAGCAGCTCTGATTGGCTGAAGGCACTGAGCAACAAAATCTGATTGGTCACAGACCAAGTTAAAGAGACATTTGAATTCCAATAAGTTTAACCACGCAACATATTTTTTTCGCATGTAATGTTACTTGTGCTGCTGGTGTGTTGTTTAATATAGATTTGTGTGTACGATTGTAAAATGATTCTGTCAGTGTAAACTTAATAAGCATTTACACATATTTGGAAATTATAGGCTACACTGCATATATTAAATGGCAGTGGCGGCTGGTGCAAAAAAGTTTTGGGGGGCGCAAAAACATTTTTTTTTTTTTTTTTTTTAGAAATGCAGGAATGAATAGGCTAATTGTTAAATAACCATTTAACAATTGATATAATAATGTATCATTACTGCTTATCTAAAACATGGAAAATTCAGTAAAGCATACCACAGGGCTGGGATCTAAAAAAATAAAATAAAATAAAAATCTGTATTTAATTAAAAAAAAAATTATTTCACATCCTGCCCAATATTGTCCTAAAAAAATTTTCATATTGAAGGCTATAAAAACAAACCTGAATGTAACCGTGTAGTATATGCTATATTATGTGTGAAAAAAGGGGTCAAATCACATTAGGCCTAGGCTATATTCTAAAATTGTAAATGTAAATGATTTTTAAAGCATAAGTTAAATACACTAAACTAAAAATTAAAATAAATAAAAACAAAATAACAGACTAATTATTAGGTTATTTTGATTACCCTACAACAGTCACTTTACACAGTTATTGCTATTGTACAAATACACTTAGTTGTAGGTTCGAAATTCTACATATGGCATAATTATGTTCGCCAACAAAAACAAATTTTCAACAAATATTTTTAGCAAAATGTATTTTACTCAGAATTATTGCGCTCTATTGAACGCCGTCTGTTTGGCGCGCATGCACGCGGCGGCGCTCGTTCACGGAAGTTTGTGTTTGCTGAAGGCTCGTCCACTCCTGACTGCAAAATGGAAATATTTTCTCGACTTTCTAACATGTACAGATGGAGAATATGTCTGTGAAATGTAAATTATGCACCGAGGAAATTATTGGATGTCACTTCAGCTTAAAAAAATATTAATAGAGGTATGTTTGTTTCGGTTTGTTTCCACCAATCGTTAAGGTTACGTATGATGACGAAAGCACGTTAGTGCTAGCCCTCCCGGAACCCATAGAGAATGCATTGCAGTGCCTGCAGTTTGAAAAAAAAGTTCTTTGAATGGAAGTCTATGGGAGCGCTCGGGGCAAATCTCGGCCAGACTGAAATCGCCCAAAAAGAGGCGGTACTCCACAGAGCGTGACTCGACGCTGATTGGATTATATCCAGAGGCAGAACAAACAGCCTAGCAGTGACAGCTAGCGTAACTCTGTGGTTGAATGTGATTGAAAAATCCGTCCCTGTCTCACTTTTGGTGGTGCGTTGCCATATTGCCCTAATGAAGAAACCGCCCCTGTTAAATGGGCTTGTAATGCATTCATACTGAAATAAATAAGCACAAGTAATGAATTCCAAGGATGAAGAAGTAAACTTAAAAAATATACTCAAATTTAACTTTAAATACACTACAACTTCAGGATATTAAATAATGTATTTTTTTTTAAATATACTTTCAGTGCATTGTTACAATGATCATTTTCAGCACACAGTTAAAATATACTATCTGTCATTAACAGACCAAGCTCCGATGGCCACAGAGCTTGGCCAATCTTTGTCACCAGCATGTCCTGTTTTAAAAATTGCTAGCCCTATGTTATATGTACCTTCTTGCCCTGTAGTTCCCACACCTGAGCCAGTTCCCTAGTGAAAAAAAGTATACTTTATTGTATTTTAAATATATTCCCTTTTTCTATAGTACACTGCAAATATACTAACAAAAAATGTACTATCATTAAATATATAAAAAGTATATTAGTATCATATTTTCACAATGCAACTTTTAACACACTTTAAAATAATTGTACTTTGGTATATTTTCTAAAAAATATATTTTAGAAAAATATACTTGAAGTGTAAGTTCAGTTTATTTTTTAAAAGTGTATTTATTTGCACTTTATAAAAATATATTTGAGGTAGGCCTATATTTTAACAGTGTGCTGAAAATGATCATTGTAACAATGCACTGAAAGTATATTTAAAAAAATACATTATTTAATATCCTGAAGTTGTAGTGTATCTTACGGAGCCCTAATCCTGACATAGAAGAAAAAAAAATTATATCGTGGCCACGAATTAGGAATTCGTTCCCACGATTTAACAATACGTGCGCACGTTTTATTAACTCGTTCCCTCGATTTAGTTAAATCGTTCCCACGTTTTATTAATTCGTTCCCTCGATTAAGCTAAATCGTTCCCACGTTTTATTAATTCGTTCCCTCGATTTAGCTAGTTAAATCGTTCCCTCGTTTTATTAATTCGTTCCCTCGATTTAGCTAAATCGAGGGAACGAATTAATAAAACGTGGGAACGATTTAACTAAATCGAGGGAACGAGTTAATAAAACGTGCGCACTTATTGTTAAATCGTGGGAACGAATTCCTAATTCGTGGCCACGATATAATTTTTTTTTCTTCTATGTCAGGATTAGGGCTCCGTAGTATCTAATGTTAAATTTGAGTATATTTTTTAAGTTTACTTCTTCATCCTTGGAATTCATTATATTACTTGTGCTATTTATTTCAGTAGCCTATGACTAATGCATTAAAAGTCCATTTAATGCAGTGTAGCCTATACAATTTCCAAATATGTGTAAATTTTTATTAAGTTTACACTGGCAGAATCATTTTACAATCGTACACACAAATCTATATTAAACAACACACCAGCAGCGTAATGCGAAAAAATATGTCGAGTGGTTAAACTTATCGGAATTCAAATGTCTCTTCAACTTGGTCTGTGACCAATCAGATTTTGTTGCTCACTGCCTTCAGCCAATCAGAGCTGCTGACGTCACGGTCGTCGTCTGAATCCCCTCGCTCAGTCACTCAGGTGAAGTATAATGTCGCAATGTATAATTTATTTAAAACACTGAAAGCGCAATACATCGCTCAATCTTGGGGATTCTGACCAGTTCAATCAAGTGACATCGCAGACTGACCGTGATGGCGACGACAACCGGCTAATCTAATGGCCTACGAGATCCTGAAAGAACCGGAGAAAAGTGCTGTTATTGGGAGGTGAGTTGTAGCCTACCAGTTAACAAACTTTATTTTATTTTCTTTAACTAACGGAGAGCGATATTTCGGCTTGATATCTCCTTTTTGAGTTTTTGTGTGGTGGTTTATGGCACATGTTTGTATGCAGCACCAAAACATTCATATGATTGGTCAAATCGGCCCGTATTCTGTACGATATTAGGGACTTTAAGCAACAGCTGTTGATGGAACGGCAACGACGACCGGAAGTAAACTGTCAACTGCCGTAGCTAAAGAACGCAAAAATCACTAAGCAACAACAAAGAGGATGGCGTGGATCATTTAATCATTTGACATAGTAAACAATACATTACATGTAAATAAAAGCAAGAGAATGGTTGCTGTTGGCATTAAATGACATACAGATACAACTAAAATACCACATAACCATAGAACATAACATTTACTTATCTAGTCTGTCACGTATTATCGACTACGGCAAATCGGCTACCCTGCCGTAGTAGACGGTTACAGTAGAACGTCAAGAAGTAGCAGTTAAATTTGCGCATGCGCAATGGAACGCCAGAATGCCGTTGCCGTTGTATCAGCAGCTGCTGCTTAAAGTCCCTATTAATTCATAAAGTGTTTTATGCTTGACTATGTACCGAAAACAATATCGACATGCCATTCTGATAAAGTTCCCTGCTGCTAATCCTCATTTACTGTTCAGAAATAGTATTGGTTCAATGTAGGATTTAGACAGACTATTGTAAACGTGAATAAAGAGTTGAACATGCTGTCTTATATCTTTGGTATATTCTGTCAACAAATGCTGTTCTTCACGAGTCTCTGCGGTCATCATTGTGACATCAGACACATTGAGAAGCTCATCAGAACATGGAATATAATGTGTAATTTGTATTTGTGTATAGAGGGTCACCATGGTCCAATATTTTTTTTCTTTAATGAAAAACATGGTAAGTTTTGCTGAATCTAAGTTTAAATAAAAACTGTTGGATTTGTCAAAGAAATATGTCTCTCATTAGTGATGTTGTTACATTTTATTTATTTTAATGGCCTTGAAAACAAATGCATTCAACTTTGGGAAAATGTGTTAAACTGTATTTAAATAGTAGCACAACTGTATTGTGTGAGATTATGTAATTCAAAGTACAGTAGTCAACATTTAAAGTGGATCAAAAAAGTTAGGACAACTTTGATTAAAGGTTTTGATCCACTTCAAATGTTGACTATATTATACAAAGTATAAGTAATAACAAAGTGTATTGTTACTGACTGCAAAGTGTGTAATGTTTAATATTTGGAATAAGTCAAAGGTACTGAGCATACAGTATATACTATTACCTGTAAAATAATATATTCAGTGTATATTGCTTGTGTTTTCTGAAGACACTCGTAATTATTTTGTAATGTACTTAAATCACAAATAAAGTGTACTTATAACACAAAGTGTACTCATAACAGAAATAAAGTATACTTATAACACAAATAAAAGTATACTTATAATACGACATATATTTATAACACAAATAAAGTATACTTATAACACAAATTAAGTACACTTTAATATCACTAATCAAGCATGTAATTAGTCCCTACACAGACATACTTAAAGTTGTATTTTAATACTACTTAATTTCAACTTAAATATACTTAGTACAAAATTAGTTGTTTCAAAATAGCACACTTTAAATGAACTAATCATTAACACACTTGAAATATACTAATAATTAGTCTTGCTGCAAGTATACTTAGTATACTTTTTTTTCACTAGGGTTCACAACATGGCTGACACTCCAGAGCCAGTTCACAACATGGCCGCCGTTCAGAGCCTGGCAGCCTGTTCACAACATCATGGCTGCCATCCCAAAGTCTCGTCCCGTCATGTCCGCCATTCCAGAGTTTTGTCCCGTTATGGCCCCCATTCCAGAGTCTCGTCTCAAATTAAGACCATGGTATCTGTATGTACAGTATATCTGCTCTTTGAAAGTAAATAATACATACTCACGAGCACAAGATACAGGAAAAATGTTTGTGTTTTATGTATACAATATTTATATCTAGTCAAGTCAAGTCACCTTTATTTATATAGCGCTTTTTACAATGCAGATTGTGTCAAAGCAGCTTTACATTGATAACTGGTACATAATTTGGCTGCACAGCAGCTCTTAAATAATAGTGTCAATGCAGGCAGATCAGAAGCACTGTTGAATAAATGTCAAGAATACTATTGAATATCAAATGTCAAGTGTCCCCAACTAAGCAAGCCAAAGGCTTGTAATGTAATGTAATCTAGTGCTTGTAATGTCCATTTATAATCTTTTAAACAGCAGTTTGGCTCCTTACATGGTTAAAAACCATCTAATTTCATGAAGACTTCACATGACGCAGTGTACGATACTCAAAGCACAAAATGTGAGGACAGATAAATTTGGTTTTGGCACAGAGTACCCGCCATAAACCAAGAATAAACAAATCGAAGTGTCAGAACCCTGATAGTATAGGCCAAATATACTCTGACTCTTCTGTCAGTATAAGTCAAAGTATACTTAAGTGTAATTTTAAGTATATTCCTGAGAAGTACATAAAGTATAGCCAGTTTCTGAGAAATAAATAAAAAGTAGACTGAAAGTATACTTTCTTAATTTTAGCTAAAAAGTATACTAAAAGCTCACTTGAATCAATTTCTTTTTTGTAAGTGTGGGAGTAAAACTGATTTACAAAAAACCTTTAAGACGTCTCAGTTCCCTATTATTCTGTCACTAGAAAAATGAGTAGACACCCTTGTGTGTCATATAGCACAAAATACAATTTCATGTTTATCCATATATTATATTAGTTATATGTATAATATTAACTTTTGACTTATTGGCGAGGAATGTAAAACAGAAATAACTTATGGCTTTTGCTATGTACACCATTACTGTAGATATTCTACAGTTCTAGTATTCCTCCATTTCCTACTTTTTATTCAAGCAGTTTGCCAATAGTTTCTGGTAGAGAATATGAAGTAACATGCAATAAGTAATACGCCTACAGTTTGATTATGGTAAAACATACTAAAGTTTGTCCTCAGATCATATCAGGCTTTCGGCATATGGCTAATATGAGTGGTGTGAAAGAGGAGGGGTTTTATTCTGACACAGTGGAGTCAGAGGAAAGTGGCCACATCTGCAGTCAATTTCTCTGAGCACAAGTGCATCATATTTCTTCTCTTGCTCTATAATCACTGTATCCTTTACGCTATTTTTCCATCATGGACTGTGCTTTTGCCAATCTAGATGCTGCTGGTTTTCTACAGATTTGGCAACACTTTGATGCTGATGGTGAGAATTTAACATTTCAATTCTGCTTTCAAATGTCATATTTCCATATATTGTGTTTAGATTTCAGTATTGTCTCTATGTTTATCTGTTCATAAAATTACATTGATAAATACTTTTCTGCAGATAATGGCTACATTGAAGGGAAAGAGTTGGATGACTTTTTCCGGCACATGCTTAAGAAATTGGGGCCAGAGGTTTGTGGAAAAAAAAAAACCTTTATATAATGATTAACAGATCAGTAGTTCATGCACATTTAAATATGACTATAAAATAGATAAGTTTCTTGACAATTACTTATAAATCTAAATATACATTAATTAATAACCTGTAGTAAACCAATGTTTGCTAATTTCACTAATGAAATTTATTATAAAGTGTTATCAATACACAATACAAGTTTTGGACTCTGCTCCGGTATAATTGTTGTTTGATGACACAGGTGTTATTGATTACATTTCTGACATTTATAGAAGAACATCAAACATACTGTCTGTAAATGAAGTCATCAGTTCTCTCTGGCTGTTTACACACTAGGATCTTTCCTCTCTTTTCTCCAGGAAGCTGACATAATACAGTCAACAGCCATTTAACATCTGTTGAATTATTTTAAAATCTTTGTGTACTAGAAATGTTTTATTATTATTATTTCTGTATAATACTGTCATATTGTTTTATTTTGATGGTTAAAGTTTCACAATTATAGCAACAGTAACTGCACTACTTGTTATTTTTATGAACATTTATTAATCTTTGTTAATGTTAATTTCAGCATTTACTAATACATTATTAATCTTGTTAACATAAGTTAATGCACTAAACTAACATGAACAAACAATGAACAACTGTATTTTCATTAACTAACGTTAACAAAGATTAGTAAATACAGTAACAAATTGGTTAGTTCATGTTAGTTAATACATTAACGTTTAACTAATGAACCTTATTGTACCAACTAGAGTTATCATAACATAATATATATAATGTTTTGATCTCAGATTGGAACTCATTCAAATAACTTTTCAGGATTTTTTTTTTTTTTTTTCAAAATTTTTCAGGAAACTGGTTAGACGCATAAGATAAAAATAAATTTTCAGTGTTCTAAAACATAAAATTATAAAAAATATACAGTGTTACCTTGTTTTTACACAATAGTAGTTCTGAAGTAGATATTGCTGAATTTGTACTTCCAGTGAATAAGCATTATTGTGATGTAAGCAAACAGGCTTATATAAATAAAGGATGTGCCAGATGTTCACTGTTTACCAGCATATCTTAAGGGCATCTCTATTGGTGCACAGGTGTACCAGTCTAATGGCTTTGCTGAGTGATGTTGGGGAGCTTAATGAGTGATAAATTATGGAAATGTGGTCATGGTAACCGGCTTGTTTTCTCTACTCTCCTTAGGATAAGATAACAGAAGAAAGAGTACAGCAGATAAAGAAGAGGTTTATGTCTGCCTATGATGTCACATCTGATGGACGCCTGCAGATTGAGGAAGTACATCACATTATTTTACATTTCCCTTTAATTAAATAATTTAAAAAATTTTTTTGTATAATGTTTAGTCCTACATAGAAGTAAAAACTGATATTTAAAAATGAATAATCCTGTAATATAGTAATTTGATGGAACTGGTAAATTAAGCATGAAAGAAGGAATAAAAAAAAAAAAAAAACCCAAAGCGTTTTTTAAACACATGCCTTACTATCAGGCTACTGCTCTATAATTCATCTGCGGTGTGCTGCATCTGTTATCTAGCTGCTCTATGGCTTCTGGCTGTTTCCAGCACAGTTGAATTAATCAGATCAATGACATTAAAATTATTATTATTATTTGCTTTGTCATGTTAATGGCTTGTTTTGCTTCCTTCATATTTTTGTGCAATAGATTAAGTAAAATGAGGCTGGGGATGGTTGAAACATTGAATTAGATGTAACTAGGTCCAGCTGTCAGAGACAAGCTAGAACAACAAGTGCTGTCATTAATGTACTGTCCTGAACCACATTGTTACTGAAGTCAAATGTGTAGTTCCATAAGCATACTATTTTGCAATTTAAAAAGTGATTTTTGTGGTCATAACCAGTCCTTTGCTACTTCATATTAATGTTAATAATGCAAAACATTATTGATTAGCATCACAACATTAACGTCACGACAGCTGCAGCACCTGGGGGTAAGGACAGACGAAGTGAAAAAGGTGACAGAAGAATGAGGAGGGACTGGGGAGAGAGGAAAATAAAAAGGTCCGCTCACACATCGCTACTTGGTCCTCAACCAGCCATGAGGCCCTCACTAGGGGTGCCGTGTGATGGTACCGGACACTCCTCGCTGGACTGCGACGTCTCCTCCGGCTTTGGACACCCAGCAGCAAGCCCCCTGTTCCCTTGCTCTGCTTTCTTTTCCTGTCCAGCAAACAGGGAAATCCAGGAAGACCAGCAGAGGATCAAAACCATGAAACGGAAAACCAGAAATAGCGCTCAGAAATGCAGTGTAACACAAGTCAAGTCACCTTTATTTATATAGTGCTTTTTACAATGCAGATTGTGTAAAAGCAGCTTCACAGTGAAAGTAATTTGGCTGCACAGCAGCTCTAGAAGAAAATAATTGCATTGTCCAGCTTAAGTAGATTCAGTGTTG
The DNA here is from genome assembly GCA_036281575.1 of Ancherythroculter nigrocauda. NCBI lineage: Eukaryota > Metazoa > Chordata > Actinopteri > Cypriniformes > Xenocyprididae > Ancherythroculter > Ancherythroculter nigrocauda. The sequence goes on along the minus strand of VTFQ01000010.1, from coordinate 9,423,326 downwards.
ATTCATTTCTGTTGTAAAAATCATTAGTTATTATTTTAGGTAATTTATCTATACAGCAGCTCTAGAGAAAACAGTGATGTTATCGTCCAGTTCAGTTCAGTTCTCAAACAATGGTGTCAATGCAGGCAGATAAAAAAAAACTGTTGAAAATCAAGTGTCCCCAACTAAGAAAGCCAGAGACGACAGTGGCAAGGAACCCAAACTCCATCATGTGAGAAAAATGGAGGAGAAAAAAAAACCTTGGGAGAAAGCAGGCTCAGGCAGGGGGCCAGTTCTCCTCTGGCCGACAATGAACAGTGCATGATTATGTTGCAGGCAGCATTACGGATCACAAGTCAGTTTTGGATCAGAACACTCAAAATATGAATATATATATAATATATATATTAATATATAATATATATAATATATACTAATAATATTATATATATTATATATAATATATAATAATAATAATATATATATGGTTGAAGATTGGATTCATCACATAGTAGTTTGTTTATTAAGTGTGCAGGGCAACCACCCAGTAGAACATTACAATAATCTAGCCTTGAGGTCATGAACGCATTTGTAATTGAGAGCATATGTCGTAGTTTAGATATATTTTTAAGATGGAAGCATGCGGTTTTACAGATGCTAGAAATATGGGTTTCAAATGAAAGATTGGTATCAAAGAGCACACCTGTGTTCCTAACTGACGACGAAGATTAACAGAGCAGCCATCAAGTGTTAGACAATATTCTAGGTTATTTTGTGCAGAGGTTTTTACAAGACTTCCAAAGATTAAGTGAATACACAGGGCTTAAGTAGGTAGCAGTAAACAAGATAATTACACACAGGTGTAAGTAATCAGAACTTGATTAGTCCAGGCAATGGGTTTTGGGAAAAGTAGCTCATGGTGAGATAAAGGAGACAGGAGAAGTGCCCTCTGGTGGAGATCATGGGCACTCCAGTTGGTGGTTGTTACATAGCAGCCCCCCACCCCCTTAAATAGCATATTCCAGATGCTCCTCAAACTGTCACAGAAATCCAGGAGGGAGGTGGAGTGGCGGCGTGACAGAGGGCCAGGTCCATAGAATGGAGGCATGACTGGAGACTGATGTGTCAGGGCAAAGCTGTCAGAGAAGGTAGCCAGGACAGGTGGCCAGGGCAGATCTGACAGGACTCAAGACCATCTCAGAGGAGCTGAAGACCACCACAGTGAAGCAGATGACCACAACAGCAGAGCAGATGGGACTGAAGATCCCCATGACAGAGCAGAAGGCCACCACAGCAGAGCAGATGGGGCTGGTGACCACCACAGAAGTTCAGGGACTACCTCTGTGGTTGTGTCTGGGCAGATAGTGAGTTCATTTATGACCTCTGTAGTTGTATCTAGGCAGACAGAGAGTTAACTGACAGATGGCGCCTTGGGAAAAACTGGAAGAACCTCTGAGACCCCCAGACTCGATACCACCAGACTGTGATGCACTGGACTCATGGCGATGTTGGGACCATTGAGATGCCAGCTGCTCACACACTGACATACCAAACTAGAAGCCAATTTCAAACACCTAGGGACCACCTTAGTAGCTTCAGGTGCAGCATCCATGATGGCTTGGGACTCTGGCGTGGCGTCCATGATGACTGGAGACTCTGGCGTGGCGTCCATGACAGCTGGAGACTCTGGTGTGGTGGCCATGATGGTTTATACATGTTAGTTTTAATGACAGAGCTCAAGATAAATCTTTTCATTACTACTGGAGCTTCCAGTTTGCTATGTTTCAAATGATTATTAAACAGCTAGCACAAACTATGGAAAAGCGACAGCCCTTCTGGTGCACTCAGTGTTCAAATTCACTTCATTCACTCCTTAAGTGGACTATATTAGTGGACAAATGTAGGGAATAGTGAATGAGGGTATAGGGGGCGATTTTGAACACAGCAATTGATTAGCTGGTTCAGTTGTGTTTAATTAAGGCTGGAACTAAACTCTCCAGGAACTAAATTTGAATTTATACAACCTGCTCTCACTCTCAAGGCATTCAATAAAGTGTCGCTTGTCCAAGAGTTCTGTGTGTCACTATACATACACCAAAAGTGGCACACTTATCAAGTTGCTAGTGTACTGATAAAAATTAGCAGCAGATAAATGCACCTAAAAAAATTCTAGTAAATTTTAGAAGAAAAAAAGAATTTGTCATCTTATTTGAAAGTGAAAGTGAGTGACATTTGGCCAAGTATGGTAACCCATACTTGGCTACACATTACTTCGCTTGGGTGTAACACACATCTTTAATGATCATTTTAAAAGATGAGCGGAAAAGGTTGGACATTTTATCACGGTCATGTTTATTGATTTTTACATCCTTGTTGCTCATGCAGTAATAATACAGTAAAAACTTTTATGTTTATCCAAAGTGGTGGAACTATTTTCTTTGTGTTAGCATACTGTATTGCTTGTGATCTCTCAAGTATCGTACATTAGAGGAGAAGCTTTGCAGTGGCAGCAACACTAATTATGTGCCCAGCAACATATATCTGCTTCAAATGTCAGCGAGTGGTGTTTTTTTGTGGCGACAAAAGCTTATTAAAGTGGGATTTGTCAGTGCCGTATGGACTCTTATTCGACCTAACAGAATTAAGGCCGTACTGAAGAGTAAATCAAGCCTAAATCTAATTTCCCGTTTGTTAAATTAAACGAAAACGAACAGATGACTCGCCTTTTCTTTTGTCATTGTTTTATTCGAAATAGGAAATTAAATTATCAAAATGTACACTGACCATTTTGGTAAGATAAACCCCTTTATTAGCTGGTACCAAACAGTAAACCCATGTCATTGTATGTGTGTGCCTGTATACTAGATGGCGAATATGATCCTGCCCGAGGATGAGAACTTCCTTCTTATCTTTCGTAGAGAGGCTCTGTTAGATAACAGTGTAGAGTTTATGAAGGTAAACTTGCACTTCACATAATCACACTCTTATTTAACTTTTCCATTTTAAAAATTTTCCACATTTCCCATGATAGATCTGGAGGAAACATGATGCTGACAGCAGTGGTTACATATCAGCTATGGAGCTCAAGGTAAATGCACACAGGCTAGAGTTGTGACCTGTTTTAGCTCATTAAATATCATAGTTTCATAAAAATATTTAAATCATTACTTTCTCTTACCTTCTCTTTTCTCTTTTGTTTTAGTCTAGCCGTAATTATAAAGATAAAATGCTTCTATTTTTCATGGCAGGGTTTCTTGAAGGACCTGTTTGTGCAGCACAATAAGAATATTTCCTCGAGCAAGTTGGATGAATACACAGATACCATGGTAACATTGCTGTTTTTAATTCTGCACGATTCATTTTAGTTGTATAAACCTAAACCTCTCAACTTCAATTTCTATCCATGTTTCTTAAACTGAGCATGTTTCACGTTAGTCTCATTTTCAATATGTTTTTTGGATGCTAATTGAAATAATTTGGTAAAAGGGTATAAATACATAGGATAAATGTGGGACTAAACAAGACACAGATGTTGATAATGAGAAACCAAGGGGAAAAAAAAACAGTAATGGGAACAAAAGAAACAGGAATTTACAAAAGTCAGAAAAGAAGTCAGGGTGACAAATCCACACAAAAATTATGCCCATCTTGGCGAGTATCCTAGCAAACATAGTTGGTTATGTTTCGTATCTCCTGACTGCCAGGGCAGTGCTTCGTAGTGAAAGTTCTCATTGCGGTTGCGCGCAGATCGAGTGTTGCATAACAAAAATGTCACCTCGTGACACCTGTGTGTGACGTCACTGATGTTATAATATGGTGTGTCACACAACAGACTTCCTCATTTCTCTTCTCACGACTGAGCAGATCAGAGCTAAATCACAGCCTGGTGATTTAATTTTGAGAGCCTACGACTAGTTCATCCTCCACGGGCTGTTGTTTTGCATTTTCAATTCTCCTTTTGATTGGAATTATATCATAGCAGCAGGAAACACATTATTTGTGTGTATGTAAGATAGTGTAGCAGCCTACCTTGAGCCAAGCTCAGTAGTGGGCGAGCTACAGCTCAAACACGAGTGTTTGGCAGCCCTGCTTTGAGCATTGCTTGGCACCTCAGGATATTCTGAAAAGACAGCATACCTTCCCTTGAGCCACGCTTGGTAAGTTTGCTTAGAATATTGAGTGATTAAAAAAGATATTACTATTAATATTACTATTATTATTATTAAAATAATAATTATCATTATTATTATTAGACATTTTTTTTCGTCCTTTCCTTCTCTCTTTTTCGTTTAGGTAGGCTAAAATTATTAATCTAATTTCGGATATAGATTAAGAGTAATTCTTCAGGGTGAAAAAACTATTTAGATTGAGAGATTATTGAGATTTTTGAGACTATGGATAGACTAGGACAGTATGCCCAATGCTCTAATACAATGACCATCAACTTTGCCCATCATGCTTAGGGTTGGACCACCTCCGTGAGGCGCTCACAAATCCTTGTATGGACTGTTCTATAATGTCAGTGGCCCAGAGACAACATAGGCTAGTTAGCCTTACTGGCGAAGTGGATGACACAGTGGCTAGAGCTTTAAGGAGAAGCTGTTAAACGCCACTCAAAAGAGGAGACAGAGACCTCATAAGAAAAGAAAGTCTACACATGGACTAGCGCAGCAAGTAGAGAGTCTGTCATCCGACATGGAACAGATAAAAAGTCTCTTGCATTCTAGAATTAGCATTCTAGTAGAAGATACTAAGCCTGTTGACAGGTTTTATGAGGATTATAATATAATCTCTACAGCAGCATGAAATACTACATTCCAGAACAGTCCAGCAGGTGTCCATCAAGACCCTGGGTCTAGTGCACAGTAACAACCACTGAGCCACAGTCAGCTACAGCATCTCAGGATTTTAGTGGCAGCTCACAGACATCACAAGATACTACAGGAAGCCATGCAGTTCCGCTGCAGAGCACTATAAACGTAGCTCTTGCGAAACTGGGCCTAGACACTCCACCTGCTCAAGCAGCAGGATCCAGTGCCCTCTTTAGGATTACAAAGACAAATGATTTCTCTGTGCTAGTTTGTAAAGACTTCATTGCTGAATATTTATCAGTCTTAGGTTCAGATTCACAGGGCTCACAACACAGCGACACAGGTGGGCCGGCTTTCTAATTCACTGGCTCACTTGCTGCTGGCGATGCAAACCTCATTATCAGGCAGGGGATAAAGAGAGGACTCAGGAAGAGTACAGCATTGCAGACAATGGGTTATATGGCCCAAGATTTAGGCAAGCTGGTAGGCATATTATTGCGTGACCGCCGCCAAGAATGGCTTGCTCAGACACCCTTACCAGATGCTTGTAGGCACACAATCTGGGCCTTGCTCCTTGTTCCAGGCCATGTGTTCGGACCAGCAGTGAAAGATGCCCTGGACCATCATGCCTCATTGGCTGAAACACGGCAACAGGAGAGCGTGCGTAGAACCTTTCAATTTCGACCCCCAGTGCCCACTGCTAGCTACACAGGCTTCTCTCGGTTTCTCCGCCCTAGAGAAGTCAGGTAGTGACACCACTCCAACACTACATTTGTTAGTGTGAATACTGAGCACGGCTGCCACACCAGCCCCCCCAGAGACGGTCGGCACGGTACCCACCTCAGTGTCTGCCTTTTGACAACGGGGCGAGAAACGCCAGGCGCTGACTCGCCAGGCGCTGACTCGCCTTGGCCAATGATAGGATCTTTAACAGCCCAACATCTGGCCTACTGGCAGACATGCGTCAAGGACCTGTGGGTCCTACGCACAGTGACGGAAGGTTACAGACTGCAGTTTCATCACTGGCCCCCTCTCAGCTCTCAGACCAAATTCTTTGAAACCATTGTTCTAGACCTGGTTCATACCTCAATACTTTCTCAAGAGATTTGTACCCTCCTACAGAAAGGAGCAATAGAGAGTGTGAACCATCATGCTCCAGACAAAGGATTTTATTCAACTTCCACCAATTCCTCTCATCCATGCACTACTGGACAGGATCCAGAGAGATAAACACAGCGTTCACCTGGTGGCTCCACGGTGGCCAACACGGACATGGTTTCCCCTTCTGCTCTCACTCATACGGGGGACCCCATGGGAGATTCCTCCATGGAAGGACCTCTTATCACAAATGGGAGGGCAGATATGGCACACTCGGCCGGAGTTTCTCCAGCTGTGGCTGTGGCCCTTGGGACCAGTTCTAAGCTGACTTCATGCACTCCAGAGGTCAGGCACACAATATTAAATGCAAGAGCCCATTCGACCTGGGCTTGGATGTATGATAGCCAATGGGAAATATTTCAGGACTGGTGTAAAGGAACCCACTATCCAGTTCAGTTGAGTCAGTAATCACATTCTTACAGTCACTGTTTGAAGCAGGAAGTTTGGCATCCACTGTACATGCAACAGGCCATTCTGTTATGGGAATAGCAACATCATGGGCTGTTCTTAAAGGAGTTCCCTTATCAGAAATGTGTGCTGCAGGCCACATGGTCATCTCCCAGTACATTCTCTAACAATAATAATAAAAGAAACTTAAAAAAATTGTTAATCCTCTTCTGCTTTTTCAAGTGACAGATCAATGGTATCAATATAGTTTAACAATGGTTTCCATGTTTTATGAATGCTTTTTAAAGACCATTTTAAAGAAAAACACATTTTTTCCAGCTTTAAACACAAAATAATTTATTTTTATCCATCTATCATATGAAGGAGGAGATACATTCTTCCACTTAAGGAGAATAAGCCTCCTGGCCAATAACGTGGTGAAAGCAACAACCTGTTGCGTTGATGAAGGCAAGTTTGGCTTAAAAGTAGATAGAAAAAAATAGAGCTGTAAACGGGTTTAGAGTGGCTGATGTATTAAAGTTTTTTCGAAAGTATCAAATATTTTAGACCAAAACTCTGTCAGTCTTGGACAGGACCAGAACATGCGAGTATGATTTGATCGAGACTGTCAGCACCTATTGCAAGCATCACTATTGCAAGTGTATATTTTGGCTAGTCTGGCATTAGTGTAGTGTGCTCTATACAGAATATTGCATTGCATCAAACTACGTCTAGAACATATAGAGGAAGAATGTACTAAATTAAATATATAATCAAATATATATTTCAAGTGTAGTGACCCCCCAGCTCTTGTTCCCATATATTCTTGAGTGATTCAGAGGAGTCAGGATTTCAAAAATCTATTGATTCATAAATGACAGAGATTAGCCCTTTTCTCTCTGTACTAAGAGAGAAGGGTGTCCATTTCTGAATCAGGGGTGATTAGGAAACTGGGGAAACTGATTTTGTACAAAATGTCTGACCTGAAAGAAGCGAAAAAGATGAGTGTTGGGAAGATCAAACTTTTTGGATAATTCTGAAAAGGATAAATTTATTCCTTTATCATAAAAGTCCCTGATGGTACTGAGACCCCTTGAGGACTAATCATGAAAAACTGTATCAGAACATGATGGTAGAAAAGATAAATTGTTCACAATAGAAGCCAGAATTGATAGTCTGATTAAACCAATATGCTTCCTAAAATGAACACCCCGTATTTTAAGGGTATTTGCCACCACTAAACCGTCTAAGACATTTTTAATATTTATAGGAACCTGAGAGCAAATCACAGAATGAAGGGAAAATTTTGAGGATGACAGTTCCATTCGGGCCCAGACTGGATGTTCAGGAACTTGCTGACATTCAGGAAGCTTGCTGACATTACAGGCCCAGTAATACTGCTGAAAAATTGGTAAAGCAAGGCCCCCTTTGGACTTTGGGAGTTCGAAAACTGTTTTCCTAATTTGGGCATATTTTCCACCCCACAAAAATGAATTAGTTATCCAATTCAGAGTGGTAAAAAAAGACTTGTTAATAAAAATGGGTATATGCTGAAAGAGATATAAAAATGTGAGCAAAATTGTCATCTTAACCAAATTAATACTGGAAGACCATCTCTCTATATATGCCTTTATAGGCATCAAGCAAAGAATTAAAACTTCTTCTAAAGATAGCTGTGACTGATTTAGTGATAAATACGTCTAAATATCTGAATCCTACCTGAGCCCACCTAAAGGGGAAAGGATGTTGGCAGTGGTTCCCAAACCTGTCCTGGAGGACCCCCAGCCCTGCACATTTTGTATGTCTCCCTCATCTATCAGACCTGATTCAACTCATGTGCTTATTAGTAGAGACAGCAAGATCTGAAATGGGTGTGTCAGAAATAGGGAGATATAAAAAATGTGCAGGGCTGGGGTCCTCTAGGACAGGTTTGGGAACCACTGATGTTGGGAAAGCATCTCAGCTGCTAAATTGATAGTTCACTCTTTTGAAGATTCAATTTGTATCCAGAGAATTTCCCAAAGAGTTAAAAATCTTGAGGATTGGTGGTAATGATGAAACAGGGTTTGCTATATGTAAAAGAACGTCGTCTGCATAAAGGGACAGTTTATAAGAGGTTCCAAACTGGGTAATGCCTTAAAACTTTTCCTCACTTTTCAGCCAAATGGCCAATGGCTCTATAGCCAAGGCAAATAATAGAGGTGAAAGGGGGCAACCTTGGCACGTGCCTCTGTAAAGGCGAAAGCTTTTAGAATGTGTTGCACTGGTGTACACAGATGCTATAGGGGAGGAGTATAATAGTCAAATCCATGCTATACAATTTTTGCTGAAACCAAATTTATTTATTTACTATTACTAAGTTAGTATTATTCTTTAGGGTCTTCATGAAAAGTCTATAACATACTTTGATTAAAATTTCTGAATGGTCGTGTAAAAAACATCTTTTTTACCTTGTCAAAAACAGCTCTGTTCACAGTGAGCCATTTAGGTGCATGTCCCTTTAAATGATAATGAGCTACTGTTCACCCCACCACTATCTTCCAAGGCAGGCTGTAAACACTATTTGGCAGGTATTGCATTGAACTCACCATTCTTATTTATGCAGTTATAAATGCTCAAAAACAATTAAAATACATTTGAAAATTACTTGTTAGTCATTAACTAACACCTTTATAAACCTTATTGTAGTGTTACCATGTTATCTTTACATAAAATGTACACAGTTTGTAATAAGACAATCGCCTTAATGCATTGTTCGTTATAAATGTGCAGTTATGAATTACAGTGAGAAGGTTCTAAATAGAAATGACAACATAAATGTTTGTTTGACTGTATTATTTTGATAATGAACAAGCTGCGATGTCACGTTTGCAGTGCTTTGTTGTGTGTGCGTGAGGCGCCGGCACGATCAAACAGCAGTCTTTGCAAGGGACTTGCCTCATCGTCATGGCAACGGTTTGTGGCCTGGTCTCCTCCCCCTTTTTAAAGTGCAAGTAATGTTTAAATAGTTAACTCATTCATTCACACTGCAAAAAATGCTTTTCGTAATGAGTATTTTTCATCCTCAAGTACAAATATTTAAAAATTCCTAAATCAAGATGGATTTTCTATATAAGAAAATGATATAAGATATTTAGTCTTGTTTCCTGGGGGATCTAAATTAAGTGCATTTTACTTAAGTAAAATGATCAATATCTGCCAGTGTGGTAATAAAAATAATCTTAATGCAAAACGGAAAGTGTCGGAGTGTCAGGTGAAAAAAACCCCACTTTATTTTAGTACACTTAGTACACTTCCATAATGTACTTAAAGTGCTCTATTTCCGTGCACTTATTTTGTACTTAATATACTAAAAGCTCTTCTTTAGTACTTAAGATAATCTTAAGAACATCTAAGTGTACTCAACTGTGCTATTTTGAGACACCATGAATTTGAACTAAAATGTGCTTTTAACATACTATCTCTGTATTAAAAAAATGTATTTAGTTACCACTTGTAGTACACTTGAACCCATCTTTCAAACACTTTTAAAATAGACTTATGATGTATTTCAAATATAAGATTAATATATAATGAATATATACAAAATGTATTTATAATTTATTGCCTACAACATTACGAATACATTTTGTATATATTTATCATATATTATTCTTATATTTTAAATAATTCATAAGTGTATTTCCTATGTCTGATGAGTACATTTAAAGGTGTATGAAAGATGGGTTCAAGTGTACTACAAGTGGTAACAAAATACTTTTTTTATTTTAATACAGAGATAGTATGTTAAAAAGCACATTTTAGTTCAAATTCATGGTGTCTCAAAATAGCACAGTTGAGTACACTTAGATGTTCTTAAGATTATATTAAGAAGTACTGAGGTATAGCTTTTAGTATATTAAGTACAAAATAAATGCACAAAAATAGAGCACTTTAAGTACATTATGGAAGTGTACTGTTGTACTAAAATAAAGTGTATAGTACTGTACTTTTTTCACCTGGGGGAATATGTACTTATAACTAGTACATATTTTTAAGAAAATCAATGTCATTTAAACTTAGGATTACTATATAAAAGTCTACTAAGATTGAACTAATTTTAAAGCATTGAAAGCACACTTTTAACAAATACACTAATAAACCTCTGTATATTTTTGTGGTAGTATACTTTATTTCATTGCACTAAAAATCAATTTAAGTAGTAGTGGTATTTAGTATACTTTTCCAAGTGCAGTGAAGTACCACTGAAGTACAATATACATTAAATTAGTGTATTTATAGTGTATAACTTTGACACTTTTATTTAGCACCAAAATAAAGAATGTACTACAAGTGTACTTGCTTGTATTTAAGTATTTTTTTTAATGCACTCAAGTATACTTAAGTGCAAATTTACAGTAGCTCCGCCCACCAATGTCACACCATATTAAAATTAACACACATTCTAGTGGCTGCAGTGGTGTAGGCAATAGTGTGTTTGGTGCGGAGAATTAACTTGTGATGTGATTGACTGGGTTTGAATCTGCCTTTTGCCGAGCTTGCTATTATTCCTTTTACCATCACATATCACATCAGAAAGGCATTTGTTTTCAATAAAAATGAAGAAAATTTTCTAAAAGTGGAAGTAAATTGCCTAACGAGTGTTTAATAATGATAAAATCATTTACACTCTTATTATTGCATCCTGCATTATTTTTTTCTTCTTCTTTTTTTGCATGTGGGATACCATGAAAATAAATATTAGTTCAATAACTAACCATTCTACCAGTTTTCACCTTTGATATTATAACAGTGATAAGAATTAAACTTGCATTGACTCAGAAGTATGCGGACATCATTTTGTCACGTGCTGTTGCCATGGTGAATTGGAATATTGGAGCTCCATTGATGATGGCTTTTCATAGTCGTGGTGCACACGCTTAACTCCGAGTCAACCTACTCAGAGTCGACTGAACTAACTCAGTTCAGCTTTTCTGAAACTGAAAACTTAGAGTTTCCCATTTCAGGGTAAGTCAACTCAGAGTTCAAGTTTTAACTCAGAGTTGGTTGAACCTCCTTATTGAAACGGGCCCGAGGTCAGATTAGGTCAGAGTTTGTTGTAGTTTGTTGTAAAATCACACCACACTGCTCAGACATTCCCTGACCCAACAAAAGCAGATTAAACATGTTCAGTCAGGTGAAAACAAGCTCTGACCAACGGCAACAGACGCCGACAGGGGTATCACACTAGCTGCATCTCATTTCGGAAGCTGCGTCCTGTTTCAACAAACTAGCAGACTGTTCGTTGGTGTTTGTTGGCGTTTATCTGTGCGGTGTGAACTGGCCTTTAACTTAAGCCACATTCATTGTGGAACTTGCTAACTAGCACATTATTAGGAAAGGCGATTTGCAAAGATTCATAAAAAAATCTATAACGTTACTCACGTCTTCTGGAGGTACTGATCCATCCCTCAGGAACTTTTTTAGCAAAACATAAACTTTTTATCGCAGACATAAACGCATATAGGTAGATCCGGGAGCGCATTCCCTTCAAAAACAAAATGAATCCACTGCGTCTTCAGCGACTCAGATGTTGAGAGTAAATGATGACTGCTATGTTCATTCTTATATCCAATAACAAAACGCCTCAGTTGCTTAGGATACATTCTCGTCGAAACAATGGCGGACTGTCTGTTTACAGCTCACTCAGGGCAGGTCTATGCTAAAATGGCAGTGTCCATCAAGAGTCGTGGGAGGGGCCTGTGCAAACAATCTGTGAACGGCTTGATCTGACAAAGTGCTAATGATTTGTGGGGATTAAAAAAAAAAGCACTGGGTGGATTTTTATCATTATAGGGTGGTTGTGTACACACACTGCCAACACACATTTATGTCCAAACACCATGCAAAAGTGAATTTTGCATCCAATGTCCCCTTTAAAATAAAAAAAACAATGTAGTCGAATGCCTTCTCAGCATCGAGGGACTATACAATTTCGGCAGTGTTGGAACTTGAAGAAAGGATGGTATTAAAAAGTGTTTATATTATAAAAAAATTGTCTCCCAATCATGAAACCTGTCTGGTCAGGGGAAATCACAGCAGGCAACACTTGCTGAAGGCGAAGGGCAAGGACCTTAGATAAAATTTTAAAGTCCACATTTAACAAGGAAATTGGCCTGTAGCTACTGCAAAGCAGTGGATCTTTAGCTATAAGTGACAATGAAATGGATGCCTCAGACATGGTTGTTGGAATCAACCTAGATGCGCAGACAGTTTGAGATTGAAATGCAAGGGGTCGAAGAATATTGGCGGTCTAGGTTAGAAAGTTGGTCAGATATTTCTGCCGTCCTGGAATTCTCAAAACTCAATTTGTCCATGCATATAGGCTGTGAATGCCATTTATTTCAAAATATCTGAAGACTTCAGATGCAAAAGCCTCTAAGTGCCATCTGAAATTTTCTTTTAAATGAGCATTTTTATCAAGCTTGTATGTTTATGTTCAGTTATTTCACTTTAATGGCAATGAAAATGACCTATTAATTACCATTAAAGTGAAATTACTGAACCTAAACATACGAGCTTGATAAAAATGCTCATTTTAGAAGAAAATTTCAGACGGCACTTAGAGGCTTTTGCATCTGAAGTCTTCATCTTTATAACTCATAAATATCTACTCATACTCATAAATATCTTTATACACTGAACAAAATTATAAACGCAACACTTTTGTTTTTTGTTACGACCCAGTCTAGAACCGTTGAGGAGTAACATAAATGAAGAACGTCACATAAGGAAAGCATAGATTTGCGTTTATTGTAGGAGCAACTAGCAGTTTCTTTTGTTTACCAGCCACTATACCAGCTTCAGAAATGGGGATAAGCCAAAATAACAAACAAAACAAAAGCTAACTATTTTTAAAAAGCTACCTTAACCTAACAAAGAAGAAGTAAACAAAAATACATCTCACTTCCCTATCTCCCTATCTGTTCAAAACCAGGAGAAAATAGCTTCTAAACAAAATAGGCATCCACTCCCTACAACAGTGGCATTGCTCTATTTACAGATTACCTTTTAATACTGACACAATATTAAACAGAATAAAACAAACACCTACAGAATATATGACGTTTCCCTATTTACAGATTACCTTTTAATACCGACACAATATTAAACAGAATCAGCAAAAATAACCAAAGAAAAAGATGGTGGGTAAAACAGTTGGAAAGCAATGTTAGGCATACAACAGGCCATTTCACTTCACTTAAATCAACTTTACAACAGGCTGTAGGAACGCTGACACCAACGCGTCCTCCCGGCAGAACACACACTCAGAGCCGCGCCTCCCTTGCATTGTGCAGAAGCGCAGTTTTAAAGGATGCGATGCCAAGAGAGGAGCCAATCTGCTTTCCCATATGATTAGCAGCTGGAATCTGGAGCAATGAGGAGAGAGAAACTCGAAAGGGAAAAAGAAAACATAACTACAAATCACAGTATAATATTAAATATGTCCAAGGACGTAACACCCCCACCAATAATAAACAAACTCTAGTATTAGTATTAAACAATAAAATAAAATAATAAAATATGTAACAGCCAACAATGAAAAGTTACAGTTGCGGCCAGAATTATTGGCACCCTTCATAAATATGATCAAAGATGACTCTAAAAATAAATCTGCATTGTTTATCCTTTTGATCTTTAATTTATAAAATTAGCAAAAATCTAACCTTTCATTGAAGGAAAAGAATTAAAAGTGGGGGGGAAATAACATTATGAAATAAATCTTTTTCTCCAAAACATGTTGACCACAATTATTGGCACCCTTTTATTCAATTCTTTTTGCAACTTCCTTTTGCCAAGAGAACAGCTCTGAGTCTTCTTCTATAATGCCTGATGAGTTTGGAGAACACCTGAGAAGAGATCAGAGATCATTCCTTCATGCAGAATCTCTCCAGATCCTTCAGATTCCCAGCTCCATGTTGGTGCTTCTTCTCTTCAGTTCACTCCACTCATTTTCTTTAGGGTTTAGGTCAGGGGACTGGTATGGTCATGTCTGAAGCTTCATTTTGTGCTCAGTGACACATTTTTGTGCTGGTTTTGATGTTTGTTTTGGATCATGGTCCCGACAGATGACCCAACCACAGCCCATTATAAGATTTCTAGCAGAAGCGGTCAGGTTTTGATTTTTTATCTATTGGTATTTGATAGAATCCATGATACGATATATCTGAACAAGATGTCCAGGACCTCCAGCAAAAAAATAGGCCCACAACATTAAAGATCCAGCAGTATATTTAACCGTGGGCATGGGGCACTTTTTATCCATGTGTGCACCAAACCCATCTGGTGGGTTTGCTGCCAAAAAGCTCTTTTTTTAGTTTCATCTGACCATAGAAGCCAGTCCCGTTAGAAGTTCCAGTCTTGTCTGACAACTGAATATGCTGGAGATTTTTTCTGGATGAGAGAAGAGGATTTGGTCCCACTTTATATTAAGTGGCCTTAACTACTATGTACTTACATTTAAATTAATCATTTGATACAATGCACTCATTGTGTACATACATATTTTTACATTGTACTTATATTTTAAAAACACCTGCATGTAATTACATCTGTAATTAATTTCTGTAATTACATTTATAATTACACTGTTGACTCATTCCTTACACCTTACCCTAACCTTACACGTATCCCACCTCAATAGCAGCAAAAGTGTTTTGCAATTCAATGTGAACCCAATAAGTACATTGTACTTATTTTTTGATGTAAGTACATAGTAGTTAAGGCCACTTAATATAAAGTGGGACCGAGGATTTTTCTTGAAACCCTCCCAAACACCTTGTGGGGATGTAGGTGCTTTCGATATTTTTTTTAGGCTTTCTGAGATTCAAGACAACTAATCTCTGCAATTCTCCAGCTGTGATCCTTGGAGAGTCTTTGGCCACTCAAACTTTCCTCCTCACCGCGCATTAGGACGATTTAGACACACATCCTCTTCCAGGCAGATTTTTAACATCTTTAGTTGATTGGAACTTCTTAATTATTGCCCTGATGGTGGAAATGGGGATTTTCAATGCTTTAGGTATTTTCTTACAGCCACTTTCTATTTTGTGAAGCTCAACAATCTTTTGCTGCACATCAGAACTATATTCTTTGGTTTTTCTCATTGTGATGAATGATTAAACACTTTGTGTTTCCTCATGTTTATACTCCTGTGGAACAGGAAGTCCTGGCTGGACAATTTCATGTTCATGATCACCCTGGTGAGCTAAAAAAATGTAAATATGAATGGGAATATACTAAAGATATTTTACTCATAAAAAATTCTAGGGGTGCCAATAATTGTGGCCAACGTGTTTTGGAAAAAAACATTTATTTCTTAATGTTATTTTCCCCCCACTTTCAATTCTTTTCCTTCAATGAAAGGTTAGATTTTTGCTAATTTTATGAATTAAAGATCAAAAGGATAAACAATGCAGATTTATTTTTAGAGTCATCTTTGATCATATTTATGAAGGGTGCCAATAATTCTTGCCACAACTGTACATACCAACTGACCTGGAAAGAGCATCAGCAATAATATTGTCAGTTCCTTTCTTGTGCTGTATTTTTAAATTAAATTCCTGCACAATCAATGACCATCTCATCAGACGCTGGTTATGATTCGACATGCAGGACAGAAAAGTCAGGGGGTTGTGATTTGTGAACACTTCAATTGGGAGAGAACTACTGCCCAAATAAACTTCAAAATGTTAAAGTGCTAAAATTAAAGCAAGAGCTTCTTTTTCAATAGTACTGTAGCTTTGTTGAGATTTTAAAAACTTCCTCGAAGTAACACGGGGGTGGTCAACTCCACAGTCATCCTCCTGTAACAGCACTGCTCCAGCTCCCACAGCACTGGCATCTCTACCTCAAGTTTAAAAGGGTGAGTGAATTCAGGGGCAGTGAGAATTGGAGCAAAACACAACAAGTCTTTTGCCGCTTTAAAAGTGTTTTCACATGATGGAGACCAGATCAAATTTCTGGTAACACTTTACAATAAGGTTCATTAGTTAAATCTGTGTTCACAAGACCTCTGGGTATTGGAGGTTGTAGACTAGAGTTTTTGCTTCAAAATTATGTAAAAATTATTCTGCCTACTTGTTCATATAAAACAATATATTGATTTAGTTTTTGTAAGACACGTTTTGTCAAGAAACACGGTATGCGTGGAGGCGTGAATAATCATGAATAATGGGTGATTTACACCTGAGAAGACAAAAGATCTGCATAATGACCTGTAATGACCTGCATAAATAATGAGCTCTTTCAGTCAGGTAGGCTGTGAAAAAACCCTCTGTGATCATGTCTCAAGCTCATCATGCTGTATATCAAACATACAGAAAAAACAGCAATACTGTGAAATATTATTACAATTTAAAGTAATGGTATTCTATTATATACTTTAAAATATAATGTATTTCTGTGATGCAAAGTGTCTGAACAATTATGTTACCTCTATGGCATTTCATATAGGCTTTTAGCTTAAAAGCATGCACATTTGGAGAAATATTGATGGATTCTCATATGTTTATGTCAATTTTCTATACAGAGGAGTATTATTTATTCAATATTTATTGTCATCACTTTGAGCGCTGGATACTGTGTTTTCAATTCATACTTGCAGCCGGAGGGCGCTTTGTGCACCTTTAGTCCACAAATTAAAGAAGAACAGTCATGTGAAAATCCAGGAACTAACAGGCTTCCAGAGATCGCTAACTATGGCTATGCAAAACACTTTTGAAGACAATAAATACACGATTGAGACAATGTATGCATGTATTGCCTCAGAATTTGCGTCTGAATAGCGCTGGCTCCATGGGCGTGGCCGCATTAGCGGATAATGAGCTGAATCACGGGCGTCTGACATGGCTCTATTTCATACAGATTACATAAACAGAGAATATTTGTTTTCGATTTGACTTACACGATTTAAAACCTGACATTTCAACGTTTTTTTAGACATAAGTCTAATTTTTTTGTGATGAGTATTCACTAAGTTACAGTTAATTTTTTGAGAACTATTAGATTGGACTTCGTTCAGAGGGAGACAACAGATCATCATGTTAGTTTTCTTTATTTTGCAAAAAGAACAACATTTTGTTTTTACTCTGAGTGTACACAAATAAAAGAAGATATTCTACAGATTAAAATGGTGTATAACTCTTAATTGTATGTGCAACATTGACAGAGTATTTTGAGTCTCTTTTACACTGGTAAGAAAAAACCGAGGTGGTATCGCCGGCGAGACCTCAGAGTGTTAACTAACATTAACGAAGATTCGCAAATACAGTAACAAATGTATTGCTCATGGTTAGTTCATGTTAGTTAATGCATTAACTAATGTTTAACTAATGAACCTTATTGCAAAGTGTTACCTAATTTTTAAAGGAACTCAATAAGTCAGTAAGTGGAGCCACGACAGAAGCAAAATTTTTGCAAAATGCTCTGTAATAGCCCACCATCTCATGAAAATGGCGCAACTCTCGTTTGGTCTTGGGTGCAGGATACTGAAGGATGGCGGCAACCTTAGCATCTACCAGTCGAATTTGATCATGCCCTACTACTTGCTTTCCGAGATATATTACCACGGCCTTCCAAAATTCACATTTAGCTAGGTTAATGGTTAATGAAGCCTCACTCAACCGGGCAAAAATCTCCCCTAAGGTTTTAATGTGCTCTTCCCAGCTATTGGAATACACAACAACGTCATCCAAATAGGCTTCACAACTTTTAACTCCAGACAATACTTTCTGCATTAACCTTTGAAAGGTAGCGGGAGTGTTTCTCATCCCAAATGCCATTGCAGTGGCATTTGGAAAGTTATCTGGCATCACAAAGGCCGATATTTCAGACTCGCGGGCGGTCAGCAGCACCTGCCAGTACCCTTTTAGAAGATCTAGTTTTGTTACTAGGCGGGCCGCTCCTACTCGATCTATGCAGTCTTCCATATGGGGCACAGGGAAGGAATCGGGTTGTGTGACACTATTAACCTTGCGGTAATCGGTACAAAATCTCTAGGTTCTGTCAGGCTTAGGTACAAGAATACAAGGTGAGCTCCATGGGCTGGAGCTGGGAACAGCAAGCCCCTGATCCAGCAAATACTTTACCTCCTCTTTCATTATTTTGATGGGATGTTGACGTATGGGAGCTGATTCCTCAATATCTGCAAATAAAGAAGGATATTCTTTAATTAACAACATAATATCTTGATGCTGCTGATCAGGAAGATAAGACAACATTTGTTCGATGTTTAAGAGCATTTCTGAATTTTTCAGCCTTGCAGTTCGTTCAAAACTGACTGCATCATCTTTTTCAACACGCCTGATGGGTGTTACTACGGCAACAGACGGGACATCCTCAGCAGCACTAGTTCTTTTATAGTAAGGCTTCAGCATATTCACATGGCAGACTTGTGTTTTTCTTCGGCGATCTGGAGTATGCACAACATAGGCAGTTTCACTAAGCTGGCTTTTAATTTCATATGGACCACCAAATTTCGCCTGCATTGTCGAACCTTGGACTGGAAGAAAATCCAACACCGAGTCACCAGACTGAAAGTTTCATTTGACCCCTAGTGAAAAAAAAGTATACTAAGTATACTTGCAGCAAGACTAATTATTAGTATATTTCAAGTGTGTTAATGATTAGTTCATTTAAAGTGTGCTATTTTGAAACAACTAATTTTGTACTAAGTATATTTAAGTTGAAATTAAGTAGTATTAAAATACAACTTTAAGTATATTTAGTATACTTATGTGTGCTAAATTGGAACAACTTCAAGTATAATTAGTACACTTTAAGTATATGTCTGTGTAGGGACTAATTACATGCTTGATTAGTGATATTAAACTGTACTTAATTTGTGTTATAAGTATACTTTGTGTTAAAAGTATATTTTTTGTTATAATACGTTTTATTATAAGTATACTTTATTTCTGTTATAAGTATACTTTTGTGTTATAAGTATACTTTATTTGTGATTTAAGTACATTACAAAATAATTACGAGTGTCTTTAGAAAACACAAGCAATATACACTGAATATATTATTTTACAGGTAATAGTATATACTGTATGCTCAGTACTAGAGGTCTACAAAGAAGACCCGAGACCCGAGGACCCGGGACCCGACCCGGGACCCGTACGTGTTCGGGACTATATTTTAAATGGTCAGCCGGGTCCGGGTCGGGTCCTAATCTATTACTTCGGTTCCCGGGTCTGATTAACATTGTGTGTATACCCGAGCCGATTTGATTCGGAGATCACCCGGCCGTGTTGGGAGTCAGTCAGCGCTGTGCGTGTTTTGTAACTTGCAAAGTATGAGCCGGGAAATAAGGTGAAAAAACATGTGACCCCAGCCATCAGAAGCAGAGCGGGCGGAGTTAATGCAAGCAAACGGTGATCATCGAGTTTTCCTATTCCTATCGTGTGCAACAGTAATGCAAACAAACTTCAAATCTCAAGAACTGCTTGTAGCCTTGCACATTCGCATTTAAATAACATAGCCTATTTCAAATCATTAACAAAATATGAACTATCACACGAATGTCGAATCTGTGACGCTTAAAGCTATGTTTCAGGTTGCTCCAGCCAACGCGCATGTCTCATGCGAGCACACTTTCTTTCTCCTGTTTTTTATAATAACATTATGCCATCTTGTTATATCTAAAGTTTTGGTCAGACTCGGCTCAGAAAGCACAGAAATGACCGCAAATAAGTAATGCTAACGTCAGCGGCCATGTCACTGAACAAGCAATCGTTATTATAATTCAAAAGGGCAAACAGTCAAAGTTATTTTATAATGTGAGTCTCGAGTCTCTAGATACAACGAAATAATGCAATTGTCATCTGCATTTGTCATCGTGACAGCAAGTGAACTTTTAAAGCTGGAATAATGAGTGGATTAAGCATTTCAACCGGCAAGAGAGGAATAACGGATGAACTTTCTTGGCAAGTGCATCAGTCAGGTACAAGGGAGAACCCCTACTAATATTAGGTAAGACAACACGTTTTATTTTCGCAACTTGTTTATTGACTTATTAATAGCAATTTGCTGCGGAATAGACCTATGTGCGATCGGGTCCGGTCGGGTTCGGGTCCAGCTTAGACGGGTCCGGGTACTACATTTATGGCATTTCTCGGTTCTGCACGGGTTCGGGTCCAACTTTCAAAATAATAGTCGGGCCGGGTCGGTTCCTTGTAGCACATTTACGGGTCTCTTCGGGTTCGGGTATGAATTTTTGGACCCGTGAAGACCTCTACTCAGTACCTTTGGCTTATTCCAAATATTAAACATTACACACTTTGCAGTCAATAACAATACACTTTGTTATTACTTATACTTTGTATAATATAGTCAACATTTGAAGCGGATCAAAACCTTTAATCAAAGTTGTCCTAACTTTTTTGATCCACTTCAAATGTTGACTACTGTACTTTGAATTACATAATCTCACACAATACAGTTGTGCTACTATTTAAATACAGTTTAACACATTTTCCCAAAGTTGAATGCATTTGTTTTCGAGGCCATTAAAATAAATAAAATGTAACAACATCACTAATGAAGAGACATATTTCATTGACAAATCCAATAGTTTTTATTTAAACTTAGATTCAGCAAAACTTACCATGTTTTTCATTAAAGAAAAAAAAATATTGGACCATGGTGACCCTCTATACACAAATACAAATTACACATTATATTCCATTTTCTGATGAGCTTCTCATTGTGTCTGATGGCACAATTATGACCACAGAGACTCGTAAAGAACAGCATCTGTTGACAGAATATACCAAAGATATAAGACAGCATGTTCAACTCTTTATTCACGTTTACAATAGTCTGTTTAAATCCTACATTGAACCAATACTATTTTTGAACAGTAAATGAGGATTAGCAGCAGGGAACTGTATCAGAATGGCATGTCGATATTGTTTTCGGTACATAGTCAAGCATACAACACTTTATGAATTATATCGTACAGAATACGGGCCGATTTGACCAATCATATGAATGTTTTGGTGCTGCATACAAACATGTGCCATAAACCACCACACAAAAACTCAAAAAGGAGATATATTAACCTTTTCTGTTAACTGGATCAGTAGCGTTATCTGATGGTTCAGGTTTTAAGCCTATAACTATGCTACGTTGAGACGGATTTTACAAAAGCAACACTTTTCATACTTTAGTCTGGTTTTTTTTCCATGCTTCATAATCCGCAATGAGATGACCCGAATCTGCATGAACTGGTGGAGGTCGACGGCTTCCCTGTGCTCTCCCGCGTACAGCTTTAACAGCATCAGCAACATCTTTCCCCTGCACTGCAGCAGACAAGCCCGCAACTTTCTCATGCCAAACAACATGGAGGAAAACCACTCTATGAGTTAACACAAACTCATCAACAGCTGCGGCTTCTGTGAATGAAGCTACTTTCTGCTCGTTCAAATGAATAACAAGATTATCAGAATGACAACCCTTAAAGTCTTCTAACAACATCAATTCATGCATGTGAACCTGCCACAGGGGCTGCAGGACTTGAAGTGACAAGCAACCCAGCCACGGCTGGCAAAGAAGCGAAAGTAGATAACCCCGGATATTGCATGAGTGTATCTTCAACTGGAGGCTCACGAATATCAATGCCCTGTTTTTTCATCTCTATTTCCATTTCTAACTCTCTTAAACATAGCAGTTTATTTTGATGCTCTTGCCGCCTTACTTCCAACTCTTTCAATCGAACCACTTGTTGGATCAGGAGGTACAAAGAGAGGACTGCGAGGCTGCACAATTTGGGAAGGTTTTTCTTCTACACATAACGCAACCCCTCCTTCCTTGGAATCACTTGTAACAGTTTCCTCGGGCAGCATCTGATTTTCTACTAATTTTCAATGCAACACCATCTTAATTTCCTTTTTAGTAGCATAACATGAAACAGATATTTTAAAGAAATCAGCTATTTTGATCAGATCGTCTTTCCTACAGCGATTAAACTCCTCCGTAGAAGGGGACATCATAAACGCGGTCAAATCAAACTCCGTTCTCTATAGTAATTCCTCCCATGTTAAAAAGAAAGCAAACAAACAAACAAAGAAGAGAATTCTTACTAGGGCTGCACGATTAATCGCATGAGATTGTCATGCGTGTCTCGTCAGTAAAGCCGGTTCTGTGATTAGCGGTAAATGTCCATCACCTGCTTTCAAATGGAGCGGCACTTAATATACAGAGCCGTAGTTCGCGGACAAGCTACGCAATATTGCGTTCAATATCGATATGAATCGCCTTCGATTATGAACGCGATATTGCAGTAGAATTTGGCAGTACATCCAACCGGCCTCACAACCGCAGACCACGTGTAACCACACCAGCCCAGGACCTCCACATCCAGCATCTTCACCTCCAAGATCATCTGAGACCAGACACCCAGACAGCTGCAGCAACAATCTCATCTGCATGCTCGTCGTCCTCATTGGGGTCTCGACCTGACTGCAGTTCGTCGTCGTAACTGACTTGAGTGGGCAAATACTCATATTTGATGGCGTCTGGCACTTTGCAGAGGTGTTCTCTTCATGGATGAATCCCGGTTTTCACTGTACAGGGCAGATGGCAGACAACGTGTATGGCGTCATGTGGGTGAGCGGTTTGCTGATGTCAATGTTGTGGATCGAGTGGCCCATGGTGGCGGTGGGGTTATGGTATGGGCAGGCATATGTTATGGACAACGAACACAGGTGCATTTTATCGATGGCACTTTGAATGCACAGAGGTACCATCACGAGATCCTGAGGCCCATTGTTGTGCCATTCATCCATGACCACCACCTCATGTTGCAGCATGATAATGCATAACGTATACGACAGCGTGTTCCAGTTCCTGCCAATATCCAGCAACTTCGCACAGCCATTGAAGAGGCCACAGGCCACAATCAACAACATGATCAACTCTATGTGAAGGAGATGTGTTGCACTGCGTGAGGAAAATGGTGGATGTGATGCGAGGAAATCTTTGAAGTTGTTATCAGAAAGTAAATGTGAACTAAATCTCCATTGTTTGAAATAAGTCCTGGCTTATGGAAACAAGTCCAAAGAGGTGGGGGCATGATCGGAGATGACTATACTATGATAGTCACATGAGCTGACAGAGTGCATCATTCTATTATCCAGAATTTTTTTTTTAAATATAATAAAATAAAAATAATCGATCCACGAATATGAAAGGTGAACATGTGAAAAAAAGAGAGAAGACTTTACTAGTTGGAAACCTTGATCTCCAGGGATCTGACAGGCCAATCTGTTTAGTATAGGATCCTAAAAGTTGGACAACGTGGTATGTTTTGAAGACAAACTGTCCAACAATGTATTCTGAACCAAATTGAAATCCCCCCTATGTGGTGACAATCAAAATTATGGAGTATAGAGCTGCAACAAACGATTATTTTGATAATCGATAAATTTACCGGTTATTGGAATGATTAATCGACTAATCATTGATTATTATACTGGTTAATCAGTATGCTTTGTTCAATTATTCCACTAGCAATTAGTTAAAATACTGAGTTATACTTTAACTAATAATTAAAACAAGGAAATCACTTTTAAAAGTGTATTTTTAATGAATTTGTTAAAAATACTATTACAATGACGTACTGTGTTTTTATTAAGTCTGGGAATTGTAATAACGTTTTAAAGGGTCATGAAACCCTAAACCAAAATTTCTGAGATTTTAACAGAGGTATGTGTGTTGAACACCATTGAAGACAATGTTAGCATCTGTTAGATTTAATAGTAGGGGGGAAATGGTTAAATTTTAGTTTTTATACGCTATTTTCGTCTTCCGGGTTTAAAATCTTCATCCTGTCCACGTCACAGGCTGTGACGTGGCAGAGCACGATAGTACTTTGATGACTCATCGGTGTTTCATAATTATTAACAAGACTGAGTTTTTTATCCAATGAGAAGACACTCTCTTAATTATTCATGATACCACGTGGATCTTTCCAATGACGAGGACGGTTAACGGCACTAAACAGCGAGAGAGACTGACTGACTGACGGTGCGTGTCCGTTGGCGCGGAGCGAGCGGGTAAGCGCGAGTGTTTTCAGTTCATTCCTATGGAAGTTGAGCCGCGCGTAAGTTAAATGTGACGCTCAACTTCCATAGGAATGAATCTAAAAATGCTCTGGTCGCTTGCTCTGCTCCAGTCGACACGCAGCCTGACTGACTGAGCGTGTTGCAGGTTCGGCGCGTAGATCTATGCTATGTACGCAAGGTTTTTTTTTTAAGTGTTATTTTTTTTTTTTTCAAATATATGCATGTATAGTGTGTATATAAACAAATATATATTTTATAATGACTGTAATTACACATGTACATTAATATGTTTTAAATAGAATTACGATTACTGTAGGATATATGTAGCAGGGCATTCAGTAACTCTTGAAAAGACAAAAATAAAGTGTCAGTGTATTTCATTAGATTTTAACTTTTCCAGTTTTTTAAAAAAAAATGTAGTATTTCCTCACGTTTTACCACTGATTTTTAGTGACAGTCGATATGCATGGGCTACTGGCGATGAGAGTTTCCCCCCTCTCCTCTCCTCTCCTCTCCTCTCCCCTCCCCTCTTCTCACAGCCACCACACCCATTTAAGTTGCATTTTTCAAAAAGATTGTGAGCTAGACTTGAGCTGAAAGAGGGGGGTTTCATGACCCTTTAATAAGAGTAAAAATATGAATATGTAATATTGTGCAAAAATTTCCAAAAAAACCTCCTCTCTACATTTCTTCTTTTTTTTCTTTTTACTAACTATCTTGTTTATGGTCACTGAATGGCTTTCCTGAGGTAAATGTAAAATTTTGTGACATATTTGTTTGCACGTTGTTTTATTGTCTTTCACTGAAATAATGGATATAATGGATTTACCAACAAGTAAGTCTGTCTCTCTCTCGCTCTCTCTCTCTCTCTCTATATATATATATCCTCTTTTTTCTCAAATGAATACACAGAAAACAAGTCAAGTATAATGGGGGGTGGGGAATACCTTTAAATACAATGAGAAGAGCGTGTTTCACCTCCCAGTGCTAGATGTCCACTGATTCCAGTTCAAAAGCTATTTTCTTATCAAGTCAAGTCAAGTCAAATTTATTTATATAGCGCTTTTACAATTGGTAATTGTTTCAAAGCAGCTTTACATATTAGAAGCACATAAAAAAGGGAAGTGGTTAAAAATAAGCTGTACAAACAAGCGTGGTAATATGTAACATATACAAGATGGTGCTACATTAAGCCAATGTCGGCTGACTCCCAGGGGTGGAAAAAAACCCCTAGGAGAAAAACCCAGCGTGCTAACACTGGGAAAAAAGTCCTAGGAGGGAAAAAACCCCTTGGAAGATATATATAATATATGTAAATGGATATGGAGATCAAAATCTAAATTATACATTTTATTATAGAGATTAAAAATAGATTATATATAAATATATGTAAGCGGATACGGGGATTAAAAATCAGAATTATAGATGCAGCCAGAACTGGATCTGTAGGCCCATTGTCTCCTGGGCTACATTGTAGGCAGGTCCAGACACAGGTTCTCCATCTGATCTGGATACGGCCTGGATCCAGCACCCGGCAAACCTCAGGATAAGCAGAGAGACAGATATTAGCGTAGATGCCATTCTTATTCTGATGTACAGGTATATCTAGTGTTATAGGAAATGTTCTCGGTTCCGGCCGACCTAATTATTGCAGCGTAACAATCCTTTAACGGATTTGAAAAATGTTAATGTATTGATAATGTGTTATGTGTATGCAAGAGCAAAGAGATGTGTTTTTAGTCTAGATTTAAACTGACAGAGTGTGTCTGCTTCCCGAACAATGCTAGGAAGATTGTTCCAGAGTTTAGGTGCTAAATAGGAAAAGGATCTGCCGCCTTCAGTTGATTTTGATATTCTGTGTATTATCAACTGGCCTGAATTCTGAGATCGCAATAGACGTGAAGGACTATAATGCATTAAGAGCTCACTTAGGTACTGGGGAGCTAAACCATTTAGAGCTTTATAAGTAAGTAGCAAGATTTTAAAATCTATACGATGTTTAATAGGGAGCCAATGTAATGTTGACAGAACTGGGCTAATATGGTCATACTTTCTGGTTCTAGTAAGAACTCTAGCTGCCGCATTTTGGACCAACTGTAGTCTGTTTAAAAGCCGAGCAGAACAACCACCCAGTAGAGCGTTACAATAATCTAGTCTTGAGGTCATGAATGCATGAACCAACTGTTCCGCATTTGTCATTGAGAGCATATGTCGTAATTTAGATATATTTTTTAGATGGAAGAATGCGGTTTTACAGATACTAGAAACATGACTTTCAAATGAAAGATTGGTATCAAAGAGCACACCCAGGTTCCTAACTGAGGACGAAGGTTTAATGGAGCACCCGTCAAGTGTTAGAGAGTATTCAAGGTTTTTTCGTGAGGAAGTTTTTGGTCCAAAGATTAGGATATCAGTTTTTTCTGAATTTAATAATAAGAAATTTCTTGTCATCCAGTTTTTAATGTCAGCTATGCATTCTGTTAGTTTTGTGAATTTGTAGGTTTCGTCAGGGCGCGAGGAAATATAGAGCTGAGTATCGTCAGCGTAGCAGTGAAAACTAACACCATGCTTCCTAATTATCTGTCCTAAGGGCAGCATGTACAGAGTGAAAAGCAACGGTCCTAGTACTGAGCCTTGTGGTACTCCATATTGAACCTGTGATCGATACGACATCTCTTCATTTACTACTACAGACTGATAACGGTCAGATAAGTACGATTTGAACCATGCCAAAGCAGTTCCACTAATGCCAATATAGTTTTCAAGTCTTTTTAAAAGAATGGTATGATCAATAGTGTCAAAAGCAGCACTGAGATCTAATAACACTAATAGAGAAATACAGCCACGATCGGATGATAGGAGTAGATCGTTTGTAACTCTAACGAGAGCAGTCTCAGTACTATGGTATGGTCTAAATCCTGACTGGAAATCCTCACAGATTCCATTTCTTTCTAAAAAGGAGCACAGTTGTGTTGAAACTGCCTTTTCTAGTATCTTTGACAGAAAAGGTAGATTCGAGATTGGCCTGTAATTTACTAAATCTCTCGGATCTAGTTGAGGTTTTTTAATAAGAGGTTTAATAATAGCCTGCTTAAAGGTTTTTGGCACGTATCCTAGTGTTAACGATGAATTAATTATATCAAGAAGTGGACCTACGACCTCTGGAAGCATTTCTTTCAGTAGTTTAGTCGGAATTGGGTCTAACATACATGTCGTTGATTTTGATGATTTGATAAGTTTAGATAATTCTTCCTCTCCTATAGCGGCGAATGATTCTAGTTTTACCTCAGGGACACTACAGTGCACTGTCTGAAGCGAAACTGTAGACGGTTGCATGTTTTTAATTTTCTCTCTAATATTATCATGTATAAGAATATGTATAAGAATAGCTGCCCCTCCTGCTTTCACAGCAAATTTGGAGTGAAAACAGTGAGCAACCCATGCACTCTTAATGGGAGAAACATCCGAGGTGCGAAGATGGGTTTCTTGTAGAAAACAAAAAAACAAAAAATAAAATAAAAATGTCTCCTCTAAGGGACTGTAAATGTGAAAATACTTTTTGGGTCTTAACGATATTATTTAAACCTTTCACGTTTAAAGAGATAAAATGAATATTTGTATTTGAATATTTGTATTTGATCTTGCTGTGCTACCAGCCATTTTAATCATGCTTAACTATTGCAGTACCTATTGCAGTACCCTGATCCATAAGATGTTCTGAACAAATATAGAAAAGAGATAAAGACAGAAGAGGAAAAAAGAGGAAAAAAAAAGGAAAAAAAGGAAAAAAAAAAAAGAAAAAGAAAAGACAACCGAGAAAAACAACATAACAGTCAACCACCCCTTTTACCCACCCCTTTTTTACCCACCCCTGTTCTCCCTTCAAATAAACCAAAAACATGCGTATCTCTCCAGATATCTTATTTCCTTTTTTATTCCTATTTAAACTGCAAACCTTATACTTCCATTAAAACACATTACCCCCAATCGCGAGAACATCGGAATTAGAATTATTACTGCAAGACATATAAATAAAATTTAAAATGTAAAATTCCTCAAATGACAAAAAGAAATAAAATATACATAAATATATTTTTAACAGCACCTCGAGTGTAACTTTTTCAATCACAAATACTGTATACAACGACTGTTCAACTTATACTGCAGTCCAAGGACATTAGGGCCTGTTTAAACCGAACGGGGGGCAAAAACAGCATTTGCTAAACATGATAGCAGGAGAGTGCATTCTAGAACAACCGTGAAAAGAAAAAAAAAACTCAAAACAGAGTCAAATAGTGACCAAAATATGGCAATGAGAAGACGATCAAATAAATCTCTCCCAACTTACATAGTAGTTCCAGTGATACAGTCAGTCAGCATCGGGTTGCTAAGAAACGTTGCGCTGGTAATCCTACTACCGATTGCCCTCATCAGCTGAGATTGCTTCACAATTCCAATGACACCATGTCAATCAGCATCAGGTTATTTAGAACTGCTGTGCTGAGAATAAAAAAAAAAACGCTTACCCTCCTTTGCTGAAGTGAACCGGTTGTTGCTCCCTTCTTTGGTCATTATACAAAGCCTTGCCAGATACAAAAGAGCCAGTCTGAATCCCTGTTTGTACATTTTTTGGCCATGACTTCACAATACCAAGCCTGCTGCTCCATTATCTCTGGGCTGTAATCTTCATAGATGGTTATTTGTTTCCCTTGAATCTGTAGTTCTCCTTGTTTTTTTTACGCACCTCACGGATGACTATCTTTTAGCTGGTAGTGGTGAAAGTGGACCACAACTGCTCTTGGTCTTTCCCCTGGCTTGGGTTTGGCAGTGAGGGATCCATGTGCTCAATCCAGCTCTGGGGGAGAGGACAATACTTGGTGACCAAAAACTTCAAAAAGTAACTCTGAGAAAAATGTTGCTGGCCGCGAAACCTCTATCGGAGGTGCTGTGTTGCACGTCTCATTAACCAGTCTGTATAGTTGTTACTTTCAACTTTTATTAACACACTCTCAACTACATGATCACTCTCTTAACTCTCGTGATCCCCCTCTCATCCAACCCCCTGTTCTCGCGATATCACTACACTACAGGAGGCATGCCGATGATCCTTATTAGGGCTGCACGATTAATCGCATGAGATTGTCATGCGTGTCTCGTCAGTAAAGCCGGTTCTGTGATTAGCGGTAAATGTCCATCACCTGCTTTCAAATGGAGCGGCACTTAATATACAGAGCCGTAGTTCGCGGACAAGCTACGCAATATCGCGTTCAATATCGATATGAATCGCCTTCGATTATGAACGCGATATTGCGTAGCTTGTCCGCGAACTACGGCTCTGTATATTAAGTGCCGCTCCATTTGAAAGCAGGTGATGAACATTTACCACTAATCACAGAACCGGCTTTACGAGACACGCATGACAATCTCATGCGATTAATCGTGCAGCCCTAATCCTTATGTTGTTCCATCTACTCCATGCATTGCACACAGTCAAGTTTCACTTCTAACCTTGAAATTGCAGCCTTAGGAGCCGTTCACACAGAACGCGTCTTTGCGTCTAAGGCTGCGTTCCAGTTCGGTTTTTAAATGCCCTTCCCTCGCTAACTTCCCTCGGTCTCGTTGACTCGGATGTACGTCATTGCTTACGTTGCACGAGTGCCCACTTCTGGCGGAACCTTTGCAATGGGCTGAACTGGAACGTCCTAAGCCCTTGATCACTCAAGAATCTGCAATGGAACTGATTTATTATTTATTTTTTCCCCTTACAAATTTGTTTAATACAGCATTCTATATGTATATATGTGTGTTTTAAATGTTTAAAAAAATAATTAATATTTCATAGAATTGTTTGTGGTAGGGTAAATTAAACGCGATATGCGGTGACGTCATAATCGTGTTGCATTGTGGGTTATGGAGCTGCCTGAAGTGTACATGTGAAATAGACTCGCTCCCTCGGTTAAAATCGAGGGAGCGAGGGTCTGTACATGTAAACTTCCCTCGTCCACTTCACGAAGTGGAACGCACTTCAAAATGGCGGCAGGGATTCCCTCGAGGGGAAGTGTTTAGGGAAGTTCGCGAGTGCGTGTCTAAAACTGGAGTGGAACGCAGCCTAAAAATGCGAGACGCAGCGCTCAGGAGTGGTTTTAAAAAAAGCGCAGCATAGAACGCGAGAATCTTTGAGACGTGATGCAATAACGACAATAACGGAAATAATAGAAATAGGCAAACTGCAGAATTTACAGATACAAGTTTTGACTTGTATCTGTAAAGTTAAGATAATAATGAGCGCCGCCTCCGCCATGTTGCCATTATATAAAACAGTCATGCCAACTTGCAACGCTTGCCCCACCTCCAAGTTCTGCTCTTCCAGCAGGTCTGTTAGCGGCACCATGTTCACTTCGTTTGCCGTCACAGGCACCTCAGCTCTCATGTTGGCTTCTTTTTTGGATGTTTTAGTTACCATTTTAGATGGACAATGTCATTCAAAAGTCATCTTACTAGTTTTTGTAGTGTGTCAGAGAAAGTCAGTTGGGTAGTTAAAGAAATAAACAAAACTGAATGGGAAGAGAGACAAACATGTCTACTCCATTGCACTGCTCACCGGAAGTCTGATCCTTTCTGTGTTGTTAATGTTAATCAAACAACAAATGTGACCCTGGACCACAAAACCAGTAATAAGTCGCACAGGATCATTAGGATATTAAGCAAAGATCATGTTCCATAAAGATATTTGGTACATTTTCTACCATAAATATATCAAAAATGTATTTTTGTAAGTAATATTCATTGCTAAGGACTCCTGTTTTGTTTGCGTTTCTCACTTTAAGAGCCAATAGTAACTTAAACCAAGTAGGTAGCACAATAATTCTTTTTGCATACAAAATCAGAGACTTTATACATTCAGATCATGCCCCCAACATGCTCCTGTTGTGTTGTTTTCACCCTCTAATTGAGTTTACAACAAAAACAGCACACAGGCACTAACTGAAAACAAATAAGTAGATTTCACGTGGCGTTTTTGCTCATAACTTCATGAAAATTGCACAGATCATAGATCATGTCACATCAGCATGATGTGACGTGAACTTATGATTCAAATGAGCCCAAAAACAACATAATCCATTGTGTCTATCACGAGATATTACTCACAGAATGATGTAACATATTTGGCTAAAAAATGTCTCTCGTCTTTCCAGGATGCAATGTGTTATCCAATGTTCCCGGAACTGTCCATGCTTATTTTCCAACGTGGAATAACACAAAATAGTTGTCATTTTAAAGCTTAGAAACTCAGCTTTTTAACACATCTAACCATTTTGATGACTTAACGAGTGCTGAGTAGTCCCTATAAACTGAAGTATACCACCCGCCAGTGGCACCTAGCATAAAGTAGGTGTCAAAATAGGTGTCATTTGAAAGCTTAGAGTCTGAACTTTACAATGCATGTAGCCAAATAGATTAACTCCTAAGTAGTGCTGAGTTATTTGCTGATAAATCGTAGATCGTAGAAAATGCAGAGCATTATTTAAAGCAGATTCTTGTGATTTAAAATGAGTCCAAAATCAACATAATCCCTTGCGTCGATCATGAGATATTCCTCATGGAAAAACGATTTTAAAAATGCTCATTAGGGGGCGTCAAGGGCTAAACAAAAAAGGCTACATTGGTTCCAAATGCTGTAACTTTTGATTACTTTATTCTATCACCACAAAATTTGATCCAGAGGCAGCTCACATGTTGGAGAACTTTATCAAAAAAGAATTTTCCTCCTATCCTATTACTTTCCTGAATTATTGCATGTCAAATTAGAAAGATATGTAAAATTATTAAAGCTGCAAGCAGCAATGTGATGACATGCATGAAGCGAATAAATACAGGAGAAATATGGCAAAGTCATTTTGACATGCCACACTTCCTGCTGCCAACAGGTGGCACTTTGAATATAACTGAATATTGCCATGTAGATGTCTTTAGGCCAGGACTATTATTAAACGTGAAGTTTGGAGCATATTGGACATTGTATGCCTGAGTTACAACAACTTCCTGTTTCGTGGCATTAATCGCATACTTTAGCACTTAGCCAAGTGTTGCATGATTTAACATGTTTCTAGCATGTTTGGTACTTCATGGCATATTTAAATGTGTTTCTGGGAGTGAATTACAGTGTAAAGCATGCCATTTCCTGTTGCCATCAGGTGGCACTATGACTAACTGAATATTGGCATGTAGATGTCTTCAGGCCAGGACTCTTATTACACGTGAAGTTTGAGTTACAACAGCTTCCTCTTTCATTCGCCTTCAGCGAAAAGCCAAGATCTTCGCAATTTAATGTCGCTAAGGCCTTAAGATTAGACTGACCAAATATGATGTGGTTCTGGTTAAATCTCTATGATGAGTTAATCACATTGTAAAACATGACATTTCCTGTTTCCTGTCCAGGTGGCGCTATGATTGTAACTGAATATTGCCATGTAGATGTCTTCAGGCCAGGACTCTAATAAAACATGTGAAGTTTCGGCCAGATCGGACATTATTTGCCCGAGTTACAACAACTTCCTGTTTCATGGCGAAACATTGAATTTTGTCAGGCCACCATGGACACGCCCTTCAGCGAAAACTCAAGATCTTTGCAATGTAACATTGAAGGCCTTTAGATTAGACTGACCAAATATGATGTTGATCTGATTAAAGCTCTAGGAGGAGGAGTTAAAGTACAACATGTGGAAATGGCAAAAACTGCAAACATTTTGCACAGAAAATTCAAAATATCTCACTTCCTGTTGAGCTTTCAGATTTTGCACCCAGAGACTTTTGTGTAGGTATTGGGCATGTGTCTACAGAATTTCATACTTGTACATGAAACATAGCGTGAAGGGCGCTTAATTGAAATTTTGTAGGTGGCGCTATCGAGCCATTTTGCCACACCTAATTCTGAAACCCATATCAGACGTAAATTTTCACCACTTCTGATGCGTTTGACGTGCTTGACGCAATTACAATAGGGTCCTCACACCATCGGTGCTCGGGCCTTAATAATAAAAATTATTATTATTATATTTGTTTGATTTTATCAGCAGTTTCTCAGCACAAGAATGTCCAATTGTAATGTAATTTATATTTCCTAAAAATGTAAAAAGTGTTCTATCAAATGATACCTACCTTTTGACTCTCCTTGCTATAGTTTTGGAGTTATAAGTCTTTACTTTTGTGTATTGTCAGAAGAAAAAAACAACTCTAAAAATGCCTTCAGGTCAAATAGTTGTATCTCAACCAAATATTGTCCTATCCTAACAAACCATACATCAATGGAAAGCTTTGCAGATGATGTATAAATCTCAGTTTCATAAATTTGACCCTTATGACTGGTTTTGTGGTCCAGGCAACTGAGAATACCTGAATAAAATTAAGTAGGCTATAAAAGGAATAAAATAAACAGGACTTCACAACATATATTTCATTTAAATAATCAACACATTAACAAAAGAAAAAGAAAAAAAAAACTGTGTGATACTTGTTTTGTGACACTCTAACGCATTGTATTTGTTTACTTTATATCTTTATTTTATTAAATCCAAGTGATCACGCGCACACATACAACATCAGTTCTAGTGTTTATAACTTGACATTTCAGCCATTTATCATCAAACTAAAATGCTGTCAACCAAACATAAATGTTATACTGCTCAAATTAAAAGTATTACAATCACAAAAAGTATTCTCGTCGCTTTATAATATTAAAGGGTTAGTTAACCCACAAATGAAAATTATGTCATTAATGACTCACCCTCATGTCGTTCCAAACCCGTAAGACCTCCATTCATCTTCGGAACACAGTTTAAGATAATTTATATTTAGTCTGAGAGCTTTCTGTCCCTCCATTGAAAATATATGTACGGTATACTGTCCATGTCCAGAAAGGTAATAAAAACATCATCAAAGTAGTCCATGTGACATCAGTGGGTTAGTTAGAATTTTCTTAAGTATCGAAAATACATTTTGGTCCAAAGATAACAAAAACTACGACTTTATTCAGCATTGTCTTCTCTTCCGGGTCTGTTGTCAATCCGCATTCACGACTCCGCAGTGATGCTGCTGACGTGTTATCTTGTGCACCCGAGCTTCGTTTACAGTCTGAGGGAGACGCACGCTGTATTCAAGCTATTCTACATTGTTTGTATTTTGGTATTGCTATATTTTTTATATATACCAGATAACACGTCAGCAGCATCTTACGTCAGCAGCGTCACTGCGGAGTCGTGAACGCGGATTGACAACAGACCCGGAAGAGAATACAATGCTGAATAAAGTCGTAGTTTTTGTTATTTTTGGACCAAAATGTATTTTCGATGCTTCAAAAAATTCTAACTAACCAACTGATGTCACATGGACTACTTTGATGATGTTTTTATTACCTTTCTGGACATGGACAGTATACCGTACATACATTTTCAATAAAGGGACAGAAAGCTCTCCGATGAAATCTAAAATATCTTAAACTGTGTTTTTTTTAAAGATATTTTAAATAATAACGGCAACAACAATTAAACAAAGGACCAAACCTTTTACTGAATATAAAATAAAATAATAAACACAAAATAAGAATTGGTAAACAATCAAAAGATGATTGGCAGTGTAAGTTCTACTTAAACTAACAGCCGGCAGAAATCAAATAATCCGATAGTGGAATACCCCAGTTCACGTTGCAGGCCGACGCTTGGGTTCGTTGTAGCCGCAAACTCGTGGCTACTTCACTCCGTGGAGCAAAAGAAAACAAACCACACGTGTGTTGCGCAACACCAGCATCCCCACCGATCTCACGCGCTGTCAACAGTCCAGGTGCAGCTCTCTTGATGCAGACGAATGTCCCTAATGGGAAGCCAAACGCACCAAATGTAGGACGAGAAAGCGCGGTTTTACAGAGCTTACAGGCGCTGACCAATTAAAACAGCGAATCACATTACTGTTCTGCAGAAGTTCAGCTGTTTTTCCCTTTACATAAGATAATGAAGACAAAGAGAATGAAATTATACATTTCTTTTACTTATTATCTTTCATAGGATATTAGTAGTAGTAGATTACATGCAAACAAACAGTATTGTTCCTTATAGGCTACAATTGCATGCTTAAATAAGCCTATATGGTGAAAAAAATACTAGGCATATAGTAAATACTATATGTTTTTGAACCATATAGTAAATTGTATCATACTGTATATATTATAGTATTTACAACACTTTGTTAATGAATGCTACAGCATACTGTAGTATTAACTATAGTGAACTGATAAACTGTAATAACTAGCTACTGTAGGCATAGTATACTATAGTTTTACTACAGAAAACTATAGTATACTATGTATAATATACCCTATTGTAGAAAACTGTACAGTATTGGGTAATTTGTTTATATTAGCTACTATTGTTGTTCTGTTAGGTTTCAGCAACTACAGAATTACACAGCAAATTAATTCAAGTTCTTTACTATAGTATGGTTCAAAAACACTATAGTATTTACAATAAATTTCTATAGTATATTTTTCATCTGGGTATACACCATTGCATATACACACACTTCTGTTCTAGTTTAACTTTTTAAATGTTTTTAAAAGAAGTCTCTTCTGCTCACCAAGGCTGCATTTATTTGATCAAAATACAGCAAAAAACAGTAATAATGTAAAATATTTTTACATTTTAAAATAGGCCTAATATTTTAAAATATTAATTGTGATCCAAGCTGAATTTTCAGCATCATTACTCCAGTCTTCAGTTTCACATGATCCTTCAGAAATCATTCTAATATGATTATTTGCTGCTCAAGAAATATTTATTAATTTTGAAAACAGATGTGTGCATTTTTTTTTTTTCAGGATACTTTTTTGATTCTTTGATTCTTTTGATAGAAAGTTCAAAAGAACAGCATTTATCTGAAATATAAAGCTTTTATAACATTATAAATGTCTGCTGTAACTTGATTAACTTGATCAATTTAATGCATCCTTGCTGAATAAAAGTATTAATTCCCCCCAAACCCTGCCCCAAAAATTCTTACTGCCCCGAAACTTTTGAACTGTAGCCTATAAAAGTTTTCTATTGAATGCTGTTCTTTTGAACTTTCTATTCATCAAAGAATCATGAAAACGCATAGATATAGTCTTCTAAGCATATAGAAAACAGTTATTTCACTACAGAGCTCTTACTGTTTTTGCTGTATTTGGATCAAATATATAAAGCCTTGGTGAGCAGAAGAGACTTATTTTAAAAACATTTTAAAAATCTTACCGATCTTAAACTAGAACGGAAGTGGGTGGATATGCATGGTTTATAGCTATAGGCTTATTTAAGCATGCAGTCGTAGCCTAACAATACAGTTTGTGTACATGTAGTCTACTACTAATATGAAAGATAATAAGCAATGTATAATTTCATTCTCTTTATCTTCATTATCTAAAGGGAAAACCAGCTGAACTTCTGCAGAGCAGTAATGTGATTCGCGCCGCGCTGTCTGTTCGGTGGCGCAAGCGAGCACGTCCGCGCTGCGCTGACGAGTCGGTCACGCGGCTCGGTCCATTGAACCACGCAGATGACAGGCCAGCACGGCACGAGCTTTGTAAAACCGCTGTCTCGTCCTACTTTTGGCTTGTTTGGCTTCGGATAGTAGTCAGCGGCCAGCGCCTAAACTCCAAACTGTCCGTAATTGAGGTTTTCGTAAAACCACCGCTCAGTATTGGGATATAATCCGATGATTTAGTAGGATTAGTCACCCTAAACTATCAGATGTTACCCAAGAAATATGTTATTCACATATGCTCTCTGTGCGCTGTTCGTCTCTTCTGTCTGACGTCATCCTTCTCTTCTTCGGAACATGCACAACACAACTACATAACTTCTTTATAAAATAAACATTTTACATCTCAAGTAACAATAACAATGTACAATTATTTTTACAGAACTGTGAAAATGTACAATATGAAAAGAAAGAAAATATAAATAAATACATAAATATTAACAAATCACTGATTCGAGTCTAATTTATTATATTACCCGATTTTCCCCCGGGTTACACTGGCAATAGAGGCCTCACAGAGCCATCGGATTTCATCAAAAATATCTTAATTTGTGTTTCGAAGATGAACGAAGGTCTTACGGGTGTAGAACGACATGAGGGTGAGTAATAAATTACATAATTTTAATTTTTGGGTGAGCTAACACTTTAATTGTTTTCATAATGAATAATAGGCTTAATTTAGCAACCAAAATGTTACATGCAAATATAGAAACATATTTGGATTCTTGCCAAATGAGAGAGGTGAGCCCATCAGTTTAGCTTTAGCCTAAAAAAAATCATTTTTGCTTGACTTTTGTTTATGAATGCCACTATGACTATCTAATTTATGTTTTATTTTATAGTTTAATATATAATTTTATAGCTTTTTCATTCTTGCAGTGTTCTGAATACCGTTAAACTTAAAGGATTTGTTGTGGAGAGAACTACAATAGGCATTTGAATGTTTCGTTTTATTTACCGGTATTAAATATAAATTAATGGAACATTTTTGCAATTACGAGGTTATCAGGTGTTTTTTGTGTAAAATGAATTTCTCTCATGAGATTACTTCTTGGCCAGTTTGTGTTTCTCCATGTCATAAACTCTAGGGGTGAGGCTTCTACCATGATTTTTAGGAGCGTGATATTTAAATGACGATAGTTTCTCAGCCGCCATATTTATCAACATACGATCATTGGTATGATAGGATTGCCAGCATACGGATGTTTGATGAATCACACATGAACCCTGTCATAAGATGATTTCTGCACTTGGATCTGCACTCGTTTCTAAGTTAGATAAATGAGGCCTAGTGCTATTAATTCTTTCTGTATTTATGTTAAGTCTGTAGTCTGGGGTAGACTTGATGTGATGTTTTATGAGGTCTGTGCAATCAGACAGGGGGAAAAGATATCAGTTTTTACAATTTAGCAAACTCTGTGAGCTGGGACAGTGAAGATGATCTCCTACCAGTATCTGAGTGAGAAAATTAGGTTTTAAGTGAAGTTCCTAAATGTAATTTAGGGAGGAGTGAGCCTATCTAATCTTCCAATCAACAGCCAGAGTATATTAGCTACTTACCTCTGTTCAGTCTCAGCTGTTCCAGCACTCATCCACCTCCCTAAACTCCACCTTCATCTTAGGTACCTTGCCCTAATCATATCCTATATTTATTCACTGTGGGGTATATCAGAGCTTGAGTCGAAGCTGCTTCATCCAGCCCCTCATCAGTGGACAGCAAGCCAAATAAGTTAACCTAATGCATCAAAGATTATATGGGCAAACAAACTTGTTAAATACTTCTGGTTCAAGGTCATCCCTCTCTGTCATTGGCAGTTCAACAGGGACCCCCCTCTCTCCACATTTTAGGAGCTTGAGGTGATCTATTCACTTGACCTCATAATAAAGGTCCCCAACACACCATGTGACCTCAAATATCCCTTGCCAATAGGCAAGTAATTTAGAGCTTGGCAGCGTCAGCATGGGAGTGTTGTGGAAATTCTTTCCCCTTATTTGTGGTGAGATTAATAATGAATAACTCAGAGAGCAAAGATGTCTCTGTACGTTTTAAGGTCATCCGCACACAGACAGTGTCTTTTATGAGAAGACAAAAGACAGGCAGCTTTCAAGCTATATTTATATATCTCAAACATGAGCTGTGAAAACTTAAGCTGTGAAAACTTAAGGTGTGAAAAAAACAAAAAAAACAAACAAACAAACAAACAAAAAAAAAACCAGGATGTTCTGTCTGAGCAGATACAACAAGGCAGGCAGTTCTGGCTGGTTAAAGCCAGTTACAAAAGTATTACAGAAGTTTAGTCACATACCAGAGATCATACTTATACTAAGTTTTCCATTACAGGATCAGTACAATTCAGTACATTCTCACCTTGCGCTCACCTTCTCACCTTGGTGACAAGATACACAGCAAACTGTCGTCAAGCTTCATGGCCAAAGTGAACTATAAAAAAAGGGGAAAAAATCATAATGAGATTTTCCCCCCACTTTCCATTGTTTTACTTCAATGATATGTTAAAATTTTGTGATTTTTGAATAAAAAATATAAAGGATAAACAATGCAGATTTATTTTCACAGCCGCTTTTGCACTTTTTTACCAAGGGAGCCAATATTAGTGGAGGGCACTTTATGTTAGACCCTATACAGACTAAGCTACTGAAAGAGAAGCTTCCACTGGCCTTGATCCTAGAGAATTAGTTAACTACAGACAGATCTGGAATTTCTCTTTTCTGTCAAAAATACTAGAAAAAGCAGTATCACCACAACTATACTCCTTAGAGTGAAATGGCATCTGCGAGTTATTCCAGTCAGGATTTAGACCGTATCATATTACTGAGACTGCTCTCATCAGAGTTGCAAATGACTTGCTCTTATCCAGTTGTCATTGCATCCCTCTCCCCGGCTCAAATTTTTGATTTAATATTTTTTTTGTAGAAAGACAAACATAAATGGTGATGAAAGACAAAATATTAAATGTCACAGATGTATATTTACTGAGTAAGCCACTATTTTGTAGTGGGGGGGTTAAAATTTTCTCCTGAGATTTGGAGCCAAATTAGAGGGGTGTAAAAATTACTTTAGAAATATGGCCCCATGATCATTATTTGATATTTGCACAGAGTTTGGTAGGTCTATTAGTAAAATCTGTTGACTTTAGCCATCTTTGTTTCATTATATGCCAACAGTGATAGTTCAAAAATGACTTGTTTTTCTTTGTTTGTTTTTTTTGCCTCAAGTTTGCATGCCTGTAACTCAAGTATTAAAGATATCTTAATATCCTTCTAGATTCACATTAATACATTTTTCTGGAATCTTCATTTTTAAGGCCCTATATAGTTCAGTCACATAGATATTGGGACCCCAATGTGACTCCATGTCCAAATTGTTGAATTTTACTCATTTTCAATGGCCAAGAACAAAATGTAGGTAATTTTTTAAACAGCTGATAGTTATTGTGTTTAAAGAAGAATGTCTGAAGAATAAACTAGAAATGTATCTTGTTTCCTTTTATCAAAATAATTGAATACGACACCTCTGTATTTTAATTTTTTGTTCGAAGTTTACATGTCTTTAATTCAATAAGTATTAAAGATATCTTAATGTCATTTTAGATTTTTGTTCTTATGAAACTTTTGTTTTGGAATCTTAATTTTTAAGGCCCTATATATTTCAGTCTCATAGATATAGAGATGTCAGTGCGGTAATGTGTAGTTACGATACTGTGTATTTGAACATTTGGTAGCTTCAGAAGCTGTTAAAATGAACAAAATCCCATCTTCAAAATATCCTTAAAACTTATTCAAATATAGATTCCTATAAATACACTTTTAATTAATGTGCCTCAACTTAACCTGAACCAATTTCAGTGGATTTTTGCTACTCAGAGAGCTATGTTTTAGGCAACTTTTGATAGAGGGAAACAAGATACATTTCTAGTTTAAACATTATTTATTCTTCAGGCATTCCTCTTTAAATGCAATAAATATCAGCTATG
Source organism: Ancherythroculter nigrocauda (assembly GCA_036281575.1). Classification (NCBI taxonomy): domain Eukaryota; kingdom Metazoa; phylum Chordata; class Actinopteri; order Cypriniformes; family Xenocyprididae; genus Ancherythroculter; species Ancherythroculter nigrocauda. The sequence continues at coordinate 9,382,325 of VTFQ01000010.1, read as the reverse complement.
TGCAAAGTGAACCACATTTGGTTTTCGATCACTGAAAGTGGGTAAAATTCAACAATTTAAACATGGAACTGCTTTGAGATCCCCGGATCTGGGACTGAACTATATAGGGTCTCGAAAATGAAAATTTCAAAAGGAAAATTTAAGAATAAGAATCTAGTAGGATGTTAAGATATCTTGAAAACTTTGGAATATTTATGGCACTCAGGTATGTTCTATGGAATTGAGATGATAGAAAAACACATTATTTATTCTTCAGATATTCCTCTTTAAAATAAAATTATCAGCTGTATGCAAAGTGACCCATATTTGATTTTTTACCACTGAAAATGTGTACAATTTCCCAATTTACTCATGGAGCCGCATTAAGATCTCCATATCTCTGGGACTGAACCATCGAGGGCCTTTAAAATTAAGATACCTAAAGGAAAGTTTGAGAACCAGAATCTAACATGATATTAAGATATCTTTAATACTTCTCAAATTACAGGAATGCAAACTTGAGGCAAAAAACAGAAGTGCTTTTTTGCCATTTTTGAACTGTCTTCAATGGCATATAATGAAACAAAGATGGATAAAGTCAAAAGATTTTACTTATAGACTTACCAATCTCAGTGTAAAAATAAAATATTGATGCTGCCATCTTTCTAAAGTTATTTTTACACCCCTCTAAATTGGCTCCAAATCTCAGGTGAAAATTGTCATTTTGACCACCCTCTACAAAATAGTGGATTACTCTGTACTCTTTGGCTTTCATCATTATGTTTGTCTTTCTACAGAAAAAAATATTAACAAAATCAAAAATCTGAGAAAGGAAAGTTTCTGAAATTTGGTTGATTTGACACAGAATGACCCACTGGCATTGTTTAAAACTTACTTATCTGGCAGTCATCATTTTGTAGCAGTAAATGAAGAGGTATCATATTGATCACAAGTTCAGTATGGAGTACCCCAAGGCTCAGTATTAGGATCATTGCTTTTCACCCTGTACATTCTACCCTCCAGGAGATATTATGGTGTTAGTTTTCTTTGATATGCTGGTGATACTCAGCTCTTTATTTTTTCATCATGACCTGACAAAACATATATATATATATCTAGATGACTAGTAATTTCCTACTACTAAATTCTAAAAACAAAAGGTTTTAATTACTGGACTTCCACCTCCACAGCTCCCACAGTAAATGCAGTGCTGCTCAGTTGCACTGCCAAGTCAAACATTCTAAAGTCTAATGAGGGTTGTGCAGTGGCATGAATGAACTGAGTGGCTCAGATGGTCCTCTAAAAAACAACCACAACAACCACAACAACAACAACACATGAGATATACCTTGTCCAACATGGTGACATGTGCCAGTTCAATAAAGTCTTGAACATAGTCCTCGATCGATTGAGAAGTCTCCCTGACGGAGACGCATTATTTGTGCTGCTGGATTCATGGTTGGTCGGTTGTTCTGTAACATTTAGCAGGCATGAGATGGAGCAAGAATCCAAATGCAAACACAAAAGTTTATTAAAAATACATAAACACAGATAATCCAATCCAAGAACAAGTGTATGATCCGCAGAGAGAAGGCAGGAGGAAAATGACAGAAACACACACGCACAACAACCAAAAAGCAACAACTGAAGAGCAGAGATTTAAATAGACAGGTTAACAAGGGGCTGATGAGGGACAGGTGTTGGTGATTTGTTATCATGGGATTATGAGGGTAACTATGGCGACAGACAAGGTACAAGGCAAAACAGGAACCAAACACAGGAAGTTAACACAGAAACAATGGGAACTAAGAATACACTTCAACAATAAAACAAAAGACACAACACCAGGATCGTGACATGTGTTCTGGAAAGTTTTATCTTTGTCTCACTATTTTTCCATTATTTTTCTCCAGAAGTTATGACCAATGAAAATGTTTTGGTATTCTTTTATGTGAACGGTATATAAAAATGTATTGTTGTGTTTGCTTTTCTATTAGGGCTGCACGATTAATCGCATGCTATTCTCACGCGCATTTCGTCAGTAAAGCCGGTTCCCTAATTGCCGCTAAATCGCCATCACCTGCTTTTAAACGGAGCGCCTTTTAATAGACGGAGCCGTAGTTCACGGACAAGCCACGCAATATCGCGTTCATTATCGCAGGCGATTCATCTGCGATATGAACGCGATATTGCGTGGCTTTTCAGTGATCTACGGCTCTGTCTATTAAATGCCGCTTCATTTGAAAGCAGGTGATGGCGATTTAGCGGCAATTAGGGAAACGGCTTTACTGACGAAATGCGCGTGAGAATAGCATGCGATTAATCGTGCAGCCCTATTTTCTATTATTAGTAATAGAAAAGCAAACAATAATGCTTGCTCATCTACTGTCAGCTTTTAGAAAATAAGCATTTAAATTATTTAAACAAGGCTTTGGATATCTAATAAACATTTAATTTCAAAAACATTGCAAATTTTGGTGAATGCTGCAGTGAGATCTTTTGAAGTGAGATCATTTAAAGTGTGCATTTGTAGCCTGTGTGCAACAGTCGGTTCATGCGATGTGAACTAGAGAGTTGAGCTATTGCTGGAGATGCATGATCAACAAAATTTAAATCCTTGATTTCAAATTATGCAGTGCTTTTTCATATTCATGTCATTCAGTGTGTGCTCTATATAAAATTAGCACCACCTGGTTTCTGTTTCTGTTTCTGTTTATTTATATAGCACAATTTAAAAGGCAACCGAAGTTGCGCCAAAGTGCTTTACATAGTAAAATAAGAACATATATCGACAACATAAGACACCACGTCAAAGTAAAAAAAAAAAAAAAAAAAAAAAAAACACATCTAGTCATTATATGCTACCTCCATTAGGTGTACTTTCAACAATTTCTTAAAAATTGCTAAAGATTTGGCGGACCTGATCGACAGGGGTAGGTCGTTCCAGAGTCTTGGCCCTATTACAGCGAAAGCCCGATCGCCTTTAAATAGGCACCTTGTTCTAGGCACTACAAGTAAGTTTTGATTCTCTGATCGTAGTGTTCTGGGAGGATTATAAGGGTTTAAAAGGTTTGTCAGGTATAACGGTGCCTGGTTAGTTAAGGATTTGAATACGAACAATAAAATTTTATATTTGATTCTGAAACAGACCGGCAACCAATTTAAGGAAACCAACACAGGGGTGATAGATTCATATTTCTTCACCTTCTTTAATAACCTTGCTGCAGCATTTTGTACCGATTGTAGGCGGGACAAAGATGTGGCGGTAATGCCAGAATACAGGGAATTGCAAAAATCTAAGCGTGATAAGATAACGGTATGAATTACTCTTTCGAGGTCAGAGTTTGTAAGGAACGGTTGTTTATATTTGAAAAATGTTATTTTCAGTGTACACAGAGTTACCAGATTACTGAGTGCACTGTTCGTAACATTATTTACTTCCATTTATTATTATTATTTATTTTTTTTTTGAAAAATACTATAACATGTTTATAGAATCAAGAAGCTGCCATCTAAAGCAACTGCCATCTAAAGCTAAAGCAACCATTTTCCCATGGTCATTAAGCCGTGACCCAATTTTTTAGATATTTGAACCAGTCAAATTTTCTTTAACCCACTTTTGGGTCCTGACCCACCGGTTGAGAAACTGATCTAAAGTAGGTTGTTAAAGTAAACTGATCTGGAAGGTTGATATAGATTATTGAATTTTTAATGATGAAACTGTGTGTAAAAGTGATGTGTTTTCAAGTGAAAACAGCTTAATAACATGTTGATTTTCAGACACTATAATTGATCTGTATGTCATCTGTATGATTTTTATTTGTTGTCTATGAATACATACACACACACAGGTTTGTTTTGCTATCAAAGTGAGGACATTCCATAGGCGTAATGATTTTTATACTGTACAAACTGTACATTCTATCCCCCTACACTACCCCTATTCCTAATCCAACCCATCACAGAAAACATTCTGCACTTTTACATTTTTAATAAAACATTGTTTAGTATGTTTTTAAAGCTATTTTAAATATGAGGACTCATTAAATGTCCTCATATTTCATGTTTATGTCATAATACCAGTATAATACCCATGTCATTATACAAATTTGTGTCCTCATAAATCACAAAAACACGTGCACACACACACGCACGCACGCACGCACGCACACACACACACACACACACACACTAAGTTTATGTGGTTTACAGGAACTCTCCATAGACATAATAGTTTTTATACTGTGCAAACTGTATATTCTATCCCCCTAATGTCACTGTACATCTTTTTTAAAGGACTCTAGTGATAAGTGCACATTTAGAAACTGACACTGTGTGTAAAATGAGAGCAAGTGCTGTTATACAAGTTTATGTGTTTCTGTTCATTTTCCTTATTTGAGTCTAGAAAAAATGTTCAACATTTTTCTAAACATGAGCACTTTGTTTTTTGTCTTGCAGATGAAGATTTTTGACAAAAACAAAGATGGCAGATTGGATCTTAATGACCTGGCTAGGTGATGTGTGTTTATTGATAGCACTTTTGTACTGTACATGTGAAGGTGTCTAAGCATTGGTATTAAGAGTGAGTATGGGTGTTTGTGTTGTAGAATGAGAGAGGCAAAGGCTCAGTGCCAATTGTATAAAGCACCTTAAATGTATTTAGGGCCCATGACCTAAGGTTTGAAGAGCTCTATTGTTTTCCTGACGTAAAAAATTCAACCTTTCGGGCGCTTTCAGGGCCAGGCACAAGTTGACATGGGAGAGTCATGGTGGGGCTTTGTGGCGTACCCTTTTATATGGTATTGGCTGTAGCGCACCCCTTTTCACCTACAGTAACTAAAATTCATATACTTATAGATCTCATTGGGCCAAATAACTTTCACAATCTCAAGTAATATGCCAGCCCAACAGGAAGTCATTATGGGTTTATGGGTTGTTTGAAAAACGCTTGCACTGGATGTTGATATTTTTGATATCTTGAACAGTTTGGCTGCAGCGAGGCAACAAATTTATGGTGAAAAGGGGAAACAGGAAATGTGTTATAACATACATTGACTGATTTTGATTAAACTTCAGCTGTGTGTTCAATGTAGGAGGCCGATCACATGGATCTGACTATTGTGAGTCAAAAGTCATAGTGTTATGGGTGTTTTAGAGACTTAGCATACTTCAAATTTCATGAAACTCAACACACATATCAGAGTTGTTGGCCAGTAAATATGGGTAAAGCCTTAGAAATAGGCACGTAGGAGGGGCTCAGTAGCGCCATCTAACAGTTAGGAAATATACAGAAATTGAATAAAGTTATCAAACACTTTATAATCTTCACTGCATGAATTATAAATTAAATACAGATTAATCCTTATTAATAAAATAATTAAAGACTACTTTCTGTCACAGTTTAGATTTGACTTTTTTTGTTTAAAATGTTGTTGAATTTTCTGGCTTAACTAACTGGTGAACGGCCTCCAACTTATCCTTTAATCTCACTCTGCCTCTCTCTCTGTGTGTGTGTCAGTCTGTTTTATATTTTTGATGGTTTAGAGTTTAACCAGAGTATTGCTGTGTGCTTTTGCCTGCATCAGTGGATAAGAAATCTCTTAGGCCTTCTCTTTTCCTAATAATTTGAATAACAAAATAAAGGCATAGATCCAGTTAATTTGTAGTGCACTGACAACATATTTTTATTTAATTTGCTTTATAATTAGATTAATAAAAATATAAAATACCTTAAGATAAATACTTCTGGACGTACAAAATTTTGAGCTGCAAATAATAATTTCACGCTCATTTGAAATTGACTTTTGTTGCTGAGAACAGTGTTTTCAGACATAATGACTTGCTTTTATAGGCATTGCATTTGTATATTAGACATTGTCAAAATCTACTTTCTGTCACAGTTTAGGTATTTATTATTATTTTTTTTTAAATGTTGAAACAGTATCCAACTGATCCATTGATTTCACTCTGTGTGTGTGTCTGTCTCTGTGTGTGTGTGTATATATATATATATATATATATATACATACATGGGCGACATTAGGGGGGGGGCAAGGGGGGAATATTTTTTCCCCGATGTGAACCATCAGCTCCAGTCCACTGAAATTTGGAGCGGTTAAGGCCCGGGTAAACTTCACTTCCCCTGTTCCGCTCTATCTCGTGCACAGTTGAGCGTGCAAGCCTTTCAAAGAAACTCCTTTGCCCGTGAGCGCGGAAAGACGCATTCGGCGCGTGCACACCAAGCGGCAACCTCCCCCAGTTTCTCGTGAGGCCAATACGGAAGTGACTTAAACTGCAATTCATTGACTGGCCGCTAGGGACAGGCTGCAAAAGAGAGCAGAATCTCATTGAGTCCCATGTTAAATTGGCCAAATTTACAGCAGAAAAAAACATGTTTACAGGTTGGTACAAATTGTGGTTTTGGTCTATACTTCTAATGTTGCCCTTCATGACAACTCTGAGGGGGGGGAATTTTTTTATAATTCATCCGTTTAAATTATATTAAGCCTTAAAGTTCTGCATAATTAAGGGTGTGGTCACTTGACAGGTGGATCGCGCTGCTGTCTGTGAGCCGTCATATTACCTCAGCTAATTACCTCAGCTCTCTGCTGTGTTTGTGCTTTTTTTCTTGATTATTTTAACAATTATAAAATAATATGGTTTGCTGCATTAATGGTCGAGACAGATGTGCATGCATGCAGAAGGAAAGGATCGTCGTGGCATTGGCTAAAAGTTTTGTTCGTGAAATTTGCTATGACTATGGCTGGAGAATATGCCTCTCAAGACACCACAAACTCCAACAGCACTGCTTGGATATTATAACTAAAACTGCTGCATTTTGGATGCGGGCTCATTTTTTTGTGAGATATATGATCATATACAGTTTTACAACATAAACGCTGCTCAGATTGCATAATTTCTTGAAGAACAATGATGGAGAGCAGATCATTCAGAAGAAATGTGATGCAAACAATGGATAATATATTAATATTTCATGGATTTAACGCTTTTGTGGACAAAAAGTACTGTTTTTATGTTTTTCAATGGACACTCATGGACATTTTACCCAAGTGCAACGGATTGGATTTATTTCGCGATCCCTATTTCATTATAAAGGTATGAAGTCCCGTTTGATTTTTCGTGTTGTCATGTGCAAACCTGACACAAATTTCAATTAAGTTACTGGTGCTGGAGCATATCGTAAAAAAGACGCCGTAGATTGACAGTAAACCTTTCTAATGATATAACTTATCTTTATTAACTAATAAAGATAAGTTATATCATTAGAATATTAATATTTTAGATAGTATTTCCTTTGCCTGCTAACATGGTCACGTCGAGCTAGGCGGGCGTGGTTTCAGTAACCATGGCACCTCAGTTCAACCACGTTCCATCTCTTTGCCCATTTTCAGTTATCCGAGAGTGACGTGTGGTGACACGCAGCTAAGATGGCAGTGGCCTCATTTTCGCCCCAAAACTGCTCTTCAGATATCTACGGGTGACATCACGGACACTACGTCCATATTTTTTTACAGTCTATGGTGTACACGCGCACTGTCCGTGGTCATAAAAATTCGGCTGCTCGCGGCCACTGTTCAGAGAGTCATAGCTAGTCCACAGTCTAGTAAACGTTTCTTGCTTGCGCTGACTGAAAACACACAAGAAACACCAAGAGACTCGGACATTGCAGTGCTGAACACTGAATGGTGCATGCCAAGTTAATTGCTTTGATGCCCGTTATCCCTTCACAGTGGCGTATAACGGACAGCACGCAGGACAATTAAATTATTCTTATTATTATCATGCTACTTTTATTATTAAATTAATATTGCAATTCAATTTGCCCCATTTGCCCCTCGATATCATAGCGCATTACCGCATAACCGACGCGCTGCAAGGACAATAAAATATTCGTTAGATAGCTTACTCCTCACTTGTCGTACAATTGTTGAACAATTGTTGTATGTTCTGTTGTAGTGGGGGCCCAGTAAAAAGGGAACACACATGGGTTAATCACATGTAATGTGTGTAGGGCTCACAAGTTTATTAAAAAGAAGAGTCAAGTTAGTCTCGGATGTCTGTCTTTATTTTATAGAAAAGACGCATAAAACATGGTGGCAGCATGGCCACTTTTAGATTGTTAGTTTACAAGTCTAGAATTAGAGCAGAGAGCTGCATGTGAACAGAGCTGCACGATGGATGGATGGATTAAAGCCACCATCACCATTATGCATGGACACCGACAATCTATCCAAGTCCTGGAAATCCTGTAGGGACCAGTTTAATCTCTACTTGGAGCTGACTATGTCGGACGCGGAGGAAAAGTTGAAGGTCAAATTGTTTTACTACCTTATCGGCGAGAGCGGTCGGGAACTGCTGGAAACTCTGATGAGTGATGTGGCTGTGGATGCACGAACGGTAACGAACATCATT